>VWYP01004764.1:498520-707200 GCA_013400435.1 Pycnonotus jocosus
AAAAAAAAAAAAAAAAAAAAAGGATAGCAAGGAATGTTCAGTTGGGTTTGGTCATGAAGGTTTAGTTGTTTTTTTCACCCACTGGTTTTCTTCCATGAGTGGAAAATTGTTTTTAACCTCATGTAGTTGTTTTTGTGCTGATGATTGGGTGCAAAACATGAGTGCTTCCATCAGCCTGATCTGAGAGGGCTTTGTGCCAGCTGTGCTCAGGGTGGGCAGCCATGCAGGGGGCAACAAAGAAGAAAATCAAGCCCCTGATGATTCTCTTTTTCTAAAAAAAAGGAAAAAATATCAACAGATTCTATCAACTGAGCAGTGCCCCAATCAGGGAAAGTGCTTTTTCCTGACAGCAGAAGTCAACGGGGCAATCAAAAGGTTATTTAGATGCTGTGCTCTGGAATCTGAGACACAATTGCCTTTTATAACTAAAAAAGTATTGGCATTTATAACTAGAAAACAGTTTGTTACTGTAATGTTGGTTCTTCTGGGCTGGGCTTGGTTGAGTTTTGGTGTGTTTTGTTGGTTTTTTTTTTGTTTAAAAGAAAGATTGATAATGTCTGGGTAACAATTTGGGTGGTGGGTGCCTCACACAGTGTTTAGGACTGGGGGCCATGCTGTTTAGGATAGACTTTGAGGCCAGAAACAGGCCAAGTTTTAGCCCCATTGTGTAATACAGAGGAGCTGCTGAGGGAAGTTTGTCTTGCACTGCCCAGGCTACTAAACCTTGTTTTTTAGCAGGAAAGTGATCTCCAGGGATGCTTTAGAAGCACTAGAGAAAAGAGAGTACTTCAACATTACTGCCTGCTTCACTTTTTGTTGTCTGTGAGGGCACCCATCAGTGCTCAGAGGACAGACTATAAATAGGGGGAGGAAAAACTGGGAAATGCTCAAAACAGACTACAGGCAAAAAGAGGAAGAAAGCATTATGAAGATAACATTTACCTCAGCTTTCCTGCATCAAGGAAAGGGATCTAACAGAGGCTGCAAATGTGTGCTGCAGTCTGCACCCAAGCAATCATTATGGGCTGATACATGAATTGGCTGCTCACAGAAGATGAACTTGTTAAGTATCCAACACGCTCCCAGAAATAGACTCTGAAATACATCTTTTGCTGATATTTTTTTCCCCCCAGCTTGAAAAGACGAAGCAGACTTAAACGTAGAGGACTGGTTAATAAAATATACTTGAAATATTGAAATGAGACAGGAAGGTCTTGGGCTGAACTGTTTCACTTTTGAAGTACAAGGCCTAAGTTTATTCATTATGATAATTTGTTTCTCTTTCTGCTCCAAAGAGAAGGAGTCCAGATTGTTCCATCGCGCTCTTGGTCTTGTTCTTTTACCACGATGAGACTGATGGTGAATTTACGCTAATCTTTAAGTACCATTAAGGTGAAATTTACAATATTTAAGAGCAGAGAGGTCAGTTCAGAGCCTACTTAAACCTCTAAGCTGTGTGACCAAGGAGCCAATGAAACAGCTGTAGGTGACAGTCCTGCCATGTGAAATTTCTGGAGAGGGAGGCAGGCAAAGAGGACACTGATCTGCTCACCCAAAGGGTTGAGTGGATGTGAAAGATGAAAGCTCTAGCAGAAGAAATGCCTTTCTGATTTTTTTGGCTGAGCTTCTAACAGTGAGCCACAGAGCTGTCATTCAGCCCCTGTCAGATGTACCATGTAAGCCACATGCACGGCAGCTCCACACAGCTGAAAGCAGTGCTGCTCCACTGAGGAGTCAGATTTGCAGCCTGCCATCAGGGTGGCCAAACATGCATTGCTGAGGTGTGAATTATGAAAGATAGTTTCCAAATGTCCAACGGGCAATAAACATTAATATAAACTAGATATGGGCCCGAGCCAAATAGCCCCAACTCGCAGGGTGTTTGGATTGCAAACATTTGATCGGGATCCAAACTTTGCAGCTGGCCTTATCTCTGCAGTGGCCAAGCCAAACCCTCAGGGTTTGTGGCCACCTGGCACATTCTGTGATCCAAGGATGCAGTATCTGATTACCTGCTCCTTTGCCATCTCCAGCTAACAGCCCTTTCCATCAGCCCTCCCCTGTGCTTCCTGCCTTGCTCTGATATTCCTTCTCTGCCTCCATGGTCTCTCTGATTCAGACTGGAAGTTCTCCAAATTAGGGGCACACTTTAAATCTGTTGTGAGCAGCTCTGGGTAGAATTACACAATGTTGTGGAAAATCATCAAGGAAAGCACAGGGTCTGAGCTTGAACCTTGCACCTTCCATGCAAGGCTGACAAAGGGGACTGCGCTGCTGTACAGGTGGAAGAGAGGTAGGCAAGAAATACATTCAATAAATGCACCCAGTTCTGCTCAGAGGACCTTCTGATGCTCTAAAAGACATAGTAGGGCTGGTGAGCAGTCAGTGCCTGTGGAACACAAGCCAGAACCTCCAGCCATCCCTGGGCTCAAACACCAGACTGTAACCATTTGTGTTTTCCCTTTCCACCTCAAACCTCACTAAATTTCATATAGGGATTGCCAGTCATATTGCATGTTTTTTTATTCCCTGGAATGCAATCCATAGAGAATCAGCTGGACTGGCTGAAACACACACTTGACCTTCTTGTTTCACCTCCAGCAGCAATAAACATGAAAGGAGTTGGGTGATCACCCTGCT
Organism: Pycnonotus jocosus; assembly: GCA_013400435.1. NCBI lineage: Eukaryota > Metazoa > Chordata > Aves > Passeriformes > Pycnonotidae > Pycnonotus > Pycnonotus jocosus. The sequence goes on from VWYP01004764.1 coordinate 501,161, forward strand.
CTCTGTGAACTGTCCTTTCCTTCCTGGGCCTTGGCAAGGGACAAAATAAAACACCAGACCTTGGCCTAAACCTTAAAGCCAGACCAGCATTGTGAACAGTTTTGGGAGTTTTCTGTCTTCTGTAGAAGAAATACTCAGGAATTATGTAAATTTCAAAGAATGCTGACTATCATTGAATTCCAAGAGGTTAATTGGCATATCAATTGCCTGTAATTAATAGATGCATATAGAGACAAGAGAAGTGGAGATTTTATAGCTATGAAATTTGTCCATTAGCTACACTTCACACTCATCAAATCCAGTGTTACTGAAGCAGTAAGACTATTGATCTACATATGGATTCTGCTTGGGCTCTTGTGATGTCTATTTAATACCCTCCTCTTAAAATGGAACAAGGGGATGCTGAGCTTGCACCTGGAGTTTTCTCAATTTTCTCTTTGCACTTAGTGGCTGCAAAAACCGCACAAAATTTTATTATTTCTTCATTCCCTTGTTATAACTGTCTCTGGTTTTAGCTGAACAGGTTTCCCGAGTCTAAATTTCTGTCTGTAGTAATTATATTGTTGACTCATGTTTGTGTGAGGAAAAACTTTGTACATTCCGCACTGACAAAATATCTCCAGGGATATTATCTGAATTTCTAGAAAACAAAAGGTTAATAATGTTGCCTGAAAGAGTCAAGTGCTATCTTCAATTTCCAGCTTTTTGAGAAACAGCTCTGTTCACTGATATTTAAACCTAGTGCTGTGGCAAGTGTTCAAGGCTTTGTATCTTATCAGTGTAGATATTTTCCCTCTGTTTTCTTCTGTTCTCATCGGTATGGGAAGATACCACACCATGTTTCCTATACAGACCTGCTGGATCAGAAGTATGCCTTTCTTTAGAATTCATTTCTTTTTTAAATTAATCTGGATCTAAGACATCCCTGGGTGTCTAGACTCCCAGGGATAGTCATGGAAGCAGACCCAGCTCTGCTCTGTCAAAGCCCTGCAAGCATCAAGGGCCTGCCAAGATCATCAGAACACAGTTCCTTGAAGTGTGGGTGTAGGTATGAAAATTGCTCTGTTAATACCACCCAGCTTTCTGTCTCCACTCACGTGGGAGTGCAGAATATGTCTGACAATGTCTTCAGCTGTTCAGGAATGAGCACTAACCCGCTTGTGTTTTCTGCTTGGTTATGGGATTGGAGTGGGTGGGAAGGGTTCTGTTTCATTTTCAGCTCACATCTCACAAATCTGCCAATATGTTGTCACCATCTTCTCCACTCAGACTGCTGCAGAAACCCCAGCTTCATTGCCTATTCTCATTGCTGACTGGTTTTGGGGGGCTTGGGGACTTTTTTATGTGTGGTGAAAAATATATATTTTTAAAATTTGTTTGGTTTTTTCTGATTTTTAAATTAATTCCTTTTTTAAAATTTCTTTTTGTGCAAGATCCAGAGGTGATGGGCTTCACAAGGGCTGTCCTGGCACAAATGGTCCTTGATGGACTCACTGAGACTGTGGGCAACCCAGCATTTGCATGAGGGGCAGTAAGAAGGCAAATTACACTGCAAATCCACGACAATGCAGCTTCAGCCAGAGACAGCTCCAGGTTTTGCAGAATCACCTACTGACACCCCAGGAAAGGTTGGAAGGTCAAACTGTGAGCTGTCCCACTTTCATCTACTTGTGAAGGTAGTGAAATCCTTTGTAGACATTTTAACAAATAATGCTTCAGAAACATATTTTCCCCTAACCTCCTACTCCTTTTCTTTCTTCACAAGTGTGAAAGCCAACAACAACTCAGCACGCATGTTTTAAGTTAACTAAAAGAAGATAGTAAGAATTCATGTTTCACCCTTCCAGAAGGGTCATTATGAAAGAGTGAGGTTAAAAATAATGCTAACATGATCAGCAAAAATATGAACTCTTCATTTTTCTGCATCTTTTAAGACATTCTGGAATGTCCCTCAGTGAGCCCTTCTGTCATCCTCCTTCCTTTCCCTTTTAACCCACACCCAGCCTCTACATCACAGAAAAGGAAAGTTTTTGCTACCTCTGGCTGCAGCTGAAGCAGAAGTCCCTCAGTTCTCTATCAGCTCCATTTTAGGATGAAGTCAAGATGCATATTTTTTCCTTCCTCATCTTTTCCCTCTTTCCTCTGTGTCACTGAGAAAATCAGGCACCCAGATGTAATGGTTTTGTTGCAGAGATCTTGCAGGATCCACCCCTCTGGTGCTCTACTTTCCCTCTTTAGTGAATCTTAGAGGCTTTGTAGGAAACTTGAATTTCTTTGCTGGTGCTCTATCTTTAAAAAGCAAATGTTACTGAATGTTTAAGACCTTTTTTTTTTCCTATCAAATTGTTAACAGATTTGGGACTATCTTCATACATAACTCAGGAGAGTGCATTCTGAAACACATCCTTGTAATTGTGTCTATCTTCGCCTCCTACTCTTGGTGTCCTGCATGGACTGTGGAATTCATGACATGGTTCTGCCACAGGGAGCCTTCTGCTGAGCAGCCTTCCTCTAGGAGAATGCTCACCATCACCTCAGGTGCAAGTTTGCTTCAGGTGTCTGAGACAGACCCACAATTCTGCCCATTTAGGCACTTCTACAAGCATTTTGCAAGCCTAAATATCTCTCAGCATCTTATTTTCAAAAGCTGGACCCTAAATATTGGGGGAGTTTGAAATGAAGAGTTCTCCAGCCTGAAATTTCAAGGCATGACACCAGTGAGTTTAACAGCAGAGTTGTGTTTCCTGGGTTCACCACACAGTTATCCTCTGTGATGGACAGGCATTTGCTGGCCCTGAAGGCAAGCAGAGACACAACTGTAGCCTAATGGTGATTTCCTGGACTTTGATTTGGAAAGGACCTACAGGGATGAACAATATGAAAATGTCATAGCTCAGGACAATAGAGCATCTGCATTATTAATGGACTTATCAGCATAGTTATTAGCACCATGTCAATAGTAATCTTACCATCAAAATGATTAGGATAATTATTATTAATATAGCAATGAACATAAGAAGCAATGATAATTCTTAATGTTAACACAGTTAACACAGCTCTTTGTATATTCTGTGAGATGTGCTCTGGTTTACATAGGCTTTTCTTATTCCATTCCTAGCCTTTCCCCTGGCCCCCACACCTTGTAGCTGCTGTCTTTTTTTTCCCATGTTCAATCCTTCCTCTCTGCTGTCCCAAACATCACTCTCCTCCTTGAATATTCTCCTATTCAGGGAAATGTGAGTCTCTAATCCCACAGGGTTTTTTTCCAGCATGCCAGTGACTGTTGGAGTTGTGTAAACAGAGCTGGGTTCACAGCACATATGGAACACTGACCTGCACCCCCAGAAGTGGGGCAGGAATCACAGAGTCACAGAATCACAGAAGATGCTCAGAGTCACAGAACCACAGAAGATGCTCACTTGGAAGGGGCCCACAAGGATCCCCCTTTTTATAAGCCCCCTCGAGGTGCTGGAAAGCCACAATGAGGTCTCACAGAGGGACTCTTCTCTTTTGCAGGATGAACAATCCCAGCCCTCTCAGCCTGTCTTTGTAGGGGAGGTGCTTCAGCCCTTTGAGCATCTTCATGGCCATGATCAGCCTTTGGACCTCCTCTAACAAGTCTATGATCCACCAAGGTCAAAAAATCCTCTTGATCTCTTTCTCTACTAACCTCATGTGCAGAGTAAGATAAAATAGAGCAGAATAAAGCAGAATAGTACTACTGGACATAATTAAAAGATGAATATACAAACCAGAACTTTATAACAATTAATATTAAGAACATAATTCTTCCTATGAAATACTTTTTTTCTTATGAAATCTATTCATCCTCATTAAATGAAAAGTTCAATGTGGTTATTGCCTTGGCTGCTAACAATTTTTTCATGCTGTACTGTGCACAGCACAGCTGGACTTTGAAACTACTAACAGGATTTGCACTGGCTTCAACGTATAATGCAGCAGCTCATGTGAGAGAGACAAGGTTCCTTCTATTTTAGTATTTACTTTTTCTCTTCTGGGATAAACAGCTGTGAGAGAGAAGTATGGCACCTACAGACTGAGGCACATCACTTCTTTTTTAACTCTTAGATATAATGGTGAGAAGTCTCTACCTGCAGAAGGACCATGTATTGAGGCTGGAGCTTCTGAGACAGATGCAGGGGAAAACTGATCCTTTTTCCCATTTGTTCAAATGCAGTTCAAAACTGTAAGTAGAAATTGCATTTGCAAACCAAAATAAGCTATGCCTTGAAAATTTGACTTCCTGCTTTCCATGGGTCACACTTCTGTGACTATTTTGTTCTTGACCACTTCCTCTTCATATTCAGGCCAGATCTAGCAGAGAATCACAGTCAGAAGAGAAAAAAAATAACTAATTCTAAAACTGATTTATAACCGTACCATCCATTAGCAACCTCTTTGCCTTTCCTGGGTATTTAAAGATTGGAAAGTCTGTCAAGCCTGGCTACTGAGTGGGTAATCCCTGAAAGGGAAAAGTGGAAAACCTCACCTTTCCCAGGGAAATTTTTGCAGAAGATGCAGCCACAGCCGTGCCTGAGTCCTAGCATGGATGGAAAGGACAGGGAGGAAATGAGATCTGTAACAGCAGCGCCTGGCTCCAGCAACTGTGGAAACTTGCCATGTGTTCTGTGCGTCGTTTTTATAGGTCTGATCATGACATATGATAGATGCCAGAAAATAGGCTCTTATCATCATTCCACAGACAGTCTCTCTTTTAGTATGTGCCCTGGGCATGATCCTGACAGTTTCACTGGCACAGATACAGAAGAAAGTATTTGCTCTTCTCTGTAACCTATTTACAGGGATTTCTTCTGAACTCCCAGAATTTCCCCTGGAGTAGGACAACCCCATGCTGTTCTCAGTTAGCGTTATGAATAACATTTTCCAATAAAAAAACGTGTCTGTGTTCAGCCTGAAAGATTTCTGTCACAAAACATTTGCCAACTGCAGACCAGAATTTAGTTTGGTATTTTGAATTTTGGGGCAGCCTGCTCCTAAACTAATGACCTTAGGAGCCCAAGGTCATTGGCTCAGCATGAGCTAGCTCTTTCCTGCTTGGCACAGGAACCAGAAAAGCCCAGGAAGCCTTGGCTATAAAGTAGGCCACAAACCTTGGAGTTTCAGGCAGCTGTTCAACAGAACTGACTTTCTTTGCATCAACAAAAATGAGGCAAATGGCTTTTTATTTTTGAGTTAATGTAGGCTCCGGGGAAGATATTTAATCTGGGAAGTATCATATGTCTTAGGCTTGGGAAAAAAGAATTCTCAGAATTTCTACTTCATAGGAGACTGTGAAATCTTTTAGGTTCTGGTTCAATTTTGATTAAAGTGAAATTTCGAAAAGATTTTTTTTCGCACACACTGAAAAAGCTACTTTACCACCAGTTCTATTTCTGCTCCAGGCTAGGGATAATTAGGCAAAAGGGTGGCCAAATAAAAAGAAGAGCCCTGCTACTAATCTCAAAACGGTGAAACTTGAGGAAAGTTCACAGCACCATTGATGTTATTGTAACTAGGATTTGAAAGCAGGAGAGGAAATAAAGTCATTGCCTTGTCAAAGAGATGTAAGACTTATATGAGCTGTATATTTGCCCTCTGGACAGTAGGAAAGCAGTGGAAAAAAAAGAATGGAAAAAATAGGAGCACTTGAAAAAATATAATGGAAAAGTAAGGCAAACAGGTAGAACTTCAAAATAATTTTGGTTAAGAATTTAAATTTCTGTTTTCCCCATCCAGTCTTGCAATAGCAGGGTAAATTTTGCAGAAGAGCTTAGGAACATATTGCAGGAATCTCCACTGAAGATGGGGAGCTAAAGGGCTTTTGGCACATTAGAAAACACAGCACCCGGTCCAGAGGTTCCTCCCTGGGCAGTCTTAGATAATCAGAATTTTCATCTTCTCCCTGTGCAGGGAAACAGACTTATCTAGCCAAGGGTGGTCAATGACATCATTGCAAGCCAAAAGAAAACAAAGAATTATCTCAAGGATTTCGTTCTAAATAAAATGAATTTGATCATCAGGGGCTTTTAAGGATATGGAAATGGAACCCAGTGGAAGGGATGAAGACACAACACTCAATGCAAAGCTAATTAAAACAAAGTTTTCATGGGAATATGAGACCCTGAATCTTTTTTTTTATTATTTTTGCGTGCTCTATTTTAACAGAACAGTGGTTTCCTTTTTTCCACTTTGTGGAACAGCGACCAGCAGATCGGTTGCACAAGATGTTTGCTGCTCCCATTTTTCCATTTCCTTCGGCCTGCAAAAAATTCCTCTGAAAACCAGATTTGCAGAGCCGGGCTCGGTGTGGCCTGGCTGGCCAGAGGGCTGCAGAGCTGGCCCGCGGTCACAGACCGCCTCCCCTTGAAACTGGTGCCTTGAATTGCTGAATAAATTCATCACCTTCTAAAGATAGAGGTGACAGAGCGACAGCCCTCGGGCTGGGCAGACAAATTACTCTGTTATATAAGAAACTTGGCCTTCGGGGCAATGGCAGAATTTGCCTGCAAAATGCTTGGCCAAAGATCAACACTAAACTGGAGCTGTGATAGCTTCACTTTGTCTGACTTCCCCAAGTATGTGGTGGTCTAATCTGGTCAAGAGCCACGTTTTAATTGCGGTTTAGATTTTGTAATTATTTACATTCTACCTTTAGTGTCCCTGTGAGAAGCAGGCTGATTTAAAAGAGGACTGAGCACAGTGAAAGGAGAAAGGTACCAAAATGTGTAGCCTGAAATGATTTTAAATCAGACTTCTTGGGTGAATGTTGATCTTTCCTGGTGCAAAACACAGAGAAACATTCTGTTTGCCTCTCTTGCTCAGACCTGCAGCTGGTGGGACGAGCAATAGCTGTGGCTGCACACTTTCCTTGGGAAGTGACTAGGCCCACCAGGCCTAGGAATTGCATGTGCAAATAGCTGAACTCCAACAAAAGGGAGAGATTTTTATAAAGAGATCAACAGGGACCCCACTGCTGAGAGCTCTCTACTGCCTCACACTTGTACTTGAGATCCTCAGAACAGTAATCCATTTAGGACTTAGCCCAAAACCTTTATCAGTTTAAAAAATCATGATTTGCTCCAAACACTTTGCGCATCACATTACTACAGAAGATAAATTCCAGTGGAAAATAGAAGAGAATTAATGAAATGGCTAAGAAAATTATTCTTTTTATTTCCCTTTGGAAAATCTGATAGTCTTTTGCAAGTAGACCCATCTTTGCTTGTAGTTTTTCTTATCTTTAGTCTCAGATCTACCTGATTTGATATATGGCCAGAAAAAAACATTTTGTAAGCCAAAATCTATGTTTTTGTCCCCCAAGATGGCCTGGGAGACTTATGACATAATCTAATGTTACTTAAAGCTCACTTTTTGGAAGAGTAGTGATGTTGTATCTTTATAACATAGAACAGAAAAATATTTATTATCAACAACCCTCTTATGCTTCATTCCAGGATCATGAAAATGATCTTCCTCCATTATGTTCTTAATAATGAACAACGGGCACATTTATTTTCAAACTGCAACACAAAACCGCAGAGAAATCCAACTGCCTCAAGCTTAGAAGGCACAAAGCTCTTCAAAAATCATAAAGTAAAATCCACCTTCAAACAAAATCCCAGCGCAATGACCTTGGTCTGACTCCAGCTTTCATTCTGAATACATTGGGAACCAAATCCTGGTCTAACAAAGAATGAACTTGTTACCTTGCAAATGGTCAGCAGAAGGCTCTTCCCTCTCTGCTGCCTCACGGAAACTGGGAGCATGTAAATAGGACAGTCCTTGTGAATCAGCCCTATGCCTGACTTACAGAGGTGAATGCTATCCCAAAAGAGGGGAGAGAAAAAAAGAGGTGGCCTTGCTAGACCTAAATAGCAGTTTTAAATTTTCAGAAGTCAGATAGCAGCTGATTAAATCTGCAGCTGTCTAGGTGAAAGCAAGTGATTGGTGGATCTCAGAAGGTTTGGGACTGGATTCATCCATATGGTTTGAGTCACTCTGACAATAGAAAACAGCTGTAAAACTGTTTCCCTGGCCAGAAAAAGTTGGGTTTATGGTTGCTTTGCGTCTCCAAGCATCTGATGAATACAGTTCTTTGTCTCAAAAAGCATCTGAAAACCCAGATGCTTATCTGCATTTCTCAGCTAAATAAATTGTGGTAGTAATTTTGTGGTGATAGCCCTTTGTGAGCTTTTTCAATAATTTTTGATATTGAGTAATTGGTTGGAGAATATTTGAATACAAATTCTGTCTGTGGCAGGGGGAGGTATTATCTCTTATGGACTCCATCTATTAAAAGGAAGGCTCTGCTCTGGGGAAACTCACAGCCTAGGTAGAAAACTGCAGAAGGACAATTAACAATCAGTCTAGACAGACAGAACAAGTAAAACAGGGAGGGAATAAAGCTTAAAGAGGAAGAGTGACTGAGCACTTACACTCAGCTCATTTTCACGCCTTAGTAGGTCTGCAGGGGGTTGGTTTTTATCTGTTTCTTTGATGGACTCGATGGATGCACTGGGGTTTATAGATTTTATGAGACAAGTATTTTAAGAGACTTTAAGCATTGGAGGCAGACTAGATTAGTTTGGGAAGAAAATTTGAGACAGGGGGACTCTGTTGAAGAAGGCACCAGAGAAAGAGCTGGTGAAACAGCTGTGTGCAGCTGGAGCCAAATAAATGAGGCAAAGGTGAAAGGATGGAAGCAGAGCTCTTTCAGGAGACTTTCCATACTTCTACTCCCACTTCAGTCCTGAAATGCATGGAAATAGAGAGAGTGCAGAGGTGCTGATGGCAAGAAGGATTGCACTGGCAAAAACTAGCTTAAAATCCTCAAGCTCCACAAAAGCCATATTTGCTGTTCTGAACTGAGAGCTTAGACTAGAAATATCCATTTCCTTGTGCTGGGGGTTAACAGCATTTTCAAATTCTTTTTATAGATTCCTTTGTAAGAAGTCTGCTGTGTTTTCATGTTTGCTTGAGACCACTTGCACACTTGTGTTCTTTGAATGCAGACTCTGGAGACCAAGACTAAAATAGGTGCTTTATTGTTTGCCCTCTTTCTCAGTCCTTCTTTTTCTTCTCTTCACACACATATCTTTTCTCTTTTTCCCCCCTCTCCCCTGTCTCTGAAGGCAATATTTCCAAATGTGCACTTTCTCAGTCTTGTCTGAGTGCTCTTTAGATTAAAGGTCAAAAATACAATTCTTGTCATTGTGTAGATACCAAAGCAAATGATAAAAATGGAACAGTATCTGTTCTGTGGACTACATTAAAAATAACTGAAAGCAACAGCTTTAGGACTGATTTAAGAAGTCATGCAAATGTGTAAAATCTAACAGCCTTAGGACACAGTTTAACACTTTGAGACATGCTGCATGCTTTTAGAAAGTTCCTTTAAAAGCTGGCAGGAGATAAATCACCTTTTCCAATTATTTTGAAATTATGCAAGCTCGGCACACTACAACTTTTGATCAGAAGTACTTATTGAATTGCATATTCTCCAAATACCACCTCTCAAGGTCACACTCACATCTAGATCATAACAGGCTTTCAGTCCACTGTGGTCTGAGGGCTCCCTGCACTTCCACTGGCAGCACTGGGAGTTAGACCAGACGTGAAACTCTAATTGCTTTGGGGATAGTAAGACTTTGCACCCATTTTAATGATGTTACATCATTGAAATGTCAATGCAATGACAAAAGAGGCAAGATCAGTGTTTGAAGGGTTTTGCATTCAGGCATGGCTATTTCTCTATTCTTCACGGCTATAAGAACATGATAAAATTTTATCAAGTTAATTAAAGCACTACCTATTAAACAAAATACAAAAGTTTAAAATAAAGTCACACAATCACAAGAAAAGCCTCTGTGATAAATAGCAATTGCAGAATATTCTTCAGCTTTCCCTATCAACACTATGAGCAGTGCTAGGCTCTTTGCCAGTATGGGATACACATCTACTGATCATGGGGCGAAAAAAACCCACCCAGCAGTTAAGTTTAAACAATTCAACAGACAATGACATGCTAACAGCGAAGGAAAAACTTTTGTGTTCTCTGTGAAATAAGCATACACCTTCATATAAAGTAATGTATTCTCTACTGCTGTCTGAAAATCAACATTCTCTGACTGATAGGGGCACTTTGAAAGGGTTATTCAGTGCTTAAGAGAGTACTTGTCACTTGCATAATTTTAATAGAATTAGCAGACAGTCTGAGAGGATTACTTCTTCTCATGATAATCCATCTTCTCTGTAGTACTGGGAATTTTTGGTGAAAAATGCAGCTACTGGCTTAAAAATATTTTTCTTAAGCCTCATTTTTAAAAGTCATTGTGTCATTGAACATTATTATTATTAGATATGGACACTTGCCAAAACCCCAGAGCCACACAGTCCCAAACTGGGGGAAATTTGAGACCACAGATCTTTCAATTTTCAAACTACCTCTCATTAATTATAATTTATTTTTATTATTTACTTTTTTCCTGTTGAATCTGGATACAAGCAAGGAGAAGTATAGAGAATAAAAACGCCCTGAAAATTTACAAAATAAAGATGACATTAGAAGTAAATGTTAGAGGACGGGCAAGGAGAAAGCCAGTTAACTTCACACTAAAGAAAAGCTAGGATTAAAGGGTAGAGGATATTGAAAATGATTCTACCTGGCAGCACAAGTAAAAGTTTTGACCAAGCTGAGTACCCTGGAAGACTCCCGCCTTCCCAGGACTCTTAGAAGCAAGGGCTAAAGAAGGCAGTTGGCAGGGAAAAGGGAGAGACAGCCTTGGTAGTTTTCTAGGATCTGTCTGAAGCCTAATTTCTAAGACTCTGTACAGCCAGCTGGTGGGGAAATGCCTTCTTGACTAACCATGGAAAAAGACCACCATGGTACAAAATTAGAACCAGTTCTATAGCAATCTTCTGCTACTGATTTACAATCTGTACCTAAAGTAGAAAGGGGAGAGCAAGGACCCATCCCTGCCTGCCTTTTTCATCTACTCTTTTGGCTCCTAGGAGTTTTTGTGAGCAGGAGTAGAGTAGCCTTCAGTGCTGTGTGATGCACAGCTGAGGCAGGGCAGGGAAGGACAAAAGTGACCCTCGTGCTGCCCAGCAATGGCTGAGACTCTGCTCAATGCTTTGGAGGAATGGAATGTAACAACTGGTACAGAAGAAGGCATCTTAGAGGACCATGGATATGTAAGATAAGGAATTAACTGGACCCCTGTGGTACCAAAGAGACGATAACAGAGTTTTCTGGTACCCAGAAGGAAAGTTTCCATGGTTGCCTTCCTATGGAACAGGGAATACAGGATATTCTTCATCCAGGTCTAATGCCACTGCTGAGCTGGAGGGTATAAATCAGTAAAGCTTCTTCTAGGACTTCTCCATTGCTGCCTTATTGGGCAGTCCTTGCCCAGATGTCCTGTGAGATTCACATCCAGTTTTCCTTCCCAACTCAGATCATTAAGACCTTTAAGAGAATTCATTTAATTTGGACTGAAGAATTAATAACAGCCTGGAGTCTCAGAGCTCATCTGAGTCAGAGACAGTACCTACCACCAAAGAAAGGGATCTTTAAAAACCATCTGAACATATAAACATATTTCTGAAGTATCTTCTTGGAATTACTAGAAATAGTTTCACACTGATATCTGAAATTTGTGATTTAAAAGTTCTGCCCTAGTTGAACATCATATTTATTATAAAAAGCTATATAAAATTGTAACTGATTTCTACATTAACTTGCATACATATGCACAAAAATGAGACTTTTTCCTAGCCCTGGAGAATAACATTTGTGTAAGAAAGGGTAAGAAAGCTGGTTTGAAAATGCATAAGCAGTGTACTAACTCCAAGAAGTAGAAACAATCTCAATTTTTGTAGTACTATTTTTTAAATTTGTAGCCACAAAAAAGTAGAAAATGTTCCTCATTATTCAGACAGGAAATGTCTTACACTTATTGGGTATTCCTTAGTACGTTCCTTAGTATGTTCCAGTATCTTTTCTGAAAAGACCATCAAAATGTGCAAAGAGAAAACAAACATGAACTGGGTATTGAAGACAGAGACAGATGAGCTTGGTTGAAAGTGTACTGAAAAATTAAGAGAGCAAGGACACTGAAGGATTTCAGTTTTTATTATCTTGCTTGGACTAATGCACGCTTCAGCTGTATGTGGTGCATGGCATATAAATGAAATTTATTTGCAACACAGAACAAAATATAAGCAAAGCAAGACGACTCTCCCAACAGAGGAAATGTGGAGCAGGATTATCTGTACAGCACCTTCACTGCAGGATACCTAAAGGAAGGAATCTCTACAATTAGAAATCAACTTTGGTGAACCAAAACTCCAAATCTCCAGGACACCTGCTGGAAATCTGGACAGTGTTAAGATCTTTGTAGCACTTGGGCATTTTTGCACAGGGCTTTCTCTGGGTGCTGTGGAGTGTAACACTCAGGAGATTCTGAGGAGAAATCATGCTGGCAGATCCAGAGAGCTAAAGCATACTCAGCAGAGAGCACAGCCCAGGTGCCATCACAATCAGAGAAGGCTCCCTTCAGTCTTTCTCTCAATGTGGCTTTACTAGTAAGCCTCTGGACAAGGTGCTGTGAAACTGGGCATAGCAGTGGGAAAAACTCTGAAAAGAACCAAAATAGTAATGAAAAAAATTTTTTAAAAGAAAAGGAAAAAAAAAAAAGAGGAGTAAACTGGCAAGTAATCCCATGTAAACACAATGCAGTACAGAGAAGGAGCAAATGATTCAATGAACGGGAATAGGACATGGCTGGTTTGGCAAGTTCATGCAAATATCACAGAAAATACAAACAATGCTCATGGTTTGTGTCTCTTTGTAGCTCTCTTGTGTCTGAATGCCTATGGACCTCCAGCAGGCAGTTCTATGGGCTGTGCAAAGGGAAATGGGAACCTGCAATGAGAGTGAAGCGGCTGCAGAAACACCAACACTCTCCCTAAGAGCATCAGCTCCCTGGCACCACGGCCCTGTAGGAAGGAGGAGAGCTTCTGGGGGGGCACATCTGCAAAAGGAAGAGCACTTGTGTCTGATAAGTTGGTGTTTCAAACCGGGAAGAAGTTACACGGTTTAAATGCAACAATACTGATTTTCTGTTTATCCATATGTGCCTCAGTCATGGAAAGGGCCTGTGGGTGAGGGTCAGCATGTTCTCCCCTCTGTTTACCAGTTAACAGAACTTCATTTATTTGCAATTCTGTTTTCAATTAATTTGGGAAAGAATGCCAAACATATGGGGCTTTTGGTAGGTTCGAGTTCTTGATGAGTTTGGTTCACAATGCAGTATTTGTGTCACCTTGTTAGAGCACAACCTTCTCCAGGGCTTGACTCTTCTTTCTGTAGCCCACGGTGTGAAAGAAGAGTCTGCAAGGTTAACTCACAGATTCTAAGACATGCTATTTTTTTCCCTCAGCTACTTTTGAAACTTCATTTTACATCTCAGTGACTTGGTTTTTAAATGCATTCTCTCTCCAATAGCAGTGTGTTACTGTAAAGGTAACAAAAAACATCATTGAACGAAATCAACAGGTTATTAAACCTTTGAAGAAAAATGTTGCTTATCTTTGATCGCATAAATTTTAAAATGCAATCTTATTTGAATTTGATTTTGTTTTAACTTAATCTGATATTAAAAAGATCTAGATACACAACTATAATTAAATGTTTATTCAAGATATCTAGCTATTGTTTATTTTACTAGCTATTAGGTTGTAGATAACCGCAACCGAGCATTTCTTTTCTAGTTTACAGTATTTAAACTTGAGTAATTATTCCAACATACATGCATAAGATAGAAAATTACTATATGAACAGCCTTTCCTGTGGCTAAGTTTTTTTGTCTGGTAAATATATCCTCATGCTAAGGACTTGATGGAATACATAAGGCACAAAACATGGTATGTGTTACTTGCTCTTGGGTGGTCTGCAGCTCAAAGACCCTTGCAATTTAGTGAAGATACAATACAGTATTCTTCCATGACTATTTACGTTCCCTGTTTTTCACAGCAACTTCAAATACATACATGAGGCATTTCTTCCCTCTTGTCTTTTTTGATCTCCTTGGAGACAAATTTTACTATGGTGTCAAAATATAATACAATGCACTCATTCATTAGGCACAGATCTTAATGACTAAAGTCTTATTTATTGTAGAGTGAAAGACAGCATATTCCTGAAGAATGGTCATGGAAGAAAAGAAAAAAAAAACTGTGAAAAGCAAACTTAAAAATAATAAATCATTGCCTTTTTTATCTCACCAGTGCTTTTGTACAGCTGGGGAAATTATTAAGAAGGTACTGTAGAAGAGAATATCTGAGAAATCCTGCAATATTCAATGTCATTGTTTTAGGGCTTTCTGAGGAAGCAAGTTTTGCAGTCCTTTTGAAGCTCAACTATAATTCAGCAGGAAGAGGCATGGAAAAGAGTTTCAATCCTTGTTGGAAATGAAAGTTACAGGAGGACTGGTTGTAGAGTGAAAAGAATGAGGCCTTTTTGTCACTAATCTAACCTGGAAAGATGCTGTATATAATTTTAAATGAGTACTTACTTCAACCATATTTAAAATAAAGTCCTTCCCACTTTTTCATTTGTAAAAAAAGTCTGGAATTTCATGGAGGGGGGGGAAAAACCCCTAGATATTCAAAACTAAAATAAAACAATCGAAGGAACAGTAACATTCCTTGCTGAGGTACCTATGTGCTTTCCCTCATAGAGAGGCTTTCCTTTAAAGGTCTCAGAGCTCTGCAGCCATAAATCAAACTTCATGATGACTATGCAAAGATTTGTCTTGATAAGGTTGGCTGAGTTGGGTTGGTGAGGTTGAAGAGCATGTTTTGACTTTTGCAGCTGTCAGAGGATATTATATCCCCATACAGGAATGATGGAAGTCCAACTGAGGGTCATGCAACTGTTTTGACCCTAACACAAGCAGACGCTCCATTTTTTTTAAAAGTTTATTTTGAAGTTTTAGCAGTGAAGATCCTCAAAAATTTGGTTTTGTGGGAGCTTTGCTGAGCTATTTACCTTTCTTTTTAAATTTCAAAACAAAAAGAAAGCTTTTTTTTTTTTTTAACTTTCAGATACTGGAAGATTTGAGATTTTTTTGAGGTAATTATGGTATCAGGTTTTCTTATCTTTGACCCTGGTTCTATAAATGCCATTGCATATGTTAGAATTTGAATACACAAGTACCCAATATGTGATCAGCAAACTCATGACCTTGACTATGTACTTGTTTGCAGATATTTAAAAATGAGTTACAGAAATTTAAAAAACCTGTTCATCTGAAATGAAAACAGTATTTTCTGGCACAATTTTGCAATTGTATATAAATCAAACATTCACCACATCAGCCATTACCCAAAAGCTTAAGGCACACAGAAAACTGAACAGAAATGCTACAGATAAAACAGATAAAGCAGCTTTCTGCTCATTATTCCTCAGTGAGACCAGCTATTTCAGAGAGGTAGAACAGATTTAATCATTCAGGGAAATAGTGAACATTTATTTATATACTTAAATTGTGATTACTGAAAACTGGCCAATATAGATAATAGTGTATTTAATACCAACCACTGCTGAACTGCAGATTTTCATAGTAAAAATCAAAAACAGACATAGTAAAAATACTTATAAATAGTATACACAATTTCCAAACTATCTTGGGAATGGCCACTCTAACAATATACTTATTTTTGTGCACCTATCCAAAAGTAGTTAATCTATACTGTTTTACTTCAAAGACAGGTCCTGCATATGTAAAATTAGATGAAAGTTTGTTTCACAGCTGGGTCAAGGTTTAGGGACAGAGAGGGGAGTAACAACTGGGAATTCAACAGTAAAGATGGTTCCACATCAAGCAGAAATTACTCTGATTGCACACTGAGACTCTATTAAAAAGTTGTGTAGTGGCACAGGTAAGGACAGAGGAGGAAAAAAAAGGCAGGTGAAGTCAAAAAGACAGAAGAAACCATCAGCACAATTTACATGAACTTGAAGGCAGCTTATATACAACACAAAGTGGGCAAAAAGCTAATC
This sequence comes from Pycnonotus jocosus, assembly GCA_013400435.1. Taxonomy (NCBI): domain Eukaryota; kingdom Metazoa; phylum Chordata; class Aves; order Passeriformes; family Pycnonotidae; genus Pycnonotus; species Pycnonotus jocosus. The sequence continues at coordinate 517,248 of VWYP01004764.1, forward strand.
TCCAAGGTTGGGAAGTACAGTGGAAAGGATGAGGTATTTGCACAGACATAAAAATAGGCTTAAACATCAAACACAGGGTAATTTTGAACTTCAAAAAGAGGAATGTAACTAATGGGCCTCTACAAAGGATAATCATTAAGGCTGAATCTGTTCGGTTTTTATATGTAGAAGAGGTAATGCAACTTGGAGACAGAGTAGAGCCAGAATGAGAGACCAGAATTATCAAGAGAAATTCGACTTGGGCTGGAAACTGTGGTTTAGAGCAGAGCTGAGACTATTAGTGACAGAATTAAATACATGCATCCAGCAGATGTGCGATAGAAAACACTAATAAAGAGAAGGATCTCAATGAAGTAATCTAGAATAGAAATTTTGTTTATTAGATTCTAAAGTGAAATAACTGAGAAAATTACCATAAATATAAGTTAGAATGATATTTGCCAGAAGACAAATATTACTGAATATTCAAGCAAATCTTTGAATGCATGTTAGAAATATATTTATGTAAATATATCTGCACTAGTAAAGCACTCCAACTATAAAGGTAACTATCAGCCAGCCCAAAATTTAAGAGAGTTAAGCAGCTTTCATTTCCTTGTTAACAAGACAGAATTTGTATGTGTTTTTGAATACATTCAAGACAGATGTAAAGGGAAAAAAAGAAAATGTTGTAACATTTTCCTGTACTAACACATTAGGATACCATTAGAGTATATGAACTAATCAAATAGATAACCTCACAGGATTTTTTTGCTTTTTTTGCTTTTTTAGTCATTCCTCATCTATATTTTCTTGTTCTATATTTTATGAAACAGTTATAAACCCAAAATCTTCCAAAAATTTTCAAAAACTGAAACTGAAATTATAGTATCCACAGTTTTACCTTCTAGATAATTTGCAAAACCAGTATATTTTTGATGCTGAAATTAAAACACCTTAAACAATTAATCCAGTGTGTTTTATTAATCTGAATTTGTACACACAAATGTAACATATGTAATTCACATTACATAATTCCTGCATGAGATAATATAAATTTTCTTATCCTGGAAGCATCTAAATCATGATGAAATCTTCTGTACTGGAAACTGCTCTTGGCTAAAATTTTTTTCTTTTCAAATTCATAAGCTGAAAATTGTTTCACTCTTTGACCTGTGAGCCAAGTTCCCCAAAGCTTGATGAAAATTCAAATAGCTGAGTTATAAATATCTCTGAAACTAGGTTTGTAATGGAAACAGAACCAGATCCTTCACTAGAGCAGTGCTCATGGGGGCTGTTAGGGCAGTTTACAGAGCAATGAGTGCCAAGCTATAAGTTAATGAGGAGAAGCAATTGGCTTATAAAGCACCCCTAAACAAGAAGAGAACACTTAAAAATACAGGAGCTGAAAATTCGTATTGGGCTTTCCATTGGCTGTGTCTCGGTGTGCAGCTTCTTTGTTTCTCATTCTGCTTCAGGAAACCATTGCCTTGGCTTCCTACATTTTCTTGTGCTGAATTCAGTAACCACACTTTCGAAGAGCTGAGGAAGGGGCGTGTGTGAAACCTATAGATAGAAGCCAGTTGTCAAAAAACAATTTACTATTCTCATCAGTCTCAGCCTTCCCTCCTTTCTCCTTATTACATGACTAGGAATGCACCATAGGACGACAGTAAGATAAAATTAGAAATGGCTCCATTTGACTTTGGTACCTTTTCACATCAATTTACTCCTGTGAGTTTTATTGTTACATTTAAACACAGCAGAGAGCACTGGTGTCCATGGCAGACAATCAGAGCTTGAGAAAAGAGTGCATGAAGACATGGTTTCATTATTATTAGGATATAGGGGCAAAGTGGACAAGGGAGACAAGTGCCATTATTCCAGTCATACAAGTGTACCACTCAGTAAATTCAATGCATGCCATGACTGTCATTATACAGTCAGCACTCACTGTGGGAGAGATAGCAGAAATACTCTTCCCAGCTGGGAGATGATTGGTGACAGCTCAGAGTGATCAGGTTTTTCTTTTCCAGCCAGAAGTGATTGCACTCCATTTTGGAGAAGATATTTAAAAGATTGAGTGAAGCTCACCAGTAAATAATGGTGCTGAAGGTGGATGCATGCACCTTTGAACTCACCTTGATTATTTCACCCTGGGACATATGTGATGCAGGGAGTGCTAAATGCATTCCATGTCTTGAGACATACACATGAAGAACAAAGAAAATGACTAAGTACCCCCCTGAATAATTTCTTTTTTCCATTCTCGCTGGCTGTGTGCATGCTCTTCGCTGAGCTGCATACATATACTTCTCAGTGAGAGTAATAAAGAGATAATTTGGACAAGATGCATGCTTCATAAAAAGATGCATATAGCTTTCATGTGTCTGTCTTAAATTAGTGAGTGGTTTCAAAATATTAAATAATTCTTTGTGTACAACTTCAACCCCTCCCCATTACTATTATTTGAGATGTAGCAGCATAATGAATATTCTTAAAAGCAGACCTCCTTTTGGGATCCTCTGTCCTGTGCTTTCTGCCTGTCCCCTTTGCTCATGAGACTGCTGCTCTGGCTCCACGTCACCTTCTGTGACAGTGCACTGTGATAGAGGACAGGTAAAGGTTGTCCACGTTGTTCCAGTTTTGCTCTACAACAAAAACACGAGTCTTCAAAGCACAGGAACTGAAATCCCCTTTGACAAAATGGGATTGTGCTGGAATTTGTTTTCTCCAGTCTAAGCCAAGACATGGTTTGTTATGGCCTCCTTTCCAGCGAGCAGGGAATGAAAAGTGAAAATAAAGAAATGAAGCAACACATACTTCTCAGTTTTGATTGATGAGATCCCACATAGCCCTGGACGACTTTTGCAGAACAAGGTTGTCCCAGGACTGCAACATCTCCTTGTCTGAGCCCTGCTGTTGCCAGGGGTGCTCATACAGCAGCAGACAGGACACCTTGCATGCCTGCTGCCAGCTGGGAGTGGGGTTTGTCACGTCTCCAGTGGCAAAGATGGTGACACGCTACTGATACACAAAAAGTGCTGTGTTGGATCCAGCAGGCAGAACTCCTTGAGATAAAGAGTTTGACTGAATTCCAGCATCACTTTTACACTGCTGTGGCTAGCTGAAGTCTGAAAGACCAAGATGCAAGAGCCTTAGATGTTATTACAGATTCTTTTGATTTTTAATCCTACAATTATTTGTATAATGGCGAGGAGAGAGAAGAATGATCCTTCAGCATGTGTGCTGAGCTCTTCAGACACAGCGTGCTCATAGGCTTCCTCTATATATTCATATGCTGCATAATTGCAGTGGAGAAAAAAAGAGGAAAATTGCTCATTTAAACAAAATTAAATTCAGAGCTTCTAGTATGACAGGTCACAGAAGGCATGTACACATTTAAATAGGACTGCTGCTTTGGAAACCAAGTAGTTCTGAAGTACATCTACGTGTTGGCTCTTGACTCCATGCAGCTCCATTAGGTAACATTTTAAAAATAAAGCCACTTAATGATGAATGTTCATAAATGAAAAATGCATATTCCCCATAAAATGCTCGTCAAACAGCGGTGCCCATCTATTTTTAGCACACACACAAAAAAATCACATTAATCCATATTGTTATGGAAGTCCTGATCTGCCCTTGAGAGTCCTTCCTAGGATTTTAAATAATGAGTCTTACAAGGCAACTTTCCTTTTTTAAAATAAGTTTCTAATTTTTTAATATATAGCTAAAAGGTGGAGGACCAACAAATGCAGAATATCTTGGGCTTGAGGTGCTTTTATAACAGGAAAGAATTTCTTCACCTGGAGCTGTGTGACTAACCATTAGGAGTTCTTAATTCCCTTAAGGAAATTTAAGCGTTGGATTGACAAAGATGTGCCTATTACAGAGCCAAAATTTCTACAGTGACAGACCAGGCAGAAGGATTCTCAGTAAGGGACCACTGTTATTAAATACACTGTCACAGAAAATTAGGCCAAAAGCAGATCACACTTAAAGAGACTGCACAGCAAGGCACACCCTTTTAAATTAGACTGTCCTCCTGCACTACACAGAGTTTGTTCTGTGCTGGAGTTTAATTTAATTCAACACCACTCTTGCTGTAGTCAACCTTTTGGCTTCCACCATCTTTTCTCCCATGTTTTGCATCTTATGGAGACTATTTTTAAAGTTAATTAGCTTATCCAAAATAAAGCAGAAAAAGATGCAAATCTAAGAGTATCATTTAAATGCACTATCATGTGAAATAAACTGCACAACATTAGTTAATTTTCTTCTTTAGTTACTCCTTTTCTAAGAAAAATTAAATTATTTACTTGAAAATTATTTGAATTCTTTATGTATGTAAGTCCCTTAAAATGTGGTTTTTTTTCTCCCCTCTTAAAATTAAGTAGCAAATATGGAAATGAAATATTAGATAATGAGAAAGTAGGCAACTGGAGGGTAGTGGAAACACAAATCCTGAGGGAAATTACTTTACAAAGAACAAGCCTTGACTAACAAACAAGTACCTACTGTCAGGATTTCACCTGGCCACAACCCTGTAAGCTGCTTGCTCCACAGGAACATCTTTTGTGCTCATTAAATATAAAGGAAATCTTCCAGACAAGAAAGTCTGATCACTTAAGGAACATCTTAAGAAAAGCTGTGAATACCATGATACATGATTCACTTAATAGGATCTAGCAAAACTTTAGGAAAATATAGAGTATTGTGGATTATTATCCACGTTCAGCACTCCAGTAGTACTTACACACTTCAGCCAGTGTTGCTGACCTCTGTGCCAGGAAGATTTATAATACCAACTAACAAATTAGGGCTAGACCAGGAGAGAAAAATTTAGATGAAGTCCTAATTAACTGCAACTCAAAAGGAAAGCAGTGTATCCCAAAGCTGAGCAAAAGGATAATTTGCTGAATATGCCATCATTGGAATTCTGGTTTTATATATCTGCCTTTCCTATGGGGGTAATGTAAGGAAAACCTTGCTGAAAAGAAGACTTCCTGCCACTTACATGAGAAACATGAAAGCAGCAGACTTAGGCCAGGCCTCCCATATCTAAGCAGAAGAAAAATCTTCTAGGAAAGTTTTCAGGGTCAAGAGGAAAAACAAAGAAAACTCTTCCAGAATACCATCATGAACCTTTATTTTCAGTTTCAGAATCATCAAGTTGCTTCCTATAGCCAGCATAACTTGACATCCTCTGACAACATCCTTAACAAAGCTGGACAAGAATGATCTAGCTGGAACTACCGTGAAATAAAAGGAACATTTTGAAAACTTTAGACAACAAGGAGTTGACTGTGGTTTGTCATGGAACATGTATCAAGTCAGGCTCTATGCAGACCTGTCCAGCATCTGATACTGAAAAATATTTTCATTTATAGCTTGTGTAGCAAAACACATTATTAAACTTTCAGACAGCACAAAAGGGAGTAAATACTCCAATGCATAAGATTAGGATTTAAATGGTTTTGTCAAATTATTTAAATGATCTGACATAGGTAAGAAATATTTTAATGGAGATGAATTGTAAGTATTCCACTTAAGCATAGTCAAATAGCCACTTATGCATATAAGCATAGTCATCTGCATTGAGACATAGTTGGAACATTGGGGCAACTCTCCACTCTGTACAACTTTTGTGCCCAAGAATTACTTACTACAATTTTTCTGTATTTTGAATACATCAAATGCTGCTGGGCTGCTTTAGATCAACTTTTATCTTGGTATTATTTTTGGAAGGCTGAAAAATGTCCAGGGAATATGGTTCACTTGCATTCCCAGGCAGGCTCTTTGTATACATCTATTGATCAGTTTGAAAAACACAAAGACAAAACACTTCTGTATCTTGTCAACTCCACCTGGCATTTACAGAGAAAAGTCCAGATGTGCTTGGAAATATCTGGCCAAGTGACAAGCTTTTGCATCTTATTAAGCAGCAAAAATACAAATTTCTCCGAATGCTTAAGATTCGTCTTTGATTTTTCTGGCAAATACCTGTTCTATTATTCTTGTTTCATAGCATCAAATGGTTCACCCTAGGAAAAGGATAGATTGGCTAATTTTTTTTCCCAATTTTGTTAAAGATACCATTTTAGATCAACATTTTGATGAGAAAAGAAACAAGGTGTGAAGGTACTCCAGGTAGACAACCTGACAAATCATGCAGTCTGCCCCACCAGCTTAGTTAGTTATGGAATTAAATGATGGTGACTGTATCCTGACAATATCAGCTGAATTTTATTTACACCCACAAGTTGCAAAGTTAGAATAGCCCACTGGAAAAGGAGCTGAGCACTGGGCTCTGAGCTGCAACATGAACACTTAGCATTAGACAGCACTTGACAAGCTCCCTATGCAGGGCAAGGCAACAGAGGCCGCTCAGGACAGGCAGTTTCAGAATTTTAAAGCTCACTGGGTAAATACTCTGCTTATTCAGTGCCTGCTAACACAGAGATAATTGCCAGTAGCTGGAATGAGCTGAGGAGTTACAGTAGATAATTCAATGTGCTATACAAATATATGTGTTCTTCTATTATTCATACCATGACATTTGTTGGTTGTCTCAGGAGTACCAAGTGAGGCTCCTATGGTTCATGAATTACTTGAATTATGCATGGTTATGGGTAGGCATTCACCATGTACAAGCTGGTTTTGAATCATGCATTTCCTGGGGGCAATATTTCTCATGGTAACTAGCAAACTTTTTAGGTCTTTCGGAGCCTGCTGCGAGTCAGTAATTCCTGCTCGTGGCGGTGATCCTGGCATGTGGGATCTGGCAAAGGTGGGAGATAATGAATGTCTGCGTGCTGGTAGATGGGAATCAGCATTTGTATTTATTCACATTCAAAAGGCTGTCTCCCTCACTTGGAATTTAAATGATGACATCAAACTGCTGAACAGCGATCTGCTGTCCGATTGTCACTATAAATAGCACTCCACAAGAGGGAGGTGGCAGTAGATCATATTTTTTTACATTTGGAACTGTACAGTTGTTTCCCAGCTAACAATCCTGCCTTGGGAAGGTAACTTATATTCTCAGCTTTAGGCTTTCGTTTCTAGGTACCTCTTTACCATGTTTTCAGTTGTTCATTTTTCTGAACAATACTGCCCATCTATCAGGAAAATGTACATGAAAACCCATAAATACACCTTTTGCTGCATTAACACATGAGAATGGCTCTACCAGAGGATGTGCTTTTTCTAACAACACTACGAAAGGCCTTTTCTTTCCCTTAGTAAGAACCCCATTTTTGTCCCAAAATCCATCTTTATAAAAGTAAAAGCTGAAAGGAAACTCAATTGTTGCACAGTCTGTTGCTGTGCAGGGAACATTTCACATCACCAAACTACCTAATTTCAAGTTTTTAATAAGAATGCTCATAAAATCATGACACAGACAGACTGTTCAAGCTTTGGTGCATTAAATAGAGATCCTTTTTCTTCCTGGCTTGGGCAGCTTCACCAGGAACCTCAACAAGTCTGAGGATGGAACAGGCTGGTCCTGGGGCTGCCAGGCTTCCATAGAGGAGACAATCCCTTGGCAGGGATCCCCACTGGCCCCTCTGCTAAGGCTTTGTAACCCCTGTGTTAAGACTAAATATTCATGTTCAGCAGAAACAAACACGGCCAGCAATCTCCATTGCCTTGGAGAAGCTTTGGTCTGTATATTCATATAATTTCATATGTAAAAGTATACACACAGGATAGTTTCTCAGTTTTTTCTGCGCTGGATAATGCGAGCACCCTAATACCATGAACCGATTAACCACTCATGCACCAATATTCAAAACTTTATCTACAGCTCACTGAGTTGAAGACATTCTGGAAACTAAGTACATGGCATTCTCTGCCCTCCTCCCAAAACCTACTGCAAGTAAACATGCTATCAGAGAAGCTGGGGATCAGTAAAATACATCAGATCTTCCTCCCTTTTTCCCTGTCAAGAGACAATTGCTTATTACATATAGTTTTGTAATTTTTCGTCCAAGTGCAGCCTAAAATTTTGAAACACTTATGTCTTCAGCACTGGAAAGCTTGCAGAATAAACCAAGTTATGTTTCCTGAGTTCCATTTTAATTTGTTTAACTGTTCTCCGTTTCTCTTGTAATCACCACACCCAACAGTATCTCCCTTGTTCATGAGCCCACTTAGTCCTTACTCACCCAACTCTTGATGTGTGCAGTGAGAGGACAGGAGGGAAGGTTTTTATCCTAACAACTGTTAGGATTTTTTTATCATGTTGGCTCTTACAACACACAAGTGCTTGAAAAATACTCTATTAATTTTTCTCTGGCAAGACATTTAAAGCACATAATGATAAAGAAAAGTACCATGACTTGTTGGCAATAGGTGCATAAAATTCCTCTACCTGATAGTCGCTGTGATAAGAGGAAAACTGCTCTCTCTCTGGTAAAACAGTTCTCTAGTCTGAGTAAAAGCACGTAACTACTGAGGCCACCTCAGAAAAAAAAGTGGAAGCTCAGCTTTCCGCATGTTAGATTTGCAGGTTCTGAATTTTATGACCATCATCAACTTTGGACGCATTTTGAGCAGTCAGTGTTTGTATTTGCAATTCCTGGTTTCAATAATTGCACAATCTTCACTCTACCCTCTGCATTTCTTTCAATGGTTATATCTGTCTGGAAAGAGTACCAAGTATCTCAGAGCCAATATCTTTGTGCACTGAAGCTGTGTACTCTAATTTTCTTTAAATTCTTAAAATTTCACTAGATTAATGACATTACAGGAAGCTGTTTGTCTAGTACAAGGCATTTCAAACAACTAGTTTATTAAAAATTTCTTTTCATTTGTATTACTTCCTCCTAAATTTTTATGGGTCTCATGCATTTAGTTTGAAAAAGTATCCCTGGAACATAAATGTTCAGCAATAAATAATACAAGTAATTGTGTATTTCACTGGAAGGTGCTTCTGCCATTTGGTTAGAAGGAAATTTTTTTATGGTTTTTTTGGGTTTTTTTTAATGACTTCAGGACTGTATTTCATTTCATCTTTTTTTTTCTAGTTTTTGTAACTTTTTAATATTGGGGAAAGAAGTCACTATGTGCACTACTTCCAAGTATATCAGAGGTTTTTTCAAATTCATTGTAAGCTGATGCAAACTTAATTGCAAAAATATTTCAAATTATAGAGAAAATTGTAGATGTAAGACATGGATGTAGCAAGGCTTAAAAACAAACAAACAAACAAACAAACAAAAAAACCCCAAACAAACCAAGGTCTAAGAAGTGAAAATCCAACATTTCTGCATCTTAAAGGCCTTACTCAGTTGACTTTCACTTCTACCTGCAAGTTGGAAAGACTTTGCATAAGAAAATAAGAAAGATGCCTTCTAAAAGTAAAATTTAAATGCTTCTCTATTATACTTGGCAGCAAATCACATTAATTCTTATACTATTCATTGTGATAATGACATTAGTCCAGCTGCTCCCTGGATACTCCTGTAGTTGTAATACGTAATTCTGTGGAAGCTCCATTCCAATTTAACAAGAATTAATGTTCACTTATTGAAAAGTGTTATGGGAAAAATGTGTTTGTGGACTTTACATAGGATCATATTCTTGCACTGTGGAAGAGGCAGAGCAGATAAAGAAGAAGCTGGAATAGAATTCAGGTGTAAATGAGTAAATGCTGTTGTGTGTAGAGTGCACTTAATAATCTCACTGTGTAAAAACTCAAGGCACTCAAAGCTGTTATATTTTCAATGGCTTAATCAAGAAAATGTTGAGAGACTGACACTGCAGTTGGGATTAATGGAATCCCTCAATGTCCTCATTAAATTTAATAAACCTGTGTAACAGGAGCAATAACAACATTTCACATATGCATTGCATTGCTCCTTTTATGAAGGATCTCCAAGCCTGTTGATAGCACTCATGGACTGAGCATCACTGTCCATCTCTGTGGAGTGGCTCTCCTCTCCCTGCTGCAGAAAACACCTTCTCCTGGGAGACCTTGGGGAGAGGCTCCTAGAGGTGCACATCTGGCTCCAGGCAGATGTGTGTGTGCCTGCAGCTCCACTTGCCACATGATGGGCTTTACTTTTTTTTGTTCAGAACACTTGAGACATTTTATTCAGTCATTTCCAAAGGTCTTTGTGCCATGAATCAGTTCTCCTTTCTACCATTCAAAACTTAAACAAAAAAACTACAGTTTTTCAAAAATTAACAAAGTTTCAAAAATTTCAAAAATTAACAACAGCTTTTGTCCATGCCTTGTAAGTTTATGCTCATCCAAGTTTTCAGTGGTACCTTTATCCTGATATTTATTTCATTTTTTTAACTGTATTGTGGACACATTTGTGCTGCTTATACCCTCTTTTGCTTCACTGGTGCAGTTTGCTGGAGAAATCATACAACAGAGTCCTGGAACACCCATTTTAGAAAAAGGCTGCTTATTTTTGTTTGACTTTCAGCTGTCTGGACAGCTCCCTGTCCCGTGGCCTGTTCAGAGCAGCCAGTTCGACAGTTTTTCACAATTTCTTCAGCTGTTCTGAGGCAATAGCAACTGCTACTCCTGCATGAAACCTAAGTCATGCACAGGTCCAGGATTTTACTTTATCTGGTGGATACTGGCCACTTAACTTTGCAAATATAATTCAGTTTCTCAACTACTGCTGTGGTACTTTTAAATTCCCTCTTCATTTGTCAGGAGTCCAGCTCACTTCTGCTTTATTCATTTTTGTCTAAAATCTGGATGGTGTTGAGCTGTTCCCGTTTCCACTCACTTGGGAAAAGAGAATGACTGGGCACTTCTTTTCAACAGAAGGCTTCTCATGGCCAGAGAACTGCAGATCTGGTGGGAGCTAATTAATCCTTTTCTCTCTGCACACTGTGCATGGTCTTTTGCTTGTTGCTGGAAAAGTTGCTGGAAATGAATAGTAGGAAGAGGATTTAAAGAGTTTCCTTTTTTCTCCCTGAAGCTGTAGATTTTTGCTTTGCATGGGGTGGTGAGGACCAGAGTTATGCCCAAGTCCTTATTTAGAAGGAAAAAAGTCCAACTAAGTTTACTGTTAAAGGGGATGGGTTTTCTTCTCAGCTGCTGTGGACAAAGAATGTTACAAAACCCACCCTGACGTGCAACACTCTTGCTTCCCAGCAATGTCATATCTCTCCTTACTTCCTTTGCTAGTACAAACCCATTCTGCTCCTCTTCTACTCCCAGCTTACCTTTTGTGCTGACTTGATTCTTTATTCTTGCTTGGTACCTTCTGTCTTTCAGGCTACCATGCAAATGCACGTGTTTCTGCCCCCTTACCTCACACAAACACGTTTTTCTATCAAATAGTGAGACAAACTGAGCTCTTCACAATCCAGTAAACAGAGATGTATCTGACAAAGGAGATGGGAAAGATTGCGAAGCTGGAAGGTGCATCTCCAAGCTTTGCCCCCAGGTGAAATATGTGTCCTCACTTAATCATGCTCTGTAAAGTTCTTTGAGATCATTGCTTAAAGGAGCTGTGCAAGTACAGGGCACAATTAAATATATTGCATCTGTAATCAGGCCATAAAAGAGAAACCCTTGAACCACAGCTATATTGTTCCAGGCACTGCAGTCTGTGGATGTCTTCCTTTGAATTTTGCTCCATGCCAACCAGCACTATTAGGTTCTCACTCTATCCAAAACTCCTGCAGTCTTTTTCAGTCTGCACTGGCCATCAGCCCATCAACCCTTCCACAAACAAACATGTATTTCTCTCTGGATTTATTTCTTCCTTCTTTTTCATCCCAATGTGCAAGCAATTAAGTATTGAATCTTTAATAAGCCAATCTAGACTAGCCCACATGACTATTTTTCTCCTAATCAATTTATTCAGCTCACATTGAGGGTTTTATCATATTTACAATATCACAGTAGTTTGTGTAGGAGTAATAAAAGGTAAGGAGCAATTTTAGGGAAAGAAAATCCAGTTGCAGGGTTTTGCTGGTTTTGTTGAGCTTCAGTGTGTGTGGGTTCATTTCACCCTTTTGGAGGAGAAATTTTGAGTTTCAGTCAGCAGAGTTCAGTTCCAGTATAGGAAGAACAGAAATGCATAATTAAACAAGCTGCAAAAAAATTTGGAAAATGTAATCAGACTCCTGCAAGCTGTCTTTTTCCAGAAGTCTTTTCTTCTGTTTTATCACTCTTCTCTAAGCCTTGGAGATGGACTTCACCCTGCACTGCTATCACATCGAAGTTAATTTATTATCACAAGGGAAACAAAACCCCACAAGTCTCAGGGGCTCAGGTCAGAATGGTACTAGTGCAGCCTGGATATTTTTGCAAAGTGGCTCTTGAATACCTTCAATACTACATCTTGAAGTCTCCACAGGGTGTGCACACTATTGGGTCTCCACCTTTCCTGAGCCCTGAGTCCCTCGTTGTCTGTGATGGTGAAAACCTTTGGACCCAGGCAATCATCCAGCTCTGCTCGAGATTTGACTGTAAATCAAACTAGTAACTTTCTTGGCCTGCAGAGAAAAAGAATGACAATGCTTTCCCTAGTTAACTAGTTAATTTTTGCCATTTTTTTAGGATTTATTGATATAACTGGAGTATGAAAAGGCCCAGATAAAATTTCTGGGTTGAATCTCTCCCCCAGTTCCCCAAACCTTGCTTTTGTCCCCAATATTTCTATTTCTGCTCCATAAGTTATATCACTCAGAGTTGAGCACGTTGTACATAACATTATCCCTAAACACAACTGTCATATTCTAATCCTGCCACAAAAATAATTTCTGTACAGAGAAATCTGCTTCTTGTGCAGAAACAACGAAGGAGTGGTAGAGTCAAACAGCACACACACACACACAGACTTAAAACTATCTTTTGTGTGCAAATTGCAGGATATGAAAGCATTACTTTGAGACTGGTTCAGGAGGAAAGCATGAGTTCCTAAGACTTCTACGCTAAGAAGCTTGATTTCTGCTGTAGCTGCCACATGTGACCTGCAACACATGCTTTGTTTCATTCCCAAAGGGAAAATTCTCCTCTTACAGATTCAAGAGCAAAATGCTTTCCTTACAGGCACTTTCCCTCTAATTCAAGCCTCCTTTCTTCAGTGATACACACATAATTCAGGTCCCAGAAAGACTGGCTGCACTAACAGCAGTATTAATGCACACACACACGCCTGGAAGTTTTCAGTTCTTTTACCAATTTCAGATTTTTTAACTCTTCATCTGATTATTGAACTTTTGAGGAAGGTAGAATGGATCAATTCCAGCAAACAGCACAGAGGAAAGCTGTTTTCTAGTGTGTGCAAGGGTTGAAATCAAACACAAATACAGTCATTGTAGATTAAGTCCAATCTTGCAAATGCAAAAATATGTGGATTTGTTTCTTTCAGGGTGAAAATAAAACTGCATGGCCTATCATTAAAAAGTTCTTCATTATAACACAGTGTATGTATCCCACAGTAGTTGCATTGGACAATGATTAATATTGCTTCCCCTTCTAGGAACAAAGAAAGTTCCCTCAAACCACAGTTTGCCCAAAATCCTCCTGAGGTAGATGTTGCCCTCACTCTTTTTCTGGGAGCCAAGGGCAGAAGTGCCCCAAGAGAAGCCTTGCCACCTCATTTTGCATTTTGCCAGCTATCTGAGTTGCATCAACATAGCTTGTCAATGCTGTCACTCATAAGACATGTTCTCCTCTTAATGAGTGCTGTAGCATCTTAGCAGATTTCTAAGCTCTATTTTTGATGATGTCAGGTTCAAAGGGAGGTCTAAGCTGCATGAAGACAGAGATGCCTATAAATGGCATCTGTTTCTCTGTGGCTGCATGTACCTTCCCATACAAACATGGGATAATAAATCTTACAAACGTATGGGAGAATAAATCTTCTTATGACAAAGTTCTTTTGCAACTTTTTTTCCACACTCTTCATGCATCTTGAAGCCACATCTTTATCTGACACTGAGAGCCTTAGAATGATAGAAAAAAAATCAAGAAAAAAATAAAGAGGGAGCATGAAACTAAGGAGTAGAGGTTTCTGAACTGCTGGAAACAAATTGGTCAGAAGAGAAAGAGAAGCAAGCTCTCAGTAGGGTTAAAGTGAGGGAGAAAGGAGGGTTGGGGAGGACACCAATTCTGATAAGCCAAGGTTTTTTGATGAGGAGGTGCTGTTCTTCGCTTTAAACTAAGCCCAGCTTGTCTTTAATGACCTAATTCTTCCTAGCAGTTGCAGCACTCCAGCCCAGCCCTGAGTCTGTGTTGACTGCAGTTTGCTGCTCACTCTCTGGGCTGGTTTGCTGCAGCCCCAAGCTTTAGAGTTTGTGCTGATGTGCTGATGAGCCCTTTGACCGTCCTGCTCTCATCACAGATGCTCAGACAGCAGCTGATCTGCACGACAGAAAGCTGAGGGATGTATAGAGCTGCAGTGGAATATGCTGGGGGCTCTCCCTAAGGAGCTGGGTGAATGGAGCCCTGCAGGGTGCAGGTATTTACCACGGTGGGGCTGAGTTACCAACAGAGGCTCCTGAAATCCATAGCTTTAACCTGAAGAGCAGAGTATACAGGAAGGAAATTATAAGTCTTAATGAATGGCTGCTTTGGGTATGGATTATACACTGGTAGCAATATGCCACTGTTTATAGCACATCATTAGCCTGCAAGAGCTGTAATGTTTGAACTTTTTGTGTTTGTTTCAAAAGTGCCACAGTACAACATTTTAGTCTTTCTGCTGCAGTAACCACTGGTTGTTACAAATCCCTTCATGAATGCATTATGGAAAACTGGGGCAGAGTTCTTCACTAGCTAGCCAAGTGCATGCCTGCTGGGGCTTTGTACTAGAAAACAGTGAATAATGTTTTTAAAGCCAAAGTACAGTAGAAACCCATTTTACACACATAAGCATGTTGCACAAGACTAATATTCATTGAAGTTCCCTGCTGCAATGTGAAATTCGCATCGGTTTGCAATGCAGAGCTTATTTTTCAGGTGTTCCTTTAAGTGGGTTCATTATATCATTTCACCTGTTAGTGTCCTCAAAATAACTTACCTCTGTAAGTCTATTATTTTATTGAGTATTCATGTAAAAAGGTCTCATTGTACTTTTCTCTGTGATCTGGTGCACAGAAAGTGCCTCTGAGGAGCGGCAGCACATGTTTAATTCTGCTCTGCTTTACTTATTGGGATTACTGCAGGCAGAAAATCTCCCTGTCTGACATCCTCTGATGGCTGCCACCCTGCATGGCTGTTATTTACACCATCTTTAGCAACACACCAGTCACGTGGGGGCCACTCTAAAGGCGTTAAGATCTTTGCTTTTTTAGCACAGCAAAACCAGGGAGACCTGGTGGGTTTGAGGTGGCATCCCTGGAGCTGGGAGTCAATCCATCTACTGAGTCCTGACACCTCTATGGAGACATGATGGATAAGCTTGTGCCTCTACCTTTTGCTTCATTAAGGAGACAGGAGGTATTAATGACAGCAATTATGTATTCTCAATTAATTTAATGCATGACAATCCAAGAGACCATAAGTAATTATATTATCTGAGGAGTTTGTTAATTTTACTCGGTACTTAAGGATGTAAGGTACCGTGTAGAAAACTGATCAAATGATAAGCAATGAAATGCCCTATTGTTAAATAGCAGCTCAGTTAAAGCCCTTTAAAAAAGCGGTTGACATAGTTATTTATGTGGGTATTTGGGAACAAGAAGGAAAAAAACCAAACATGTAGGCAGCTGAAAGATAGAAAAAAGCAAGGAATTTTGTGCTTTGTGGTTTTTACATTCTTGGGCCAATCTAAAATTGACTTGAGTGCAGATGCCTTGCTAGCAACACTCACAGAGGATGTTGTTGCTCTTCCTTTTCACCACTCCATGTGGTTTTTCTCCTGCTGTCCAGCTAAGAAAAGAAAGTAAATGGCAACATATTTTGTTTTAAGAGAAAGGAACATATAAATTGAGAGCTCAGGCATTGTCTTGTGGAAAAGCAAAGGCAGCAAAGCAAAGGGAATTGAAAAGTAGGAGGAAGAAAGAAGAGTAAGGGAAAAGGATTCATATTTAACAAAGGAAGGGGGAGCAAAACTATGAAGTCTGGAAACAAGTAACCCCAGAACAACCTAGCTATCAATATTTAAACAACTAACCAAATTATTTTATCATCTCACACACAAATCTTACAAATAGTTACCTATTTGCATTACACATAACTATTCCTCCCTTTCGTAGGAAACAATGACTGAAAACCCTGAGGACTGATGCAGCTTTCAGACTTTAAGCCTATTCTTGGCACTAAATAAACAAGCTAAATGATTAAAGGGATGTGTGTAGATGAGCAACTGCAGCTGGGGCTACAGGCAAAGGAGAAGTTGAGCATCACTCCATTATCTTTGAAATTATAACACAGAATTTAGTTCTTTCTCTCCCCCTTCTTTTTTAAACCACATCTCCATACTCACAGTGATAAGCAAAATGAACAGCAAGAAACTTAAATAGAAATCTGTGCTGCCCAGCTAGAATGGGCAGTTAGGATCACTAATATATAGTAGAAATTATTTTCTTTGTTGAGTGTAAGTCAGATAAACAGTTCAAGGGAAAAGGTTCAAAAGAAAGGTAACCAAAACCAGTATAAGTTTTCCAACCACTGGAGCAGCATTCCTGTGTCAGATTCTGGAGCACCACTCCATTAGCTGCAGAAAGGACCAGGAGCCACTCACTTTTGAGAAGGAGCAGGTATTTTAGAGAGCATGGGAGCCTAAGTCAGCTGGACTTGCTTATCCAGGAGATCTCTCTGAAACCTGATCCAGCCTGTTGGGTATCCTAAACATTTGTCTGTGTTTTGAATCAAACTGAAACCATCCTACCTTGCTGAAGTCGCCATCATATTAAAATAGTACATCAACAATGTCATATTTTATTTCTTTAGAGAAAATTGCCTGAATGTAAAAAGTTATATTGGCATTAGTAATTAGGTCTGGAGCTGCAAATTTCATTCCAAGAACAATATATACCAAGTCAGTGAATAATACCCAGTGAACAATTTAACACAATCAAACCTCCAAGCATAATACCACCACCACATCTTCCCAAGAATCACACGGAAAATGGTTCTCCATCATCTAGACAACACTTTGCTACTTTGAAATTTCTATTTCAGCTGCTGGAGGTTGCTCCTGGTGGCCAGAATTCACTGCTGGCTGGTCTACTGGGGGTTATCTTTTTAAAGAAGGCAGTTGTAAATGAGAAGAGGAAACACATGTACAGTATTCTGATACAGTCTTTTAAATTTTCTGTGAACAAGTTTAGTTGTGCTTGTTAATTTGGTTTTTATAAATGAATATTTTTGTCCTTTTTTTGTTGTTTTGTTTTGTTTTGTTTTCCCTTAGGAAAACACCATTTTTTACTTTTCCCTAATAAGTTCTGGATCAGTTAGAATCACTTTTTAAGCCAAATCACTGGGTTTGCAAAATTCTCATTACTTTATCAGTGCAGATCTCATGGATATATGATTATCATGTTTTACAATTAAAGATGTGGAACTTTGCTTCTACCACTACAATGACTGCTTTACAATTTTGATGATTGCAGGAAATGAGGAGGAATTGCAAAGAAAGTACAACCAACAAACAATTTGGGGAAGGGGGAAGAGGAGAGATTTAGAAATAGAGATATTGTTTGCCTGACAAGCTAGGGCTACATGGAATATTTGGGGCTTAGATGAAAAATCTGAACCCCAGAAGAAGGTGCAACACAGTGCCTGAGACATTTCAGTTCTGAATTAATTGGAAAGCTGCATGAGTTCCTTCAGGGGCACACAGTAGAGCTCTCCACTCTCTAAAATCCATGTTATCGAAGTTCAGTAAGACACTTCAGTAGAAAAGTGGAGGCAAATGCCAATTACTTTTGCAAACCCCTACAATTTTGCTACTGACCATAAGTAGATAGGCAGGACTCTCCTTCCATCCTTCTTGCTACAGGCAGGTTTGAGTCAGGATTGCAGAGAAAGCTGGTTGCTGATTAACCCATTTGACCCATCACCTAAGAGACTCGTGATATAAAATATGACTTCAGCTTTTCAAACAAATAACTGTAATTTCCATTTAATTGATTTTTGACCTTGCACTGCAATTATTCAGTCTTAATTTATCTCAGGATAGAAGAACAGCAATTGCATGTAAACCAAAGGATGCTGTAAAAAGTTATGTGCATAGGAGAAAGACTGCAATTATTAAGTTAGCTTGCATTTGCACAGTAGACAGATGAATAGTGTTGCCTTTTTCTACAATGAAGTTATCAGAATCAACTAAATTCACCAGGAATACTTGGAGAAATACATGGAAGTTGGTGCTGCACAAAGTATAAAAATCCTCATTTGAAAGCAATTCTATTTCTCTGGGTTTAGGACTGTTTTTTATTATTTATTACAAGACCTAGGAACATGCTTGGAATTTTACAGAGCAATGAGCAGTAACAGGTCTTGGCTCCAAGCAGAATAGAACCCAGGAGAATAAAGAAAATAATAATGCATGGGAGGCCAAATTTTGTTCTTCACAAAGGTAGTTTAAATTCTATCCTTGATATCCAACCCCTGATTTTGGGGAAAAAAACCCCTTTCTGTTGACCATTCATCATCATCAGAATTGTCTTACTGATCTCAATATGTCCTTATTATGCTGATCATGAAGTATATTAATTTCAACTTTTACCACTGTTTTTGATATCCAGGACATAACAATCTATATTGCAGTGTAACATAGGAAAGATTTCTTTTTTGCTGGTGAACCCAAACTATTGTAAAATGCAGAGAACTACCATTTTCTTAATTAGGGTGTAGAGGGATTTTGTCTTCAGCAGAATAAACAAGAGAAGAAAGAGGAGGACATGGACAGTGACAGTCTTGAGTTTCTGTTTCTCCAAGTGCAGGAGAGTATCAGTGCTACATAAGAAGAACATTATTTACCTATTGAACCAGGTGTTAGTCACTCCTCTAGACTGTGTGCCATCCTGACTTTATGTCACATGTGATGTGTTAGGTCACACTACAGGAACATCTCTTTTTTCAAACATTTCTTCGGTGGAAGAACTTGGAAGAAACCAGGAAGCTTCATTGCAAAAAGGTGAAAAATATGCTGAATTCAACTACATCAATCATGGTCCCGACTTGAACAAAACATTTTAAATTAACTGATAAAAGATTCGGTGATGTCCTTGAAATCAGCTGTCGGTCACAAGCCCATAATCTCTTTGCAGTAGAATTGAATTTGGGGAATGGAAATTACAGGTGTAGTTCAGCAGTGACCTCGATGCTCAGGCACTGCCAGTATCCCAGTTTTAGATTTACTGCCACGATGCCAACCCTCATAGTGTGTGTACTGGTGAGAAGAAGAGCTTGTGTGCAAGACTCTTCATTTAGCCTGCTCCTTCCAGCTCCTCTCCTTTTGTGTGGCTGCACAAAATCTTGCCACACATCATATTACCGCTGCAAGTGGTGGCAGAATATAAAAAGGCTCTTCCAATTTGCTTCCTATATGTAATGAGAAGGCCATGGTCAATTTTACCCACACTGGCCATTAACACAGAGTTTAATTGCAGCCTCTCTGCCTGCATGTTGGACCTGATTCCCTGATCTGGTGCTCGTAACTTCACAGTTAAAGTACCTTGGTTTGGGGTTAGGAAGTTCCTGACGCTGTATTAAGCATGAATTGTCCCAGTAATGGCAGCAAGGAAAGACAGGAACATCCAAGTGGATTGAAATGCAAACATGAGCTTGTGAGAGCTCTTAATGCCACCTGCACTGGCAGCAGCCTGCCTGAAAGAAGCTTTCCATAAGTGGTCCATAAACATGACAGTGGTTGAACACTGGACATTTACAGCTCCCTCTACATTTATACCCAAGGAAATAAGTATGGGAGGTTTGTGTTCGTGGAAAGGGAACTGCTTCAAGGAAATTAAAGTCTGAGGGCAAAGCAAACTTGGAGAATGTAGATAACATCTCATTGGAAATGCTGTTTTCTGTAGAGTAAGAAATTTCAACAAACCCAGTCATAAATACAGTTCAGGTGTTCAGAGCACAAATCCTGGGAGAAGAGGGATTAGAGAACAAAGCTGGGTTGCAGTGTCTCATAACTTCTGCAACTTTCTGAAGAATCAGCTCATCTGTCTCTTCAAGTATTTAAAAAATGCATCCTGCTTACAATGATGTATAGAGCAGAAATAAAAGGTCTCTACACATTTTTTTTATTTTTTTTTTTAGCACAGAGAAATATATAAGGTGCTAAATATTTCAGGGCAAGTCAGGAAGATCAATGAATGGATTTATAACAAACATCCATCTAGGAAATCATTCATCAGTGATACATGGGGATGTAATTGCAACTAAGTAGGACAGCTAGCTCAAAACCAGGACATGCAGTGGACAAAATTAAGTCACAGAATATCAGTCGTGGATGTAGAAGAGAAATGAAGGTTGCCAAGAGATGGCAAATGGATGTGATCACAGCATTTACCTGGACAAGATATATGAGCAAAGTACAAGGCAGAGAAAAATGGCACTGGCTCTCTTACTCCATCAGTTGCCTTGTATCAGCAGCTGCTTCCATTAATACATTGCTATCTATGTCATCCATAATCAAAGTTTTATATTTCCAGTTGATTTGCAATATCAGACAGAACTTCTGTGTAAAAAAGAAATGTGCTCTCATTAGCACCATTGAGAATACATTGTGGCAGAACTTTGCAAAGAGAATTGCTGCTGGGATTCTAGAGTAGCTGCTATTGCTGTAGCATAACAGTGAACTAATGAATTAATTCCTGTTTTGAAATATTCTCCACGGGATCACTCATAAAACACAGGCCTTGTTTGCACAAGGAACAGAAATAGGTAACAATCACCTGCCCTGAATCTCTACATACTTGATTAAACTCCACGTACACTGTTCTCTCTGCTGTTTTCACTAGGTGAATAATCACACTCAGCTGGTATAAGCCCATGTATGATTCCTTAGAAATTTACAGACAAAAGGAGAGAAAGAAGAGGCAACTTGATGGAATGACAAATGGGCTTCAGTGGCTCAGGAAGTGTCAGGGTTTTTTCCAGTTATGTCAGCTGATCAAATCAGGTGTTTTATCTCTGTGGACAAATTTTGGCTGTTGTGTCTAGCTGTGAGGAATAAAGAAAGAAACCAAGAGATCTCATTTGGATGCTATTAATTGCATGTGTATATGCATATATTATGCACTGTATCCCATCCTCAGAGCTGCAATCTGTCTGGTCCCAGTGGTGCTGGCTGGGAAGGTCCAGATCCAGATGCAGCCACCAAAATCCCATGATCTCATTAACATGCCCAAGTTACAAGCACAGGAGGCATCCACATAACTGTATTTCTTTCTTTGTTCCCTTCAAAGAGACAAAAAAAAAAAAAATAAAACAACCTGTAGTTAAGGAATGCCTGAGGAATACAAGTGTAAAAGAGAGTTTGGTGAGGCAATTCTATGAATAAATGTTCTCCTGAACCAATGCTGCTGTTCAGGGCTTGGAGGTAATGACTGAGTGCAAAGAATCAGGTAGGAAACATGACTGTGAGTAGAGTCTGGAGGTAAACATGCCTGGCTGCCCACCTGATTGTGAGGTGAGATGGCTGAGTGGCTGATCCAGTATGGTTGAGCATGAATAAAAGAGCATGCTGATTTAGTATGACTGTGTGAGTGATTATCTCACTGACTGTACGAGTAGAAGATGAGGTGAAATGACAAGAGCCAATGAAGGAAAATGGGAACATCTGAAATCCAAAAAACACTGAAAATATGAGTTGCAGATGGTCCATTGCTAATAATCAATGGAAAATCCATTTTGACAATTGACTTCTATGTAGGATGGAAGTGTAAAGCTCAGTGTATGAATTTTCCAAGCTCTGCTTATCCCCAAGATAAATCAGGACATGGAGAGTAATTGTAAAGAGTATTCTTACTATTAACTTATTTTTGAGAGGACTTTCTTAAATAGATGCTCTCCTGACTTCTCTAAAATGACTTTATAAACACTCATGCTAGACATAGGCAAAGGGCCAGCTCTTCCAGACACCTTTGCAGAATGCCTGGTTAGTATAACAGGAACACTTTTTGAAAGGGAATGGGGATAGGACTCTTCTTTCTGCTAGGAATCTACTAGATTTATAAGCTTATTGATTCATTAATATATATTTTCCTTCAATTTGTCTAGCTAATGTAAGTGACGTTATTCTTTTTTGCTCTTTTTTTGGACAATTTCTTGTGCATCTGGGCAGAGGATATTAAATATGGTTATAAAATACCACTTCATGCATTTTCATCAGCAATTTTCTACTCTGTTGCATGAGAAGAACTCCAGCACAAGGCATAGCAGTGGCAAACAAAATCCCTTAAAAGAGCTGCCTACCTGAGTAAAGTGCAAAGCATGGTTCACAAGATGACTTGCCTGCCCAACAGATTTAACAAGACCAGGATAGCTGAAGTACCAAAACTCTCAGCATGCAGTTACTCTGAACAAAAGCACATTCATGCTGTGTGTGTGAACGTTACCTTAAGACCCATTAAAGTATTTAGGCATAATTATCTTAAGACTGATCTATCCTCTCTCCATAGGTTTTATAGCATTACAACTTCAATAAAATGGGTGCACAAACATGTTTGCACTTTGTCTTTCCACCTCACTATAAAAAAAATAGAATAAGTAAAAAAATAACTGAGATATTCCTGCCCTTTGCTATTTGTAGCACTCTTAAACAGACTTTTTTGTCTGCAAATTCTTTAACCTGCAAGGTGGTAGCAATTGGGTACTTTTCTTCCAAGTTTAAACCCTTCTAATAGTTATTTTAATCTAGTTCTGTCTTGCAGCAGCAGCTTTCAACATTGTGTAAAATGTGAACTGCTTCAGGGTATTAGAATATGCTATACAACCTTCTCAGGTCTGAAAGACGAAAAATCAACTTTTGTTATTGGGAGTACATTTAAATGCCACTAGCATGTTCAGAAGTCACAGAAATACAGATATTCATGTGGATACAGTAAAACATCTACTTCTTTCCCAGCTGAAAGGGAGATGGGAGTAGGCGACAAATATAATTTGCTTTTTATTTCAGATGGTTACTTTGCTGAAGACCCAAATGGAGGGAAGAAAATCCTGCCTGACCCAAGACAATGGCACATTCTCAAAATAAAAAATAGCAAGGAGAGTGGAAGTCACATACACAAAACCTTCTGTTACTGTCATAAATTGATAATCATGCCATTTTGGGTGGGAAGGTTATCCTTATCTCTGGGGTATAAATGGTGTGTTTCTACTGATGGAGTGATTATGAAGTTTGAAAAGATAAGCAATCATAAATCTAAAATTATAATACTGTTTGTGATCTTAGACAAGAGGCAGCTACTCTCTGAGTAGCTCGGTGGACTTGTTACAAATGTTAGAAATAGCAGCAAGAAAAATGGCACAGGAATATGTTCACTTTATATAGCTTTTTTCCCTTTTTCTAATTTCACATAATGCAGCAGCATATACTAATAACATAGAAAGACTTAATCTTCTCATCTTCACACTCTAGGAAAAATGGAAATGTGTCTTTCCAGTATAGTTCTGCAACATCATAAGTGTTCCTGTGGTGTGGCCCCTCCCTTCTTCAGAGAAGGCATCCATAGAGAGTGATGTTTTGTCTCTTTACCAGGCCAAGAACTAAAATCTACACCCTTTGTTGCAGGTCTGTTTGCTCCTGCAAACTGCAGATCTCCACTAAGCAGCATTTAGGTTGCACAAATTTCCCCTGTATTTGGGTCTGGAAAAAGACATGACTCTTGGGTGTCATAAGGCATAATACATACATGTGTTTCTGTCTATCTTCTTTTTCAACTCAAAAGCATTTTATTTGTATTTTAATTATTGTCACTTTTCACAAAATTGCAGAAAGAGCATTTTCTCACCTCCATGCAAGGAGCATTTTCCAAAAGAAATGCCACCCAGGCGTTCACTTCTGACCAAGCATCTGAGAAACTTGGGCCTAGTCCTGGACTGCTGCATACTTAATTTCATGAGGAGTTTGAAAGGAGCTGGGCTGCAAAACTGAGTTAAACTTGTGTTGTGTCCATCCTAAAGGCTGAGCAAGTAAAGCTCTCCCTGGCTGCTGCAAACAGAGTTGCCTGGTCCCAGTGAGGACCATGGAACAGCTCTCCAGTCCAGGAGGAACCATCATTCACCACCCCACCAGCCTCTGGAGACATTTATCTGAATGTCCTCAGGCCAGCCTCATTTTGTCCTCAGCATCCTGGGCTGTCCTTGTCACCTTTTCCTGAGCCCAGACACTGAGGGGAAATCTCCAAAGTTTCCTTTCTAAAGCTGTATAGAGCACTGTGTTGTAGCCCTAGTGCTTCACCTCCTTCTGAGAAACCCATCTCTGCTCTACTACAAACCCGAAAAATGAAGTCAAATGGTACCTTAACCAATGTCCACTCTAAAAAGGTTGCAGAGGCCCCTAAGAGCTACTCATAAAAAGAATCTGGGAAGTCATATGGAGAAGATAAAGCATATCCTTGATTTATCTTTGTCACTAAAAGTAATTTTTAAAATTTATTCTGCAGTAGGAGGCAGGTAGAGGTATTCCTCCTCCAATCTTATGACTTCTGTCCCTTCAGTGAGCACATTGCATTTGCAGCAATTCCAGATTAATCCCATGCTGGTGGGGACACAGAGATGGATTGCAGTGGGGGCGAGGGGTGAGAAGGGGAAAAGAAGAATAAAAATATTTTCATTCATAATTATGTCATGGGGCCCAGTTTGAAAACTTACATCAACTCCATTATTGACAAGGACTGCTCTAGGAATAGAAATTATTTCGTTGTCACATTTGTGGGTCAGTGAAGGAGACAGAAATACAGGAGCAATAAAATGCAAGGGGGCTTGTGATTTCATGATTAGCTTTTATATTATGATTGCAGCAAGTTGCTGTTTAATGGCCAGATTTTCCTTCCATTTAGGTTAATGGGTCTTTTCTGCTGATTTCAGTGTTATAGATTCTCAACTTGCTCTTCACTTATTTGATGATTTTAGATTTTATATAATGTCTGTCAATTGGTGTTTCAGCAAGTCCTTGGTGATCCATCAAAAAGACCAGTAGGCTTTTACCATCTTGTCAGCTATTTTATTACCTTCCTTTATTTTCAAATATCCAAGTTCACAAATCATAATTCTTTCTCTCTCTCTATTGGCAATGGGAACACTCACAACAAATTTTAAATAAAACCTGTGACTGTGCAGCTCTGTTAAAGCTCAGTCTGGGGAGAAAGCAATTATGTTAACTTATCCAGGATATTTCCCTTTGTCTCTTGTTCTCCTTGATGATCTTACAGGGAAAATAATTTATGGAACATTCAGAGTCAAAACAAGCCCTCAGAGATGCAAAGGAGGACTGGGACTCGCAATTAGACAGCCCATTATGTGAGTGTAACTAATCACAGAGGTAGCTTCCCTTCACCAGCAGCAGGACATGACCAGAATTGTTGAGACCATGAGTCCAACACCTTAAATCCTGACAACATCTGTTCTGACTAACAGTTCCAGCACTGTGGATAGTCAGTGGCCTGTCTGATGCTGTTAGTTTAGGAGAAAGCAGATTTTTCATCCTACCACTACAATGTGTGCTGTCTTTTCTTTAGATGTTAGCAACAGCTGCAAAGAGGCCATGAAATCAGTCCTTGTATTTGAGAACTGCAAATTCAGAAAGGATTTCAGCATTTCACGTTAAGTTTTGTAAAAGTAGCTAGTTATAAATTATGTTGAAAGAGCATTCAGTTTCCTCTCCAATGTGACTTAGCATTGCTTTGTCAAAAATGAGACTTTTTGAAGGCTTCTCAGTGTCTGTGAAAGCCCTGTGACAGAGATAGCACTTACTGTTACTTTCCTGAAAAATCATTCTTGTTTGTTTGTTTATTTGTTTGTTAATAGCCATTTCTGGACTGTGAAGTTAGGAGGAGACATGGTTTGAGGACCATGTCCAGGCTGAAACCCACCTGAGCCTAGTGATGATGTGGTTTAGTAGAAAAAGTGCAGAACTGAAAAACTCAGTTTGGTATGGTTTTTTCTGCTATTTTAATGAATGACATCAAATAACTCACTGAAACTTTTTGTCCTTTTGAATACTGGGATAATATAAGTTTTAGTTTGGGCTAATTAATTAATATAAATATTGATTTAAAACAGACAAACAAACAACAACAACAACAAAACCAAAACCAAAAAAACCCAAACCACTTTAGGCAATATTTTGTCTTGAAAACAGGTTGCCCAGACAAGCTGTGGATGCCCCATCCCTGGGAGTGTTCAAGACCAGGCTGGATGGGGCTTTGAGCAGCCTGGTTTAGTGGAAGGTGTCTCTGCTCATGGCTGGAAGGTTGGAACAAGATGATTTCTAAGTTCCCTTGCAACTCAAACCATTCTATGGTTTTCTAATTCCCTGATTCAATGGTTAAGCAAAACACAGTAGAGGTTGCAGGACTAGAATATATAAAATAACACACTGGGTAGCCTAGACTTTTAGCTGAGAGAAGCTGCAGGAAAGGAATATGCTGCCCTAGTGACCTTCTGGGGCTTTTGGTAGAAGCTGTCGTGGGATAGACTCTCCACAGATTTCCCTGGGTAAAACCAGTCTGAAATAAAACCAGTCTGAAGTGAAAACACTATGAAGTGAAAACTGTGGGCATCACATCTAGGAGGCCAGGCAGGTAGGTGAATGAGGAGTTTCGCAGATTTTTTTAAGCTCAAAATCATAATTTGAGCTGAACTGTGTGATTTGAGTATTATTAAATACTCTTTAATGCCATTTTTGAAGTAAGTTATTGAAATTTTCTCCACACTTTCTGGGTCTGGTAGAGTGGTCACTTAGATAAGATGGATGGTACCTGCAGCTGTACTTCACTTGGGGAATAATTAGTAACATTCAGCTTCAAAAAACTGAAGTTACCACTTCCACCCCTGCCAAGAGCCAGGGGCTAGGCAGGGGATCTGGAGAAACTGCCTCCCAGGGAAGACACTGCTGGTGAGCAGGAAACTCCATCAAAGGGAAGCATCTCCTTTGGGAACATCTGCAGACTGCAGCTCTCTGGGCTTCTCAGGGTGACCTTCAACCATTTGTGTGGTGTGGGGAGATCCCACTAGTGACACAAGATTTATTCAGTATTTTTTCTAGTTACTGTAATTGTCTTCCTCAACAAGTGGGGAGAGCCCTGCATCCACTGCCCTCACACTCCTGTAATACCCAGTTTGGGGTTTGATGTACATCCAAGCACAACTTCTAGTGGAAGATGTCCCCACCTCTGGCAGGAGGTTGGAACTAGATGATTTTTAATGTTCCTTCCAACCCAACCCAACTCAATTCAACCCAACCCAATCCAACCCAACTCAACCCAACCCAACGCACCCCATGATACTGTGACCCTCAGCCTGGCCACCTCATCATCACCTGGGCTGGGATCTGTCACTCTTCCCTGGGGAAAAATCCCAAACTTCTCCAGAGGGCAGACAGCCTCTTACATAACAGGCACTGTGGGGACAGGTGAGGTGACTCCCTCCCTGCTGTGTTATCACTGTGATAAAGCTTAATGCCAGCTGACACTGCTCTGCCAAGGTTAAAGTGATTTGTGGGACTCCCTTAAGATGTGGCTCCATGTCTTTTCTACCCACAATGTTTTTAAAATAAAACAAAACCACATAACTTTTCACCTACTGCCAGTGAGGAGTGTTTCGTCTCAAAGCTATTTTACTTGGTGGGCACACGTATCTTCAGTGCTTATCTCAACCACAATATCTTAGCTTAAAGAGAGGAGTCATAAAAATGATTTCTGAACATAACAATACTCTGAAACTGGGATGTATTTTGGGAAGGAAACACTCTGTTTATCTCAGGTCTGTGAACTATACAGCAGACCACGTAGTTAGAGGCAGTGATGAGCCAGCACAGGATGGGGTCCTGCTCTGAAGCAGCTCTGCTCTGGTCAGCTGCTCTGAGGCTGGAAGCAGCTCCACAATCTATATTGGGCAGGTCTAACTGTAAAACTAGAAGTAAATAATACATAGCATCTCTCCCTGGGGATGTGTGCTACGTACACACAACAATACTTCCAGCTGAGAAAGCCATTCCCAGTGTGCCTCTTTAATGGAAAGAAACTAGCAGTTAATACAAATACTTTAGCAGCACGCACCCCCCATCCTGCTTAATCTTAGCAAGGCTTCTTTTTCCTGTTTTAAATTCAGAGCTTCAGTTCCCTTGATCCAAGAGGTTAAATACTTCAAATCACATCAGTGCCCTAAGATTGTGAAGGGCCAGCTCAATGATGATGACTGCAAGTCGAAACATTAAGAATGCAAATTATCAGCCAAGTGACAACTGTTAAGCTGTATTAAAAAGTATGTTGCTTCTGCTTAACAGACACACAGATAGAAATGATGCTACTGTGAAATTTGCGGGGGTAACACAGTTCAAAGTACAGAGAAAGCATTTGTTCTCTTGTCTGTTCAATTGCTGTTTTGAAAACAAGCAACAGTATCACCTCAAGAAATCTGCAGCTGAGATCTGTCACCAGGCAATGTCCTTACTAATAAATACAGGATGTTGATTAATAATAATAAAAACTAATAAAAGAGCTGTTCGTATTATGAAAAATTCACTTTATTAGAGGAGTTTAATACTTTCTGTGTTATAGGTGGCACCAGAAGTCACTTAAGGTCAAAAGCCTCTGGCTGATGACTGCTTGCTAATACCACATAAATTCCAAAACCTGATAGAGCCTGTCCAAATAGTTCTGTATATCACACTGATTTCAAATTTTCCTTCCATGAGAATACAATCCTAAACTGTAGAGAAATTCATTTGCTTTAAATGTGCATAAGAGATTTCTTTACAGAGTCAGCAGCCAGCATGCAAGGCAGAGAACTTTGCACATGTCCCTTTGCTTGTTCCTCAATGCTGCACATTCTGCTTTTAAACCTCCAGCCACAAATGTGGAAAACCAACAGTGGCCTCAAATTCAAGGGAAATGTACCAGCCAAAAATATGTGCACTTCCTCCTCCTGTCTCTGCCACTTATTGCTGCTGGAGGTCAGAGAGTTAAATACTATCTCTAAGGTTTGGTTTTTTAAAATAGCTGGGTGATTTTATGACAGTGCTCAAATCCCACTCTGGCATGGCACAGTTCACAGTGTGAACTGTTGTTCAGTTCTATATTCTGAACTGTTGTTCAGAACTATGGTTTGCCTGTCTCATGGCATTTCACCTCTGACTCCACTAAAAGCAGGATCAAACCTCATCTTCTTCTAAGTAATGAGGGTATAATATTGTGGCTCTATTAGGGTGTCCATCATGATTGTGAAGCATCTCTTAACCAACGTGCCATGGTAAATCCCACATCCCACCTCCATCAGTGTGCTTTTTTAGCAGTGCAAAAGCTGATGAAGGCACTAGTGCCAGCGAGAAACTGAAACCAATGATGTTACTCACGTCATATTTCTGACATTTTCATGGCCTGGGAGTATCTCATTTGTCGATAGACATCATAACTGTGGGCAGTTTGCAATCAGAAACCAAACCGAATATAGATACAGTCACAGTAGCTAAGTTCATATAAAAATTGATTTGTAATGCACAAATCTGGTTACTCATCTTGCAGCAAGGAAATCAGACTCAGCATCACTGAGCCAACCAGAAAACCATTACTAATGCCCAGGATTTTAAAAGTTGTTTCTGAAACTCCTAAGAGAATGCTTTGCACTCTGGTATCGAAATTAGTCATAAACAGCTACTCTGCATACTGCAATGCTATTTATATGGCAACTCACATGCAAGCCTGCAGTCCTAATAAAATTATTCTTCTGTGAATTATTCTCAAATGCACAAACCACCCTGTGACATTTGAATGTTTTCTCTCTGGTTATCATCACTTCCTCTAGTAAGTGGTCTTCCAGACATAAATGGCTCAGAGGTCTGGTGCAGTCCATCAATTTTTGAGACACTTCCTTTGGAATTGGTCCATACAGAGCTGCCATAATCCAAAAAATATCTTTACTTACTTGGCCCTTAGTTTTCCACATTTTTCCTTCAACATTTTGACCACCAGGTTCTGCATGAAAAAGCACAATATAGGTCCTTTGGACAACGATCTGGAATTCTTCTGTATAAAGAGTGAGCATATACTTGTAGAAAACAGTGTTTGTAAAATTATTACCTTCCTTCTTGATTTAATAAAGTTTTATAGAACTCCAAATTCAAGTTAATGCAGCTCTGAAACAACTGGTTGTATTTATCACATAAAGTAACAGCTGATCACAATCTATTTTATTTGCTGCTTTTCACTTGCTGCACCTCAAAGTACTTCACAAAGGAGGTAAATATCATTCTCACTAATTTATGAAAGGTACAGCTGGCAGAGAGAGAAGCACGAGCAACCACCTTCCAAGTTTTTCATGAAGCTTTTATGAACTTTCCAAAACAGATAACAAACAAGTAGCAGCTAAGCATTGACATCCAACTGAGCCCAGTCAGTGGATGGTGGGTATCTGTATCATGCAACCATCTCAAATATCTGAAGTTGTTATTGAAGCATGATATGTGACATGGATTTGCTGTACTGAATTACCCACAGAGGAAGCCACCAGAAAGAGAAAGACCTCTGCTATTTCAAAAAGTATTTCCCTGTTCTTATCCAGAGCAGGACGCTGAGGCAGGCAGGCTATTGTGCTGTGAGAAATGCATCTGCAGCCAACTGTGCCTGCTGAACGCTGTGAGAGTGCACAGGAGCAGCTCTAGCCTAGAAAGGCTGCAGTGACCCTTTTGGAATTCTAAGTAGCTTGTTTGGATAATAACAAATGTGTAATTAGAAGTTCCTCTAAGGATTCATCATCTTCCTTCTTAGTGAACTGAAGCTCTACCCAACAGCTCAAGTGTTTATAGGAATGCACTGCTGCATAGTTCCTGACATTCAGGTGGTTGCGATTTTGACTGTATTTTACACAGCCATAATTTAGAGGAAGGCTGATAGGATGGAGGAAAAGTCTTTCCTATCTTTAGCCAATAATTCAGCATGAAAACAATGTAATAGCTGCCTTTCCTGAAACAAAATATATATTGGAATGATATCACAACTTTTTCCTGCAGCAAAAACATTGTGATGAGATTTTCTTACATTTGCTATACAGAAATCCTATTTAAATACTTCTATTAAATTTCAGTTGATTAATGCAGAAGTCCTTCCCATTGCTATGCAACAATTTTAAATTCTAAGCCTGAACGACTGTATTTATCACATCCTCCAGGTATACAGTGTGTGATAAACTGTTTACACTGCCCCAAACAGTTTTGCCAGTGTACTCTCACCCTCATCAGGAATTTACTTATTATTCCAGTTTTAGGCTTTTCTTAATGAGAAACAGGAAACTGTGCCGAATTTGTGTAGCAGTCTCTTCATCAGTAAGAGCACTGTAAGAATTAAGGCTCTGTCATTTTTCAGTTGCAGCAAATAATATAATTTCCAAAGAAAATCAAGGCTGAGTTTCGTTCCCAGGTTGGGTTTCCTGGGCATGGTCACAGGCCAGCACCATGGTCTGGCAGGAGAGGGCTGCCAGGTTGACTTTTGAACCTAAATTCCTTCAGCGTGGTTATGGATAGAAGTGCAGCCCTAGAGTGGAAAAGAAGGCCCTGCAAAACACACATATGAAAGAGTAATTGTTGCTTTTGCTGTGAGGAACATTGGCTTGGAAAAGACATCCTGCGTCATTGTGTCCAATCCCCTGCTGTCTTAGGCAACCACAACATATAATCCTTTTCATAAATTTATCAAGTTCCATCTTAAACCCAGTTAGGCTTCTTGCCCCCAATGAGAAGGCTGTTCCCAAGCCTCACTGTGCTGAGGGTTAGAAATATTCTTCTAATTTCCAGCTTACATTTATTCATGGCCAATTCAGACCCATTTGTTCTTGTGCCAACATTGTTCTGGAGCTTAAATAGCTTCTCTCCCTCTCTTGTGTTTACCACCCCCAATGAACTTCCAGAGAGCAGGCTGTCCCTTTGGCCTCTCACTGTCATGCCACCCTGTTTGTACATGAGCTGCAGTCCCCCCAGACAATGGATGAGCTATTGTTTTAGGAAGGTTAGCTGAAAATAAAAGCGGCACACTGCCTTGCCGTCTGGGGCAGGCAAAATCCGTCACTGGGACGTCGGGCGATCAGCAGAGCCCTCTGGAGCTCAGAGCATCCCAGGGTAAACAGAAGC
This sequence comes from Pycnonotus jocosus, assembly GCA_013400435.1. NCBI lineage: Eukaryota > Metazoa > Chordata > Aves > Passeriformes > Pycnonotidae > Pycnonotus > Pycnonotus jocosus. The sequence continues at coordinate 549,467 of VWYP01004764.1, forward strand.
ATGAAGTCATAATGGACCAGTCATAATAGGGCCAGTCTGACACATTTGCCCAATTATCCCTTTACTACTTCTGAGTCTGGAAGAGCAACAACTGCTAACTGCAAAACAGACCTACTGGTCCAGAGGGGCTAGGCAGGGAAAAACCAGCATCAGCAACTGGGCTAAACTCTTATTTTTAGCAATGTCAATGTGCCTGTGGGAGGAGGAAAACTCATCCACGCTTTTAGGAGTAATGGGAGTAACTGGCCTGAGAGGCTGTGGTGTGTCCCAGCCAAACATTTCCCTCACAAAGGCTCCTCTGTGTGTGTCTGACTTAGCTCGCCTCTTGCAGCAGTTAACTTCCAGGAGGCAGGTTCTGAGATTTTCTTGACAGCCTCCAATTTCAACATTGAAAGACTAACCATATTTCTTAACATATGCCAGAGCGATTTGAAAAAGGTTCTGGCCCCCTTGTGTTTCTTGCTTGTGTGGTTTTTTCAGTGCTTTCATGATTGGGGTAGGAATTTCCAGACTATCACAACGGAAATGGTATTTTCTCAATGAGAAAGATTCAAATGATGGCCATGTAAAGGTTGCAGTTTAATTCAAATGTCTCCATCCATGTGTTTTTATGTAATCTATATATCATATCATACCATACATTTCTATTCTTTTATGTAGAGGCTTTGATAAGAGAGTCAGGAATGGCAGAGTCTTCTGTGCAGGCCTCATAGCTTGAGGACTGATGACCTTATAATAAAATACTTGCCAGCATGAGTACCCTTGCTGTTACATATATCACTGCATGGGTCTCTTTAAGTTTCACTAAAATATCAGTCTTTTAGGCAAACTACCCATTAAGGGGACTTTCTGCTTTCCAATATACTCATAAAGGTCAGAAAATTCATCCATATTTTATTTTTCAAAATTATCCATTAGTTAGGTACTGATTCTTACATGCTGCTCTGGGAAAAAAAAAAAAAAAAAANAAAAAAAAAAAAAAAAAAGGAGGAAGAAAAGGAAAGGAAAAAGAAAGCCTTAGACTCTCAAAATTTCTAAAGAAGCAGAGCCAAACCTAAAAAGAAAAAGGAAGGGTCAAGCATAGATTCACAAAAATGAAGTTACACTGCAGGATGTTCTTGCTTTAACACTTCTTAAAAAGGATTTTGTCCCATCACAGAAAGCTTCCTCTTGATTTCATATGCAAAGATGAAGGGCTTCTAGCACGTAATTTCCTAGAAATCCCTAGCTGGCACATCACACACAACGATACTGGGGTGGAAAGGAGAGGTGGGCTCCTGGGCATAACATGGATCCATAACCTTGTCTTCCTGAGCATTAGTCCAGCTGAAGAGCATTTGAAGAGCCTGGGTGGGGTGCACTGTTCTGCAGCACTGTGTCAGCAGTGCCAAGGAAAGCCTCCCCCTCAGCAGCCACCCTCACCTGTGTCCAGGGCACCCAGCAGTAGCTCAGCCCCTGTGGGTGGATCTGGAAGAACAGAGGAAATGTTTTCTCAAGTTGCAACTATCACCTGCTTATGTTTTACAGAAAATTTGGTCTGTGTGGCTCCTCTTTATTAAAATAAATTTTTGGCACAGGCATTATGTCTGCCACAGAGGCTAACATCAAAAGGAAGGGCCCTGCTCTTGGTGAGAGTGCATCAGGAAAGGAAGGATGGACCTGACTCCACTCCCAGCCAGCTCCTGATATTTCCTCATTTTGGTTGAAACAGATTTGCTGTTGTCCTTGACAGGCAACCAGACTCAACTTCTGCTCATGTATATCTCAGCAAGACACATTTGGCAGTGGGAGCTGGTATTGGGCTTCTCAATAAAATTAAGCAGTCTGAGTGCAATGGATGAGACTATTCCCTTGAATCATCTCACTGTGAGGCTGACTTCCTTTTGCAGTGGGTGGGAAGAAGGTCAGTGGTTTGTCAGGGTGCCTGGGGCCAGGAAGAACATTAGGAGAGATAGCAGGGATTTATCCACTCTGCTGGAAATTAGTCCCTCAGTGATCAATGCTGATTTGCTGCTTCTCTGGACAGTCTTTCCTGGCTTCATGGATTAGATGCTGGTAGTGTGGGGAATAACAATAAAACCATTCGCTAGCTGCATCTGGTGCAGGGAAAGCTTTCCAAAGATTATTAGTTTAAGCATCCTAGAGAGACATAATAAAAGGGGAATCATTATTATAGTGTGTGTGTTTTAGGATATCCATTACTGCAGTGTCTTGGCATCATTACATAATTTAAAATAATAAAAACAATTATCCTTCAGAATAAAGGAGACTTTGAAGGCGCTGAGTTACAGGTCACTGACTACATATTTGTTAGCATAGAAGCACCTTGACATTTGGAGCTGAGTAAAATGAAAGCTCCAGAGGTGAATTCTGGGCAGAGAAAGGAAAGTTTCAAGAGCTGGTTTCAGCCTTAACCACAGCAGAAGTGGCTTTCACATCTCAGAGCTTTTTACTTGTGTCACCACGCTGCTGCAGAGCTCAGTTTCAGCCTATTTGTCTGCAGCTTTGCATTATTCTGTAGTGAAGGGGAAGTGCAGAAGAGCAGAGCTGGGTTTTATCCACAATGGATGCAATTTTATGGCATAGCCATCAAGCCTGAGTCTGCAGATGCAATTGGACAGGAAGTTCAAATGAAGAATCCTAAAGTTGTTATTACATCTCAAAATCTCGAACTGGAAAATTTCTACCACAAACTACTTGAATGCTTTAGAACTCAGTGTTTCTGACCCTCATAGCAGGTCTGAGATAGCAACAGTGAAGTTCAGAAGGAAATCACTGGGATCTGTGAGGTATCCAACCTCAAGTTATAATCATTTTAATCCATGGTAATTGCTTCATGGATATGCATGTGGATGACTTGGGTCTGAACCCATGGGCCTTTCCCCTCATACCTCTTCTTTCTGTGCCATTGACTTGCTGTATGGCTTGCATAATCCTGTAGGTGTTGGAAACTGTAGGAACTCAGAAGTAAGGAAATGCTCTTTCTGACCCTTAGGTACAGATTTTGTTGTCTAACTTTGTCAGCTTTCACTTACTTGCCTCAGAAAAGATTTGGAAAACCCAGTCAATTCAAGTCAGTAATATGCCTAACAGACACTGCATAAAAAGCGTTACTTACATGCAAAGTATTAGTGATTATGTATTATTTTGTCTATATTAAAACATATCAACAGTGAACATATTGTCATAGCTACTGGAGGACGTGAGAGGGCTACACAGGCGACTTGTCTTTATAAAATACCATGTGTTTGGCATGAAAGTTAACTGAGGCAAACATTCTGTTTCAGTGGATGTCACACAACCACCAGAGTGTGGAGATGACCCTCTCCCACACTAACACAGCCTTGAAGGACTGGCACCATGGAAAGGATCCCAGTTTCAAGATTCCTGGACCACTTTCATCTCCCTTGCACACTGCAAGCTCCTCCTGAAGTCAGTGGGTGGCTGGTCCTAAAAGAAAAGCTGTGTTGGGAGCTGTATTTTCATTAGATAAAAGTTGCATGGAGAGCTCACTCTTTCTGTGCCTTCCTCTGCTTTTCCCAAGTATCAGCAGCAGCAGCTATTTGTATTGGCCACAGCATTATTTTAAACAGAAGGGACTGACTTGCATGCAGCCCACACACAATCAGAATCACCATGTAGCATAAAGCTGATGTCACCTCTTGCTGCTACTCACATAATGGATTTTGTTCTCAGTCTGTGCACCAGTACAATTTTTTTTTCCTAGGCAAAATCATTCCAAAAGAAAGAAATTACTGAATCAAAACAGTCTGAAAGACTACCAAAATTCAGATTGAAATGAAAAATACTAAGATGTTCACATGAATGTTCTTCTTAAAAGACTCTATCAGTTTGATTTTAACAATTCATTTTTCTTTTTAACCTGTGGAATATCCCTCTCCAAGAGCTAAGTGTACACAATCCCAGGCTCTTTTGGTTTTTCCTAAACCCAATCACTTTGTCACCAAGACACATATGAGAAATTTATGCCTGTCTCTGCTTGGCATCACTGCCACCTCATGGATTAATGAATTCTGTGTCCTCTAATTCTCCCACATTATGCACCTCTGTTTTGTGTGAGTAGCCAAATGTATCAAGATTCATTTTAATGAATGTGAGTCATTCCCCTTATTCAGAAGGCAGGGCTGTTACATTGTAAGCAAGCACACCATTAGCTGCGCTAAAAATAAACTGGCATTACCTGCAGGAAAACCTATATAGTAAAAGTACACACTGCTAAGTACATTAAAAAAAAAAAAAAAAAAAAAAAGACAGAGACAGCCTGGAATGGTGTTTGTTTGCTGTAGACAAAGGAAAGAAGATGGATTGCACAGAGAATCTGCTGTACGCTTCCTCCAACAGGTCTGAAAGAAGAGGAGGACCTGAAGATTGCTTTACCATGAGATTTAAATTCAAAACACTCAATGTCAGCATACATTTTGTCAATGCTTTACTATGCTTAAGGTGATTTAATTGCTAGTGCTGAAAGAAAGCTAAATGGATGGTTTCTTTTAACACCAGTTTTCTTCTGTGTCTTGGTTGGTGTGGAGCAAGTATTTCCTGTGTGGTTTGATGGAGATTTCAAGGTTTGGAGAATCAAATATTTCAAGGTCAGCCCAATGTTGGTTAAACAGAAAGCACTCATGACTTTGCCATGTGGTATTTCTGTTCCATTATTTTCATGACTTTTAGTGTGGTTCAATGGGAAAGGCTCTGGTTGAGTCTCAGAAACCAAGCTCATAAATCAGTAAGTCAATCAACAAGTCTGGGGAACAATATGTTCTTCTATTTTAATTTCTTTGTGGGAAATGTGTAAATAGATACTGGCAATGAAGCTGGAATATAATGGGTACTTACAAATTAAGGCATCCGATGATTTATCTTCTCTACGTGCCATGTAAAAAGAGGTTATGCTTTCTGAAGTGTTACAATGCTATTTTTGAAATAATGAAACATCTTTAGTTTTTAAGAATGAGAATCGCTGTCTCCTGACCAGTTTCCAGGAGTGTGGGAAGTTACCACGCTGAGATGAAAATTTAAAGACTCTCAGCAGAACATTTCTACATTGACTGTACACTATCAGAGACCTCCCAGCAGCACAGCAGCCTGACCAGGGCAGGTATGGCATTATTTACTGCAGGTATAGCATTATTTACTGCAGGTCTGGCATTATTTACTGCAGGCTCAGCCTGCCCCTGCAGCTCCCTCGGTGTGGGACCTCTGTGTGTCTTTGCCCAGCTGTTTCCCACTGTAAAACCAAAGGATGAGCAACAGGCTTGCTGATTTCTCAGCAGTCTCTGGACATTAATTAGTTAATGTTTGTATGGGACAGATAAAGGCAGCCATAAACAAGAAAACGCAAAGCATTTAGCAAAAAACCCCCCAAAAAAACAACAACAACAAAAAAGGAGGAACAGCTTTAAAATCACTTTGTGCCTGTGCCTTTGCTAATGAGATTTTAGTAGTGTTTGAACAACTAAAGTGCTCTCTGTACAATTGGTCCCAAACAGCTAATTTAAGCCCCCTTACTGAAGTCCTTTCAAACAAACCAAACAATATGTATTATATGCTGAAAATTTATTATGGAAAGAAACAGAAGTCATTTATAAAGTTACATCATCTATTTTGGGAAAATAATGCAGAACTTGTGATTTAGGAAGCCAAACACAAACCCTACATCAAAGAGTCAACTAAATGTTTACTACAAACAGCTGACAAATGGCAATGCATAGCTCAGAAATGTCCACAAAACAGCTCGCCAACCTATTTTAAATAATTTTATTACTTTCTTGCTGTTGTTAGAAAGGGCCATATTTCTGGATGACTTACAAATGGAAGGAAAAAATTAGCAGTTGAGAAACCAATGGTTTGCAAACAGTAGTCTGTCCTGCCCTGAAGACCTGACTTCTGAGGTGCATTTGGGTAGAGAAACCACAAAGTGGCCTTTTCAAAAGCTTCTAAATATCTAAATGAGGTACCTATGAATTATTAAAATCTCATTTCTGCCTGTCCATGACTTGGCATGTTTAAATGTCTTTAAAAGCTGACCCCATGTTTCTGTAGCGTGAAAGGCTTTATCTAAAGGCTCTTCTTCATTGCAAGAGGCAGCTGCAATTACTGCACCACAGTAGAGGAGGCCAGCAAGAGCAAGCCAAGAGGACCAAGCAGAGAGCAACACAGAGTTGTGCTATTTTAGGCTGCTCCTGCCTTTATCACATGAAAAACATTAGCTTGAGCCTTCCCTTCCACATTCTACCTGCCCCCTGAAGCTGCAAACTACGTTAAACATGCCCTAAACAGAGCAGGAACAGGGATCTAGAGGGCAGTGATGAGATAGCATCTCAGACTGGAGTTAGGGAGGTTCAAGGGGCAAATATTAACCAGAAAACATTCAGGCATGATTTAGTGCTTGAGTTCCAGTCTAAAACATGGAGCCCATCCCTCTACTTCCATAAATATACACGGTATTTCTAAAAATGTAATTCCTAATGAAACCAAATGAAGATTAGGCCCTGAGTGCAGTCACAGATGTAAAGACTGAATATTGGATTTTTGAACATGAAAGATGTCTTCTCCTTTAGAAAAATATGGAGGCCAAATGTGTTGATATTTTTTGAATACCACTCCATCCTATTCTTAAGTGCAGTAGATAATTTTTTATCTGAAAATAAAGTGCAGAACAACAAATATAAGAGTAGTTTAAAAGCTGGCCACTTGTACCTGTAAAATAGAAAACAGCAAACTTTTTTGGAGCAGGATCTTGTGCTTTCACCCATTGGTGAAATAGATGTTCTCTAGAGAACAAAATGGTTGTCAGCTTCCCTTAGGAATGAAGTGATCCTTTCAGACTCAAAAGGAAGGTACAGGAAGAAAATATAAACAAATTAAAAACCATAGATATCACATTGCAGAAAGATCTGGCTGGCTCTGGACCTTGCTGATGATAATACAAAAAATGGAAACAATAATTAAAACCAAGCATTTTTAATGCTAATCAATTTTAAATTTAATAAATTTTTCTTAACTTGTGAGTTTTCCAAGTATTTTTCTTGAATAATCCTACCATGTGAAATACTCTTAGGTTTGTAAGAAAAATCATATACATATATATATCTTGTATATGAAGACTTTTATAGATTTAAGCTTTACAAAAACACAGTGCACCCAGCATATTGTGACTGTTAATATTATTTAAATATGTGGTTTTCTTGGACAAAATGATCCATTCTCTGTCTCTATCGCAATGCCTTAATACTAAAATCCCAGGAAAAATTAGAGCACATGAATTAAAGGTAGAACTTTCCAACCTATATTTGCAGTAAATCAGTGGGGTATTCCTTTATTACAAACACAGCATCAGATGCAAAACCAGATGATGTAGACTGTGTTAAAAAACATCTGAATTATCACCATCACAGCACTTGGTCAGCTACCCAGTCACACTTTCCAGAGCCAGAGAGGCTGGCCTCAGGCTTGCAGAAACAGGCAGCTGCACAAGGTGTCTCCTTGCACTGAAATTATTTTCTGGCTGCTTTGTCAACAGCGTGGCTTCCCCTAGGCAAGCCTTGCTTGCCCTTGAAAGAGTTGCAAGACTCGTTCTGCACCATAAATATGATCAACGGGCGGTGGGACAGATTTACTGCTCCTCAGCCCTGTTCTAATCTCTCCCTACAATATCATCAACACCCTCCGCTGCAAAAACTTCCCAGCACGACAGCGTGAGGCTGGCAACGATTCCATTTGCTCTCCTGCCACTGAGTTGGTGGATCCTGGCTCTCCCTGGAGGATGGAAACTCAGGAATCCATGCAGGAGGTGTGAGGGGCGTGGGGGTCTCCACATGAGCTGGTCAGGAGGGATTCCCTGGGTCCCCCCAGGTGTCACTGTGACTTTGTCAGGGCCTTGGTACAACACGGTGACACTGCAGAGGTCTCAGCTTTATGAGAGGAAGAACCATTCCACGTAGAAATCAAAGGACACTTGTGCAATTGCGTGACACTGGCGGGAGGCTTGGGAGGTAGAAAAAGAACCACAGAATTCTGATTGCTTTGTGCTTCCTGGATTAACTCAGCTGCTGCTGTTTCCTGCTCTAAGCCTCCTCTTTGCCAGTGCACTCTTTGCTCCTTATTTGCAGTAGGAGCTGTTGTGCTGTCTGGAACCAATTAGCATAAAAGTGCTATTTTTATTAATGCAGTTTCCTTGTTGCAGCTTCTGCTGTGATTGAAGGCTTTCAAAGGTCAGCCCCAGCATATCAACAGGAGGGTGTATCAGGCCATGTAGAAATGCCCTGACAAGTCCTTGAACAACTGCTCCTTGAGCTGGGCAGACAGTGAGAGAAATCCAGGATGAAACAGCCTGGAATAGAATATGATCAGGATGATGAAGCCTGTAGTATCCAACCCAGCTCCAGCTGCCTAAATAGAAATCAAACCTCAATGATTTCCACATCATGAAAGACATTTAAAGCCAGTGTGTTGGATTAAATTACAAACTTTACAGATGAGCCCTTTTCCTAATTTTTTTTTACTTTCTCAGACTTTGCCAGAGCGTCTTTGGATTCTACATGAAACTAATTTTACTGGCTACTTACTAGAAAAATCAAACAACTTTTGGTTACATTTTTCATACATTTATTTCCTCATAGCTTTGCAGCCCTAATCCTTTTGCAAGTTTTCCCTGATGAGGAGGACAGCTGACCAGTTTGGTCAGAAATCAAACCATGACCTCTGATGCTGACAGACTTTCCTTTTGGGTAGTCTCTGTGACTTAAGCTCTACTACAAGCAAACTAAGCAATATCCAAAGGTATTTACCAAGAGCTTCTTAATATAAGAAGCTCACCTGTCTCATGTGTAGTACACAAAGTTCATCCTGATGTCTGTACTGAAGTGAGACAGGTGTACCTAAAGGAAAACAAGCAAACAAAATTCTAGGGCAATTCTAACAGATTGGTAATATATAGAAGAAAGTCTTCCAGAAAAACTCTGAAGGGAAATATTTGTCAGCTGCTGTTCCTATTTTTCAGTGCTTAGACCTCACTGGAAGCAAAGCCCCTTTATTTCAGATTACATCCTACAAACAATGATCAAGTTTCAAAAAGTGCCAAGGTCCTGACTGGCCACTTTATACTCTTTTCAAGACTGACTTTGACTAACACATGTAAAAAACCACTTCAGTAAGGAAACACATTTTTTTTCATATTTTTTTAATTTATTTTATCTAAAACTTTGTGGGTGTATTTAACCATCACTTCAGGATGTTAGCTGTGATTCCAATTTTTTAATATTATTAGCAATGAAATGACCAATCTAATAATAAACAATTTCCTTGCTACATCCTATATCTTAGTAGGAATATTAATAATTATTACAAAATCATAGTAACACAATTTTCAGATAAATATCTAATTTTTGAATTATTATTTTGTTAAACTCTGCTCTTCTGACCATCCATTAGTTGACAACTAATGGCCTTGAAGCTGTAACTGTACATTTGATCTTAATTAACATCTGATCTCACTAGTAATAATGATTTTTATTGACAATATCTGAATTGCAAAATCAATTTCTTTTTCTTCGGTAAAGAGTTTATTTAAGTTAAGGCAGCATTAAATAAAGGAGAAGCATGAACACGTTACGTAGAAGATTTTTTTTCATTCCTTTGAACAGCACAACTCCATCTGTACAATTCCATGTGGTTAAAAAACCCCAAACAACCAGCATTGCATTAAAAGGATTATATTTGTAATTGCTTCACTTCATAATTTGAAAAGTTGTATATATCAACAGAAATTAGCATGAAGAACAAGCACAGATATAAATCACCAAATGAAGGCATTTCTGTGAATATAACGAAGTGATGAGGGGCCAACAATCATAGTTGTCTAATTGCTTAATTTATGTGGACATCAGTGTTCACAAAAAACATTGGTTTTGTGCTGGAAACATCACTGTGAGTACAGCTGAAATTACATGAAAGTGGCTGAATGTATATTCTGGAAGCAGTTGTCAAATCAAACCATGCCAGTAAGATGTTTTTAAATTTATTCAAGCACCCAAAATAAAGAGTAGACCAGAAAAATTAAGGAGACAACAGAGCTCAAATGAACCACACCTTGCAAGACTTTAATTACAAACAAAACACCACTGCAGATTATTTCAACTGGTTTCAGGACAGGAGCAGTTGCAGTTCTGCATAAAGCAGCCAGCAATGCCTGTCTTGGATAAACCACTGATTTCCCAACCCATTCCTACGGTTTCCCCTCAGGAAATCCCCTTGGGCTCACTGTGCTCCACCTCACCAGCCTCTCACCCCAGACATAGCTTCACCTGAAGACTGTCATGTGGGCAAAAGTACCACTGGAAGTAAGGAACAATGTATCCCTCTGTGGAAAACCCACAAGGAGAAAAGGTGCTTTCAAGGCAAAAAGTGGAATCTTGTTAATAATAAAACTTACATGACTTGTATCTGGCTGCTTATCTTTCAATCAGTTGCAATGGCATGGTGATTCCATGGGCGTCCATAAAATTTGGTAATCACCGGAGATGGCACTGGAAAAAAATGGTATTTCAGAACACACAGAGCATTTCCAGGCTGGGATCTAGATACTACAGCCAATATCTCTGATAAGGAATGAGAAATGTGACTAGAGAAATGATAGCCTAGAAATCTGAGATCCTGCAATATAATTGATTAGACCATCCTGAGCTGCTTTAGAGAGTGCTGCCTAAATTTCTTCTGGATCAGGCTGGCATCCCATGGATCTGTCCCGAAAATTTTTGGTCCCTTTAGTTCAGCCTCAGCTGCAGATACGACCATGCCTTGAAGTCCTTCCAAACAGAAAGTCTGTCCCTGCCTCCAGGTGTGCAGGTGCATCTTCTTCATTCCTCCACGGGCAGCTCCTGGGGCTTTGCAGCTGGCAGGCAGTACTCTAGCTCTTATTTATTTTTGAGTAGAGCTGCTACATGCAAGTGTCCTCCCCAGGTGCTGTGAGTTCAGCAGCTGTGGTCTGGCATCCATGGGCAGCACTGCCAAGCATCCCATTCCTGCCTCTCCATGGAAAAAGAAGTTCCAGAGGCAGTGCAGGTGAGGTAAGAGCATGTAGGCACTGGATATGAATACATTATTTTCATACCTCCTGTGAGCCTAAGGAAGGCCCCTGGACTTCCTCATCTGCCTTTAGACCAGACTGTTGCATGAGAGCAAAACAAAACTCTGTTAAGCATGTGATGCCATTTAAATGTTGATTTTCCAGTTCTAGGAACATCCATCAAGGAAAAAACCCTAGCACTAAATAAAGCAAACAAGCAAGCACGAGGCAGAGGATTATTATATGAAGACATAAGTAATACACAGGGAGATACTGCAAAATGACAGAATAAGGTTACATAGCAGCTACCTGTGAGTAAGAGCACACAGAAAAAATACCTTTTCCATTCAGGAATTCTGGCAGTGCAGTTTGTTACTTGCAAGTTCTGCCATGAATGGAATACACACATAATTATTTTAGTAGCACTTGGCTTAATAATAGTGGTATGCAGAGATTTGGTGCATAACATTTTATGGTAAGTTGCCATATAATTTGAGAGTAATGTGATGCCTTCTGCTTCTTGTGCAATGAGCCTGCTCAGGCTTTGAGAACAGTTGGGAAAAATTGTCTCTGCACACAATATTTTGCTATCTGTCTCCTACAGCTTCTGAAATCAACATGCAGTTTTGCATGCAACATCATCTTAGTTGCAGGGCTGACCATATTAAAAGATATCTTATTTTTGTTATAATCTTTTAGGCATCCCAGACCTCAGTGGATAACAACAACAGAGCCTTTGTGGATAGTTTTAGGCACTGGCCCCAGAACTGCAATTAACTCAGAAAGACTGCAAAGAAAAAGGGAGGAAGATGAAGGCATGCTGAGGAAAAAGATGTGGATTTTAATCCTACATCTCAATGGCAAAGTGGGTCTGGATTCCATCACCTCACAGCACATGTCTACCGGAAGCATTTTTGTTCACCCTAAAAATCGCCAGTGAGATTCCCTTTAAACAGTAGATGACCCTTGCCAGCTGAGAGCTGTTGCCACAGTTCCCTCCAAATCCCATTATTTCACATGCAAGTGATTGGGGGGAAACATAAGGTACTTTATTGCCTCAAAGACTGGGATGGTTCCATTTAAAGTAGGTGGAAAGTCTTCCCATGCCTTGGTTCACACCCAGTCTGATCCCAGGGGAGCTCTCTCTCCTCCTGCTCTTGCTTCTAGTGACTCTTGCCTCTTACTGCTACTGTGCCTTGAACAGGGGAGAATAAGTGAACGTTTCCCACCCCTTTATCAGTCACGAAATGAAAGGCAAAAGCAGAACCTGTGAAATGCAGTCTCAGGAGAACACAGGGAAAATGTGACCCTTGTAACTGCATTTAATGCCCTGTATCATAATGTCACGTGCTTGCACTACAAGCAGCAAAGGAAGGGATGCCTGAATGATTTCAGGAAGAGATCTCCCCATTGTCAGAAACATGGGAGGCAGTTTGAATTCAATTCCTATTATTTAAACTTAGCACTATAAGATCAGTAAGCAAAAAGCAGAAGCTGATCTGCTGCACTGAGAGGTACTACACTGCTGAAATACCATTTGCCACATAGCATTGATGTCTAAACTGCTTGATACCTGCACCAGCCCAAATTACCTGGGTCCCAGTCCTTGCCCACCCAACCTGTCACTGTTTCCCCACATCTCCAGTGGCTGATTTTCCTCCCCCAACAAACAAGGAACTGAGGGAGGGAGTGGTGTGTATATCCAAACCTGATCCTGCAAAAGGAGGTTGGTGTGAGGATACATGGCTTGATCTGTGATCTCGGAAGTACTTCCAGGTGCTGCATACTAAACATGCCCAAAGAGTGCTCTGGCAGAGAGCCTAGATCTCGTGGTATGGAAGAACTGTAATAAGCTGTTGACGATGCATATATGGAGATTGCATATACAAGATTTTCTAAAACTTCTTTAACTCAGCTTCTTCCAGAGCATTGGACACCCCATATGTTTTTTCTTAATTGTTCCCTCAAAACAAATCATTGTTAAATCCATACATATTTTGCATGCATCTTCATAGGGGAGGAGTGGAACAAGCCCATACACAGCATTTTCAGGTTGAAAGCATCTAACAAGCATCAACTAATTATGCTATTTAGACTAAAAAGAAGAGGGACTCATCTGCATAGCTATAGACAAGCTAGTTACCCTTGTCTCCCTCTCAGTCAAATGGCATCTCTGTAATATAGACAAGAGTCTGGGGCACTGTTCATCTCATCCTAAAACAGCCACCTAAAGAAGACCAAAAGATGTGTGTGACCTAAAAATGACCTTTTTCTCCCTACTGACTCTAGGGTGAGTTTTCTCTGGCTGCCTTAACTGTGGGACAATTTAGATATCCAAGCCTGACTGGGAACAACTTCATGTCCTGTATCAATTATATTCAACTCAATTATATCCAGCTAAGAAAGCAACCATTTCAATAATTTAAATTGCCTGAAGAAGGAATAAGAAATTTCACATGTACAGTGGAACGCAACTAAGTATTTGTAAAAAATATGCTTCTCCTGTTAAATTCAGCAAATGAATTGTTGTTCTTACTGTGATTTTTACTTTCTAAAAGACTTGTTTACTCAACTCTGCAGGGATTTTGTTTCATGTTACAAACGATAACTCTAGTTTTTTTCAGTCCAAAATGCTGATAACATTAGCTATTTTTACTGCCCATGAAAGGCAATTTGCTTGACAGCAATCTGGTGGTCAAAACTGATCATCCCTATATATTTTCACATTATATCATCATCATCATTCGCATTTTTCTGTGCCATTTAAATATCCTCCCTATCTGCTTCTTCTGCAAGAAATCGTGTTCATTTGTTAGGAAGAAAAAAAGCCTTACAAAGAGAAGAAGCAGCTGACATGCAACTTAGTCATACTTCCTTGTGGCTTGCCTCCTGAAGACATACATGGCCAATCTGCTCATAAAATCCCCAGGCACACTGTTAATAGTAAGGGTGTTAACCCAAAGGCTGTTAAGCTCTTGGCCAAACTTCTCAAAGTTTTCAGGTAACAAATATAATAAGCTGAATATTAATGGTTTGGCAATAATGAGGAAGAAACAACCAAGAAGAGAAAGGCATTGCCACACAACAGTTTGGGAGCAGATGATCCAAGGAAGCCTCTTAGAGCTAGGGCTGTAGCCAATGCCACAGTGAGCAGCACCATTAGCCATATGGAAGTCTAAGATTTGGAAGGATGGTTCCAAGTACAATCCCACCCCCTCATCTCCTGGCTCCTAAGGGAAAAGGGCAGCAAAGCATCTCAATTTCAAATCTTACCCAGTTTTAAAGAATACATCATTGGGTTTTTTTCAGTCTTTGTGTGAGAGTACAGCATTCCCACAGTGAGCCCTCTGCTCCCCAGGAGCATGGAAGAAAGAGTGACTATGACTCAGGATGGTGACTCTGCCTTGGCTCTGGTGGAGGCTCCACAGCAAAGCTCAGAGGTGATCCATGGCCCTTCAATACAATTTAGGGCAAAGACCAGATGTCTTAAACTACAAGGAGAAGGAGTCATATGAAGTAGCAATGAGCCACTTTGTTGAGCAAGAACAATGAACTCTCTACACTGAAAGCACTGAGAGCCCTAAGTCTTCCAGTTCCAGGCTATCACAAAATCCCTCCACGAGGAGACAATTAGCTTAGCTCAGTGTGCTGTTATTGTTTACACACAGCCATAGATAGACAGATACATAAACAGTGCAGCAAACATTTTCTCTCACACAATGTATTTGTCCTTACATGGCAGCTTACTTCCATGCTTTTTTTCTAATAGGGTTGCAAATGAGGGAGGAAAAAAAAATAAATAGTGTGATCTTCAAGGAGAAACAAGTTTGGCAGCAAGAAGAAAAGGAGATGAGTAATACTTCTGTTTCTGCTTTTCAGAAGGGTTTATTTGGAATCTCTCTTTTGCCCAAAGTGTTGACTCACCCATGATACTTTTCAGCATCTACATTTACCCTGAAGCAGAACAAGCTTCTAAATGGAGGTGTAAAAGAAGGTTGCACTGGGGAGAAGTGGGGGGTTCATATAGTTTGTACATGGGAGTGTAATTTGAGGAGCTGTGTAGAAAATCTGCTCATTTTAAAAGGTAAATGAAAAAAAGGAAAAGAGAAAGTTTGCTTTCAATTGTCAGCCTGGCAAACTGAATTTAAAATATGAAAGCCAAAATGGGTTTACTCTTTTCTGTACATGATTGCTGGTATTAAGGTGACTGAGACAGATTGTCCTAGGAGGAATCGGCCTACTAAGCTCAACTCCTTGGTCTGTATTTCTCAACAAGGTTAGCAAGTTTAAAGATCAGTAAAACTCTTTTTGTAGCCAAGCTCATCAGACCTGAATGCAGCAAAACTGGGGGAGAACTTGCCATCCTGGCTAGTGCCTTTTCAAGGCAGAGCTGCACCTTGCAGAGTCCCTGGTTTCCTACTCACATGAAAAGACTTTTGCCTTCTCCCACTCGTTTCTGCACAATAAAACTGGGTCCTCTCTGTGGACTGAAAGTAAAATCCCACCTTCCACTGGGACAAAGTTTTTAGAAGAGTCCAGAAAACAGACAGTCACTTCTAGAAACTGCTCTGAAAATTTACTCTCAATTATTATAGTACACTATGCATAATTTTTCTTTTGCTATTATTCGTGCTTAGTAATAGTTTGTTGCTTGCTGCAATTAATATTGTTTGTATTTAATTCACTGAAGTGAGTTGAATGCTGAAATGTTTTCAAGTGTTTCAAGTAAAATAGAAACTGACAACCGAGCTTAGAAGTCATTCTTAACAAGAAAAACTCAGAGCCTAATCGTGTGACTACAAGAGCATATGAGTAATTTGACAGAGTATTTGGAAATATTTTGAAAGATATGAGTATTTTGGAAGTTTTCTTGAACATAAAACATGATACTGGAAATGTATTTAAATAATGTAAAATCCAAAATATGAAACTTACGTATCTGTTTTACTTGTCCTATCAAGATTCTAAACCATTAAGGCTTCAGTGATCAATAAAAAACCACAAATAATGAATAATCAAAGCAACCCTCTCGTGACTGGCAAGAGGTCAGAGACCAAGGAAAAAATTACAATATCTGCAGAAAACAAAAATAGTTCTGATAACAATTTTCCAGCCAAAAAGGGAGTCAAAATAGCAAAGCATGAGATGAAAAATGAATATCTGGATGAGATACAGGAAACAGCATACAGGAAAATGAAAGAATGGGTGAACAAGAGCTCCAAGATTCAGGCTTCCAGGATCATGTACATAATAGCTACAACTATGGCATGTCTGCTGGATCTTACAACAGTTCAAATCATCTAGACTGAGTTAATGATGTTCTAGACTGAGCACAATTATTAATTTGTTATCCAAATTATCTGAAAGAAAATATCCAACCTCCTAGACAGAAATATTACCACATTTTATAATTCATCCTGACAACAGAATTATAATTAATTCACAAAATGCAGATGTAAAGGTGGTGAAATATGCATATAAAGATCTATAGATGTATGGAAGGCACTCAGAAAAGAAAATATGATCATGCAGTACAACTAACCACTAGCAATAAAAGTCTCCCAGGGGGTGTCTGTAAATCTCCTCTTTACTGGAAGTCTAAAATAAGAGGACAGAGAGGAGTGAGTTACCTTTTCTTCACATCCTTTCCCAGAACACCTGCCAGTGGCCACAGGAACTCAGGGAGGAGCAGGCCATGAGGTGAGACATCCAGTCAATGTTCAGCCTCAGCTCTGAATGACTTCACATGGTGCTTTGCAAAATGTCTGCTCTGCATCTCAGCACAGCGAAGTTCTCAGCATCAAATATTTCAAGTTGTTTCTAGAGAAGTACCCAAAATCCTGTGGGGTTGATTTTTGAGTATGCAACTAAACTATAGATCATAATGTCTCTGAACTCACAAAACAGCATTGCTAACCTGCATGAGATCAACTGTGCTTTTTGGGAGCCGCTTACACTGTGCTGCAAACTGGTTTGCGTTTAGAGGCGAAATTAGTTTTAGGGAAATTACATGTTTTCTTCCAGTTTCATTTCCCAGGACAGCACTGGTCCTCCAGTGAAGATGTTGGTGAATACAAGGCAGACAGACTGATACCCAGGCAGATGAGTCCAGCCAGACAGCTGAAGATAGATTAAATAATAAAATTATTTAAAATCTACTTAAATCAGCCTCTCCCCACCAAATTAAACAGCGCACCTCAGTTTTGACAGGAGGAAGGAATGTCACTCATGCACAAGAGATAATCCCATGTATTACAGTACCCTCTAGTGACTCCTACCACAGCTGGGTTTCAGCTAGCATTCAGCACATCCCAGGATGGATCCCACCATGGCAAAAGTGCAAGCCCTGGGGTGCTCCAAGGTCGCCCTTGAATGCAGGGAAATCAGTCTCCAGCTTTCTTTCTTAGGAAGAGTAGCACTGAGCGTTGAGTGTTCATTCATTTCTTGTTTGCCCTAGGGTTTGACTTTCTTAATTCCAAATACCCAGCTTTTAAAACCTATGTGAGCTAGCAGCTAGACACTGACTATTCTTTGATCTCGCAGTATGAGCTTCCTACACAGCAGGAAGCCGATATTTTTTCATGTCAAAATCCAGTCATATCTCAGAAGGAAACAAAAATAAGCTTTTTCTTCTCTGCCCCAGTTTTCATCACAAAACCTTTGGCCCCTGTTGCTTTCATAAGATCTTTCCTCTCTGTCTGACACATGAACTGTGGGAAATCTTTCCCAAGTGTGATTAAGCCCTTCCCATCAACCCATTCCAAAAGCTGCTTTGGATTCAGTGTCCCTCTATTCAAACACTCCCTTCCCCTCCCATGGGCTTTAACTCAGGAGCTGGCAAAAAATATTAATATCACCTGAATGGCCTGGCCTTGAAAGGTCATCTTCAAAGGTATTGTAACTCCCTTCTTGACTGGTGCTCTATGCAGCAGACTGGAAAGAAAAGGAAACTTCAGCTTTGTGCCAGATTTCCTTACTTTTTAACTGCATTTCTTTGTTATTCCAGTTTCTTGAAAATAGTCAAAGAAAATGTCTGACTTAGATCACAGGTAACACAAAGAGATTGGTATTAGCAAAGTGAAAGGGTCTAACATCTGTAGGGTTCCATGTGTGCTATATATTTTCAATAGTTGCAAACTCCACCTGTAATGAGATCTAACTGCTTTTCTCTTCAAAGTTACAGACCTAAGGCTTTGAAACAGTTGCCTTTTAGCTAATGGACCATAAAGCCAGTCACAGTTTAGGCAAGAGTGTTTTGAGAGTGAGGAAGAGCTTTTGGGAGAGAGTTTCAGGCTTTCTTCAGAAACTTTACATCTCATGGCTGAACAGTTGTTCCTGCAGGCGTAGCTGGAAAAATGTGCCGAGCAGGCTGTCGGAGAGGCATAAATGCTCCTTGAATGGATTTATGGCTGGATACCTGAGCAGTCAGCACTACATGATGTGGTATTGAGTTATTTTAATCCTTTAGTCTGTCCGTTTATGCCTTTGGTCCCATTCCCAGAATGGCTGAGTCACCTTTATGAACTTGTGGCAGAGAAAGGCAGTGGCTGGGAAGGGAGCAGGACGCCAGGGTTTGAACCCTTGAGCTGGATCTGCCAACGTTACGTCCCCAGCATTCCCAGAACTATCAGGGAAAGCTGTGCCTGGACTGTTTTATTTAACACAGGAAGCCACTCCACAAATAGCTCCACACACCACTGTCCAGGGCTTGGATACAGCACCTCCAAATTCTCCAAGTCCCCAGATGTCAGCTGGGATATCAGAAGCTTCTCTGAATTTGGTCTTGAGGATGAGTAGACAGCAACATGATAGGCAGCTCTCATGACTCAAATTTGATTCTAGGCAAATTGAGTAGTCAAATAACTCACTGTAATTCACCCTAGCATTTCCAAATACCACACACTCCTGATTCCCTGGCAAGCTACATCATGTAGGATACGATATATTTTTTTCAGCAGATTCAAACTGCCAAAAAATTTGGTATTATTTCTCAAACAGGAAATAAATTAATGAAGGATATGAGAGGTAAATGAAAACATGTCACAGAATGAAAACATAGTTCAAAAGCTCTTAATAAATTAAAAGTCACAAAAAGCAATTTACAGAGTGTTTTATGTATGTCACTACGATGAGGTTTTATTGGTGTGATATCATAATTTGGCTGTCTCTGATCCCTTTCTTGGCAGCAACAGCTCCAAAGACATTATGTGCTGATCATGCCAGCTCAGAAAGCTGAATGCCAGAGGTCTGCTTTATTTGGGCAGTAATCAAGAGGACTTGTAGGTTTACCTAAGAACTTCCACATCAATTCTCAGAGTACCAGATCCTGGAGAATTCCTTGTTTGACTTTAGTAATTGATTTTGTGCAAAGAAACTTAGTAAAGTTGTCAGGATTTTTTGCTGCCTGAGTCGCATTTTCTGTTGTTTTCCAAATTTCCCATGAAATTATCTGTGTTTACAAATATGTCCAGACTTTACTTTGAACATTCTCCACTCCTCCTGCCCCTAAAGATAAATGAATTCCCAAACATATTTGTACTTGCAAATTCATAGATTTATACACTTCATGCCACTTTAATCCCTATTAGACTAATTTGAAGTCATGTCAGGCCAGCTATCCACAGTAAAATGGATTAGATAAGCCAGTTGATCAGATATAGAAAGGACTTCAGGCACTTTTTCTGTCTAGCCTCGATGAATTTAGAGAACTAGTTTCATACAAATAATTTTGTTCTCTTTAATTCCTTTGTGATTAAGCTAATTCACAAATAACATTGGTTCTTAGAGAATCATTAGTGTAAAGCAGAGCAGACAAGGCTTTTAATTAGGGCTTTTCATACCTCCTCTATCCATTTGGTAATAAAATTACTTCTGCATTAATTGGTTAGTTATTTTAATTTACACAGCAGTAAGTGCTGATATGCACTGGCCACAAACATCTTTGCTAAATAATTTTTGAAGTACAACTGATATTTATTTCCTGGAGAAGCGGAAGATGTTCTGTTTAAAAGCTTTCTGACGTATGTGCTGTAGTTTGACAGTCATTCTCACTGTAACAAAACAGACTTCTAAGTGAATTTTAAGGAACCTAACAGGCATTTCAACTTTATTTTTATTTTTACTACAGATTTTCTTATTTCTAAAGGAATACATGGGTTTTTCAGATGTCTGGAAGTTATGTAAAAGACTTAGATGTAAAAAGAGGGTCTTTAGTTGCAAGAGACTGGTTATCTACCAAAGCCTAAGTTCTGTGTTCTCAATTTAATTTATAGTTCTGTTAGTTTTTAACACAAGGAAATACATTCAAATACTTCAGCTTACTAAAGTGACTAGTCATTTTAAATGTTTTTTTCAGAAATCAAGTTCTCATGCATTTTTAAAAGAGAACAAACCCACATTCATCAGGATAAGCTTTGCACCGAGAGGAGAAGAGCTGAGTGAAAGTGAAAACGAAAATGAAATGTCCCAATAGAAGTTCAGAGCAAAGGGTTTGACACTCAAAAAAGACCAATTTTGAGTTTAGGCTTGTAGTGCATATTAATCAAGTTTATCACATTTGATCACAGCTGTTAATATTAGCAGTCATTTTTGAATGCTTGTCCTGCAACAGGGAGGCAAAAGTAACTAAGGAAATACAGGGATTAGTGAAATAATCTACAGTGGTGTCTCCCATCCCACAGTAAAGCCAGAGTGGTTGACATTTGGGGGAGAAGAATGGCAATTACTACTGAGCAATTCTATTTCCTCAGCATCAGTCATTTAGAAATTTCTGAAGCCAGATATGTGTTTCCAGTTGAATTTACTTAATTTGTTGCTCAAAAAGAGGCCAGAAGACAAAAAATGCATTTTTTCCCCTCAACTAAAAACAATCTCATTGAGGCATTTATTTTTACAAGTTACAGCACTCTGACACAGAAAAATCATTAAGTGAATGTCACCCATTCTGCTCATTGAATGAGGCCAGCATCCTCTGGGAAGAAAAAGCGAAAATAACATGCAATCATGTGGCCACAGGCTGCATATTTGGGACATTTTGCAACTCTGGAATATTTGATTTTTTTTTTTTTTTTTAAGATCTACCAATCCCTTGAGACCCATTCTTGCACTGCTGTGTCTGTAACTCTGCTTTGTCCACCCTTTTCTTTCCCCACACCTTTTGCCTGTCGCATCTGTTGCTTTACACCTGCCATGGGGCTGAAATCCTTTGGGGCAGGAAATATGTCTATGGAAAAGTCAGGATGACAAGCAGCACACAAAGAGTATCACAGCAGGTGGAACAAGGCCAAGCTCAGCGACCCTTTTAAGCCATAAACCAGCATCTCATCAGAGAGGAACCCATTGCATCTGGGAAAACTATATTGGGCATGTACCAAGTATAGAATGTGCTGGGAATCTGCTGCTGTCAAGGTGAGTTCTGCACTGAAGCCTTCAGGAAAGTTCTAACCCAAACAATGATAATCAACAGAGATAGTGACAAATGGAGAGGAAGTGGGGAAGAATAGTGACATTTGGTGCTGAACCATATGTGCGTGGTTTGAAAGACATGACTGAATTGTTTTTGGTGCTCTATTATTCTGACATTTAGAATGAGGCAAGTTTCCATTTCCATTAATGTACTGCCAACTCAAAGGGGAACTGTCGCAAATTTGAGACTAAAGAAAGCTGTTCCTCAAACTTCTCTTGAGCATAATCAATGACCTCACTAAGCAACAGAGTAGTGTCACAGCGTAGATAGACTCCCAATAATTATTATGCTTTCTGCCTCTTTTATACCTTGTGATTACATGGAATAAGCTGCCTTTGGCAAAAGACCATGAATTTACACATAAATAAAAAGGGAGGTGGTTGACCAAGATTTTCTGATTGTTAACCTGGCACTGAGAAAGTGATTCAGCCTTAGGTGGAGGATGTTCAGGTGAAAGAATCCAAAAGCCTGAACTTACAAATTTGGAGGAAAAGTACTGTGATCATCAGCTTCCTTTGCAGCTTTTTAAAGTAGCTGCCTATCTTTACCAAAGAAATAAAAAATAAAGAGGGAGAAGAGAGAGAGAGGGCTCAAGGTAGACCTAGGTGATCCAGGATCTGGTGAGGAGGCTCTGGAATCAGAGATTTGTCCCTGTTTGAAACAGCTCCTGGAAGCAGCCGTTCAGCAGCTTTACAAATAGCTTGAATTCAAAGGACTCTCCTGACCTTGTGTGATGACAGATGAGCACAATGCCAGTGACATCACTCAGAGATCAAAACTGAAGGGTTTTTTCTCAAAATCATCCATTCACGTGTTATTTCCTAATGAACATTTCTCTCTTGTGACTACTTAATCTCTGAAGCTTTGGTGGTAGTGGCTCAATTTCATTCTCCTTAGGAGGCAGTGACTGTTCCTTAAGTACAGGAAAAAATCAGACTGTCTGTCAGCTCATTGTCTTACTGATTGCATGTAAAATTATTATTATTATTTGCTTGGCAGGGGGTGGAGGTTTGTTTTTTGTTGTTGTTGTTTAATCCAACAGAGGTTTGAGAAAGCCTCCAGGTAAAGAACTCCAGTGTTATGTAGCAGACTTGAAGCTCAGAGTTTGTCATTTCACCCATGAACAGCAGAAGAGCAAATGCACCAAGGTCTGTGCCCTGTTATCACCAAAAACAAGTACTAAATCACAACCTCAAGCTGATCCTGCTTCCCAGATCCTCTTGCCACTCATCCCTGAAACTGTCCCTCAGCCCCTCAGAAATTAATTCCCTTTCTTACTTCACAAATTCACTCGTGACCATACATGACCTTAGTGCTATCCTGAGCATTTTTCTTTTTAGTTTGTACCAAATTCCTCAGCTTTTTATCAACTTGAATCTTTCAGTCCTTGTAGTATTTCTCCATTTTGCTGGGATAAAAGAAGATAAGGAAATATACAGGAGTGAATGCACTATATATATACCTTGATTTTCTATAAATTATTTTATTGCCAGAAAAGGTGCAGGACTGGCATCTGAAATTCTTCATTCATCCACAAAACAAGTGATATAAAAATTAAATGCTTAAATTAAAGGTTAAAGAATAATGAAGTGCAAAATCCCTCTAAACACTTCTCCATTTGGCCTCAATATTGGACCAAATGGAGGAAACAGATCATGAATGAGAACTAAGAATAACCAGTAGAAATGTCAAGAGGCACAGTCTGAGTATAAATCACATCATTTACCTTACAAGGAATCATAGAGCCATAGAATAGCTTGGGTTGGAAGGAACCTTAAAAATCATCTCATTCCATCCCCCCTGCCATGGACAGGCACACTTTCCACTAGACCAGGCTGCCCCAAGACCCATCCAGCCTGATTCTGAATACCTCCAGGCATGGGGCATTCACAACCTCCCTGAGCAACCTATTCCAATATCTCCCCAGCCTCACAGTAAAGAATTTCCTCCTAATATCCAATCTAAACTTCTCCTCTTTCGGTGTGAAGCCATTCCCCCTCTCCCTGTCACTCCATGCCTGTATAAAAGGGCTCTTTCCAGCTCTCTTGCAGCCCCCTTTAGGTGTTGGAAGGTGCTCTCAGTCTCTCCAGATCCTTCTCTTCTCCAGGCTGAACAACCCCAACTTTCTCAGCCTGTCAGAAGAACATAAGCATAATTCCTAGAAGTGCTGAAGGTTTGTAAACTGAGCATTGAATTTAACTCTCTTTAGGTATTGGGTAAAACACAAATTAGTACCAAAAAAACCTCATGTGAGATGGGGGAATTAACAAAAGCAGGAAAAGGAATTAGCAGAGAAATGAACAGAGGCAAACAATCCCCTCTCATCCTGTCACTCTGCAACGACCACTGAAAAAAAAATAATACCTCACATAGTGATGCCTTCTGTGGAAATAAGCTACAACTTCTATGGCATTTGACATAAGAAGTCACAAAAGCATCCTCTGGAGCAGTTTCCCGTAGCTATCATTCTGCTCTGCATTTCACTTGCTGCCATGTGGTCCACAGAAACCACCCACTGAACATTTGCCTTTGGAGTGCACCACCTTCTCCTAAGTAGCATGAGTGACTTCTTGGGTCTCTCTCAATTTGCCACAGACAGCTTCTGAAATCTCAGAGTTGTGAGTTAGACTTTTTTTTTCCTTTTTATTTTTTTTCTTTTTTTTCTGTGGAATTGCTGCAACATCTTTTGTTCAAACCAGCAGCCCTGGGGGGAAAGCACTGCTGGCTTGGGTTAACGTGGCAAGACCAGACCAAGAGTGAACATGATGATCATGGACAAATGTTCAGAATATTGATAACCTCTATTCAATCCACTTCACAGCTGCAAACACTGACTACCCCAGATTTTCTTTAAAAGGGATGGGGTTTTTAATGTGTTTAATTCATTATGTACAAAACACTGGAAAATTATCCAGATGTACTACTTACTGCATCTCACAGTCCAGTCTTTGACTCTCTGGAAAGTTTTCTTAGTCTTCTAAGACCAGTCTCTTCTTTGTATGAAAGTTACTGTATTTTATATTCAGTATTTTCATTAGCATCCCAATCGGTTTTCTTCCATCTGGCTGGCACTTCTTATTGTATTATTTGATAAACCTCTCATAAGTCCTTTACATTTTGTTTATGTTCCCTTTCATGAAAGAATTGCTGCATGAAAACACCTGTTGCTGAATTTAGAGCTATAAAGAATTTCATGTGAAAAAAAATTACAGGCATTATTTCTGCCATTCTCAGGAATATAGCTGCTAAATACTTCTTTACTGGATTATAGTGGAAGTTGTTTTTTGTTTATTTCAAGGAAAGCCCTTTCTGCCCATGCTTACAGTCTGGATTATCATTTGAGAGAGACTTTGTGGACACACTAACTTCAATATAATTTGGATGAATTCATGGCACTGAATATTCATGCAGCGTATGATACAGACACTGAACCCAATTTAGTAAATGAATACTTGTAATTTCACCAAAGCCCCTCTGAGAGATTATTATGCAGATTTATGAAGGAATATTGCTGAAGCAATTCTTGGCTGTGTTTTCAGTCACTGAGGACTTAAAGTGTGTAAACCTAAAATAATTTCAGACTTATTTACTGTCATTGCTTTCATCTTCTGAACCCTTCTGACATTATTTCTCTCCTTGGTTTGTATCCAGAATCCCCTCTGCTATCCTTGCCCTTGAGCAAAGAACCAGTGTCAGAACACCTATGAGCATTGCCAAGTTACTCCTGACAGTATCCTTGCTGCCATAATGCCAGCTATCTGCTCTAATCCTGCTGCTGTAAAATGGCATTGCAGGCTGAGGGATGTCTGGACACGGTCGTGTGGGCAGCATCACCCACCTGAAAACACAGACACCAACACACAACCACACCCTGAGCAGACTTTCACACCTTCTCTGTAGGATGAAGATTACCTCACTCTTTTGGGACCACTGGTCTCATAAAAGAAGGAATAATCAGGCTGAGGAATGATGGGGATACTTGACTCAACAGCATACTACAGTTGTTTAAAATTCAACAGGTGTACCGTAGGTTGTTCTCTATTACAGATTTTATGGGCAGTATCTTTCTTAGTGCTGCAGACCCAGTGTCCCATACCCACCATAACACCTTCAGCTCCATCCCTCTGTCTCAGAATGAAAGCTCATTCAACCACCTGCTGAATGTCTCTTAAAAAATTCAGATCAGTGTCCCTCACTCCCTCAACGCTGCCTCTCCTGCCCTGCTCCCTGAGGGGATTAGTCACCGCTGGACTAATGGGCATGGAGCCAGATCCCAAACCCTTATTCATCCTGGTCATTGGTCCCTCATCAGCTGGAGTCCTCCTCCCTCACAGGAGATGAGGTAACACGTGGGTAAAGCCTTTGGAATGTGGCCCACAGGCTTCAGAAGGCTACAGCAACAGTTAAATTTTAGCATACTGTAAATACCACGGCTCTTCTCAGTTACATTTCTTGGTATACAGTATAGTAACATATGCTACATGGAAGTGAATCGTAAAGGCCAACTTCTGCTCTTGGATTCAGATCTCCCTGACTTCAGTGAGACTGAAAAGCAAGGGAGCCTGCTGACACCTGCAAGCAGCAAGTAACCATGGCAAAGTCTCGATGGGGGAGTGAAGGGAAAGATCAGCAGAGGGTTCCTGAAGGGTTCTCATGCTTCCTATGAATTGTCACCCTGCAGCTCACTGCAGCCACGTTTTCTGTAGTGAATGTGCACGTTGAACTCCTTCCACAAATTAATACCTATTGTGGTAAAGGCAAGTGAAGCCCACGGGCCAAAAACCAGGAAAATCTGCATGTCAGAGAAACAGCAATGAAAGAAGAGAGCTGGAGATAGATGATGATAGGAAAAGCCCCTGTTTTTCTTTTTTTTTTAACTAAACAATAGTTTATGAATTTACCTCAAAAAGTTTTCCTGTTTCATCCTCTTAATTTTTTTTGTTGCATTTCTTTCTTTTTCTTTAGATTCTCTTTCTTTCCTCATTTCTTCATTCCCTGATCCTCTTTTTCTCCTTGCTCTTCTGTGCTTGATTGACTGTCAAGATAGATATGGAAAGAGGAAACTATCTTTGAAAATGTCAAAGAGTAGCTGCAAAAAGACATATATTTGCACACTTTACATGAAACATGTTCAACTCTACATGGACAGAATCCAAGACAGCGAGGTACAGAAAAGTAATTAAAGAAATTCTGCTTTCTATTCTGAACTACCACTGGCACAAGTAAAACAAGAGATGATCGAAACTTAAGGATGGGTCCAACCACTCAGCACTGTGTGAGGGAAAGTAAACAAATTCAAGCAATTTTTGGAGAGTGAGTCATGGCTGCACTGGAGTCAACCAGACCAATAAATTGAACGTGGCTTAAGGAAGATTTTCTCATTGTCAGAATATTCCCCTTCTCACTTCATCCCCTCAACAGTCCCAAGAAGGGACTGTTCATCACAAGGGTGGGAAGGTTGGGAGGAGCTTTCCTTCACAGCCTTTTAAACAGAATTAGTCAAACTCTGTGAATGGCAAAGAAGCGGTACTACATTTAACAACTAAATGCCAGGAAGTGACGATGTTATTCCACAAAACATCAACCCAGTCTTCTCTTGGGAGATCTTTCCAACACAAAACCCCCATGGCTTGCAGCCTCTGAAGGCAGAACTGGCTGTGCCTGGCTCACAATCAGCTTGGCCTGAAGATCATTTTTAGGGGTGTTAAGAAGGAGTTTTAGGTGGTTCCCTCAGATAATCCAGACACCATTTCCCAGCATTTAAAAACTGGCCATGGTGGGCAGAACTTATTCAAAAGCATGTGAAGTATTTCAGTAGAGTATGAATATATTTTATCTTACATTTTTCTTATTTTATATTTTATCTTATCTCTGGTATATTTTTATGGTGCAGTATTTTCACAAGGGGTGATGAAACTTTTGAAATATAGAATTCCCGAGTAGTAATGGAAAGGCTGTAGGTTATTCTTTTGTTTATAGCAAGGGTCATGCTCTAGGGGTTCCAGCCTCTAAACTCCCGGTACAACCTGCTTTCTTGCTGCTCTTCCAATGCACTGTGGAAATTTTTGAAAATTTCTTCAGGTCTTCTAGAAAATTTAATTTGATAAAGGTGTTTCTCTAATGAATTCTTTTGGATAAAACACAGTAGTTTTGGGTCTAACAAGTAGTTTCTTTTAAAAACCCAATAATTCTTTGATGTTTAACAACCAAGTCTCCAAGTCTGAGGCATCTGAAGCAAAAATTGTCACTATAGATTTCTTGGCAGTGTTTGTAATATAAATGTAATTTTCCTTTTGTTCAAATGACCAAAAAATTGGATGCAAGTGTTGGACACAAAAGGTGCAGAGTATTTTACATTTTGTATAATATCCCCTGAGATCTGCTTCAAGTTCTAGCTGAGGGTTTTAGAAACCTTCTCCTTCTGTTTGTACAAATTTTCTCTCAGAAATGCACAAGGCTCTAGAACATGCAAGCCTGACGCTTGCACCTCATGAAAACTTGAGAGTATAGAAAAATGAATCAGTTACGAAAGGATTTCTGAAAAGTGGGAAAAAGTGATGTGAGTACAGCTGCAGGAAATTCATTTTATAATCTGAATAGCTGCTTAAGGTTTTTTAATAATAACCACCTAGTTTTAATGGGGACATTTTCATATTGCTCATTCTGAATTCCTGAATACCCATCTGATACTTTGTTAGAAGCACTTGCAGTATCATTTAGATGAAGCAGAACTACTCATTTTCCTCCTTTTTCACCTCAACAAGATTTGCCTTTTTTTGACTCTGAAAAGCCCATCCCCTTCTGCTAGTCAGTGCTCTCCAAACACTGTGGGAAGATATTCAGTAAATCCCAAACACACCTTACTGCCCTGCTAACCACATCCATCATCGTTCCCTCTGCAGCATCAATCTTCCCCCGTCTCTGCTTGCGCTTGGTGCCAGAAGGAGCTTGGAGAAGGTGACCTGCATGACTCCCATCTTAAGTTATCCGCCGTGGTCTCCCAGAAGTGATTCATGATCACATCAAACCCCTCTCCCCGGTGCTGTTTTGTCCTCAAGGCTTCGGCAGTCGCAGGGGCTGACTCGAGACTCCGATCAGCCATCTGGTGTCTGCCAACTGGAGTGTCTCGTCAGGTTACACCGAATGCAGGCACAAATGTGCTTTGTATCTATCTGGATCCTCAGTACGCTCCTCTCTCCCCGTGGGCCAAGCAGAACATTAAGCTGCTGAAACTCTGAAAGGCTGGGATGGCAGCAGAGGAAAAAACTTAGATTTAAGAAGGAAATTTAAAGTCAGCTTCAAAGCTTGCCTGCGTGGAAGTGCTTGTAGAATGTATGCACTAGCCCTGTACTGACAAAAGGTGGATTTATTAGGTGATGGGATGTTTTTCATCAGTTTCTTCCACAATTCTGGTTTTTTCATAATAATTTTCCTATTTATAAGTGATCGCAATGCTGTTAAGGGAGCCCATTTTTTACCTTAAACTCTGATTGCCCTCTAAATAAATTTTTTTTAAAGGGAAACATTAGAAATCTGAAAAACCCATTATATGCTTTTTGCCAAATATTTTTCAGAGCAGGCTGCCTCGATCTGTGCTTTTGCATAGACTGTTTCACTTCATATATTCTGAGCTTAGCCCTTCCCCTTAGATATCTCCCTTTCATTTCTCCCCTCCCCAAGGATACCACACAACTGGAAATACAAATGCTTTGGCCAGACCTGGTCTTACCACATTACTGAATCACGTGAAAACTCTAATTAGTTATAAGCCCTTAATAAGAAGCTTCTTACCCAACTGGTTTCCTTCTACCATGACGAGTTTTATCACAGCCTTGCACAACCACAGCAGCCCAAAGTGGTCATTTGGGGAATTGCTTTCCAAAGGTAAGGCAGCACTGTCTGCCTTGGCACCATGTGCTTCCAGGCTTAGGGCACTGAGGGCATCTCCTCTGTAGCATCTTGGTGCCTCAGCATCCCATCCTTGAGCACCAGCAGCAGCCATTGTGTCCCTGAAGAGCAATTTTCAGAACATCACTCAGTCCTGAGTTATGCTCATCAGCTGTTCATGGCTTGCTTTGATGGGTGCTATCACCCATGGTCCTGAAATTGGGCAGGAAATTTCCATAATTTTCACTGATTTCGATAGGAGCTGTAAACTGGCATTAAAGTCACTATTTTGTTTCTACAAACTAAGAGAGCAGACACAGGGCAGTTCTGAAATTTCATCTAACACCTGACAACCCTTCCTAGTCAGAGAGTTGTTGCACATGTGAGTGTGTGGCCTGAGGTTTGGGCTAAAAAATGTGCTTTTCCTCAGAAGCTGGATTTTTATACAATTGCCTGACCAGCCTTATTCGTGTTTAAGATCACAGATAAAGTGTAGGTTCCTCTTTATATCTTTTCTTCAACAAAGTTTTGCCCTTTGCATTCCTCAAATAAGGAATATCTCTGCCCGTCAAAGGAAATTAATACAGTGGAGGCACAAATGGAACAAGAATAAACAATTTCTCATAAAAATGTGAAGGGAAAACAGAACAGTCTGCTGTTGCATGTGATTCTCTATAAATTCTCCTTTAGGACATCCAGAGGCTTGAGTTTTGGATTGATCTTTATTTTGTTTTCTCCTTTTGCCTGTTCCTTTTAAGGAAAAACGCCTGCAGTGAAGTCTAGCTAGGAAAAAAAGAAATGAACTATGAATTTTAGCCAAGGACAGAAAATCATAAGAAGTCAAGTCCTTAACTTCTGAAAGCCATCTCCACCAAAACAGCAGGTTGAGATCAGCTGATCAGACCTCTAAATTTGCTCAGTTTTAGCCAGGGCTGCCCATGTGTTACACACTTCCAGAGCACAGCTTTGTCAAAAAGCACAGCCCCAAAACAACTACAAGGGAACAATAATAAATCCTGGGGAGGCAGTTCAGACTATATTTACTATATACCATCTGCACCGAGCCCAGAGAGACATTATGTTCCACATTCCCTGTCTGTGCCACGGAGAGCTTTTCTGATGTGTAAACCATCATTTATCTTGTCTTTGATTCCCTTCATGTGACCTTTCTCAGAGCATGGCAGTATAACATCCTCGCCGTGGCAGGCTCCGAGACCATTTGAGGACAGGCCTCATAAAGCCTGCCTTTAACATTAATCGATCACTTTATTAGGGGAGTAAATCACAGCGGTTAAACGCGGGTCTTCGGAGAGTTGAAGGTCAAACAGGGAAAAACAAACTTTATCCCGGGAAGAACACAGAAAAATTCTGTCAGTCCCATCCCTTTGTTCTTTGCCTTAGAGGCATGACAAAAACACGTACTACACGCACCAGTTGGGCAAGCACAAAAGCAAATATATATTAATATACACAAAGTGTTTGACTGCTTCTCACTGCCTCTTCATCTCTTTATGCCAAGTAGTTTTGCAAAGCCCTTCTCTGATGTCCTGGAAAGCAGAGGCTGAAGAGGGGGCTGGTCAAGAGGTGAATACAGATGCACTTGCCTTCCTGACAGCTCAGCTGGAGAGGGAGAGCAAAGGAGGAGAGGGGTGGTGCGTAGGAAGGCTCCAACAGATCTGATCTTTATTCATCCAGATCTGGTCTTTATTCATCCTTGCCCCACACTATTCCCTCACTCTGAGAGCTGCAGAAGGACCCTCCACACCTGTGAGCACAGGGGCTGCAGGAGCATGAGTGCAGCTGTGAGGATGAACACATCAATACCTCCAGGGAGAGAGCTCAGACTGAAGAAGTTTTACCAACAGGCAAATCTGCAACTTCAGTCCTCCTTCACTCTGCAAGGCTGGATAAACTGAAAGCCAACATCACTTCTTCCCAGCCTCCAGCTAGCCCAGGGGGATATTGCTCTCTGCCACAGCCCCTGTGCTGCCCCAGACAGGAGTGGCCACTCTGTGTCTTGGACTAAAACTGTAAGGCTTGAAAAAACACCCCACGACTGAGTGACAGGGCTTTGTTAGGAGGAGGAGAGCCAAGCAGAAGGTGCTGCTTCACTGCATGCCCAGCTCAGGGCAATGCTGCTGCCCAGGACTTGCTCCTTCCCTGGCAGCCGCAGTGCCTGAGGGGCTGCCCACATCCCCCAGCCCTCAGGGAACACCAGCTCTGCTTGGCAGGCACATCTGGAGCTCTGGAAAGCTGCCCCTTCCCAGGCTGGCAGCTGGATGGGGTGCAAGGGCAGCTCCAGAGGTCAGGATGCCCCATGAGTGGGACAGAGAGCTTCTGCTGGCCAAGGGCACACAAGCAGACCTCAACATCACCTTGGACCAGCCTCCAGTTTGTGTGCCTCAGTTTTTCCTCACTGAAACAAGACATATCAACTCTTTTTTTTTCCTGTTTAACCTGTTTCATTTATGTTGTTTGTTTTAAAGAAAAAAGTCAGCACTTACTTTGCCTGTAGCCTTGCATTCTTCAAGCCCTGTGATCTGTTGAAGTGTTCCCTTGACCTGTTTTGCTTTTTGAGTTACCTTGGATTTTTCAGGGCTTTACACACACATGGGCACACCCAAATGACACAGGAGGGTGTTGGCCAGTAATGAGCTTTCTAGTCAGGGGAACCTGCCAGTTGAATTTATTTCTTTGTAAGACACAGCCATTTTTCAAAGACAGAAATTTGCTGACATAGTCAGTAATTAAGGGTGCACGGACTGATCAACTCTTACTGTTTTTGTCATGGTGAAAAGAGTGCTGGTTACTTTAAAGAATGCATGTGAAGATATTGTTTCTGTCCTGAAGTTTCACAGGAGGGCAAAGCATCACTGGAAGAAGGCAGGGTTAGGAGAGGCAAAGGTTACAAAAGAAGATGATGCCACCGATCAGCTATGGCAGGTTCTTATCTGGGCATCTCCCTTAGAAGCATAGTAAATAAGTTTATTCGAATGAGATTAAGGCAGTGGTTGACTCACAGGCAAGGTAACCACTCAGGAAGAATTTGCATGTGAAGGAAATAATTCCCAGCCCCTGCAAGTGAGGCACAAGTGTTTATGGGTGAAATGACAAATAAGATCACTGTAAGCAAAGCTGTGAGTGCAGTAGGAAACATGGCTGGATTTATGATAGATCACAGACAGAAAAGCAGGCAAAGAAGAGTTCCACAGAATATATGTATCTATTGTATCTATTAATGGAAGGCTGAGGAGGGAAGAGCACTGTCAGTTTGAAATATAGTACTTTTCCAGGAGGTATGTTTTCCTATTTTTAAGTGATTTCATCTCTTTTTCTTTTATGCAGTGAATCATCTGAAATGAACAGGGAAAGCTGACTGCACTATTAATTAGAGGGAAATTGAAATGTAAAGTGCTATCAAGTACACAGCACTAAAAACCTAGAATAAGCATACATATTTCCACATTTCTGTCAATTACAGTAGTATTAAGGGTATTACCAGTGGAAAAGGAAATCACAAAAAATGTG
This sequence comes from Pycnonotus jocosus, assembly GCA_013400435.1. Lineage (NCBI taxonomy): Eukaryota > Metazoa > Chordata > Aves > Passeriformes > Pycnonotidae > Pycnonotus > Pycnonotus jocosus. Next base: position 582,433 of record VWYP01004764.1, read on the forward strand.
TTTCAGTATCACAGTGACCCTTTTAGGCCTGAAGTTCTGGTAAAAGAAGTTCACTCAAAGATAGCATAATGCTGCCAGTCAGTGAAAAAAGGTCATTTTTTTCTGAGGAACTCTCTGAAATTTAGCCGGGTTGATTGAAGAGCACACTGTGGGTCACTGGGTTCAAGAGCAAGACTACATGAGCAGTCCCAGAGTGAGCAGCAGCTATTAGTCTAACCACAGACACAGTGGACAACTGAGGCTGCTCTAGAAATTACCAGCTCTTAGTTATGGTCGTTTCTGATGGGAAGCATCCACAGCATCCGAGATGGGATCCTATCCTAAAATGAGCATGAGAAATACAGTGTCCATTTGAAATAAATCAAGGGTCCAGCTTCAAATATTACAGCTGACCCCTCTGTTGAGATAAGCCCAAGAGGACATTTTGGAGCCAAATCCTCCCTCACTTCTAGCAGGAACATCAATCTGAATTTGGATGTTATGGCCGGGGCTCATACCTCTTAAAAAGGTATCCTGGTTTGGTTTGAACAGGCATCCAAATCCCAAATGATCTGAACTTCCAATTAAGTTCTATATATTTATAGCAGGACTTCCTGAAAAATCCTGGTGCTTTCTGATTCTTAGTAGGTCAATGAAATGGAGGACTGAAAATTATAATATTTCCATCCCACTGAAAACTGAAACTCATGAGTCCAGGTAAAAGACAAAAAATACGGAAGATTTTGTCTGAACAGTCTCACATCTCAACAAAAGTTTCTGCTGGCTTTTTCTTTGAGTATTTGAGTATAAACTTAACTTATTTCCTCCCAACAGACTCGTACACCATCGTAACAGTCAGCCAGTGTTGGAGCGCTTCCCTCTGTATTCACATGTGCATGTAAATAATTCCAATAATTTCCCTGGACACAAATTCCAGCTAATGGTTTGTTTCTAACTATAATGTTTGTGCACACTCCCTCCCCAACCTGCCATTCCAGTGATATAAGATTTTTTTTATATATTTAATCTTGCAAATTGATGATGAAAATAGATTCCCAGGTTTAAAAAAAAAAAAAAAAAAAAGGCCCATTTTTTTCCATCAGGATTCCCATCTGAAACAGTCCTCTCTACCTGAAAAGGTATAAATATGCACCTATCTGGTTGAGCTAAAACCTGCTCAGCATTCACTGTGTAGTTTGTTCCTGATGGGGCTGCTCTACAAAGACAGAGTTATTTTGTCTAAACACTCACAGTCCTGACTGCTCAGATTTCAGTGTCCCCCAGACTGCTGGAGGCCACAGCCTGAACTTACTGGTGAAACTTTAAAAAGATAATTTACCCTGTATTTACATTTAGGTGCTCAGCCTAACTCCTGGCCACTACTCCTAAGAGTATTTGCAATCTTTTTATAACTGGTGAGTGACAAAACATCCTCTTTTATGCTGCTCTTTTACATTTGCTAAAATGTTTCTGAGTTACTGGATGAAGCTTAATGAGAAGAATTTGTTCACTTCAGGTTATAGCTTCTTATAAAAGCAGGCAAATTTACTGAAGTGCTACCATTCTAGATAGGAAAACTAAGCTTAAATGTCAGCTTTGAGATTGGCAGTCCAAAATGACAATGCTTGCAAATGGACTGCTTGTACACCTATGTGCTGTAGCTCCCTTGGAATAAAATATAGTCAGGAGGGCTATTTTCATGATATACTGCATTCATAATCAATTTTTATATAATCTGTACTCCTGCTCAAAAAAAATAGAACCTTTCAGAAAAGGTAAAACACCATTGTTTAATGAAAAATATATAATAACTAGCTTGGCAAATGTTGTATGTGAAATTTCAACAGAAACCATAAATTATATTAAATGCCCAATAAAAATGTTCAATCAAAAGCTCATTTTAAGATACATTGTTAATGAACTGTATGAAATGATGCTTAATCAAAACCCGACACCTTGCAGGGGAAAGAGATTCCACAGGACCTCAGGAGCACAATTGTTCTGAACAAAAGATAACAATAGAACAGGGTAATTAATAGTCTGCACTCCTGTGGCATTCTCCAGGGAATTCCAATTTCTAAATGAGCTCCGTTGTTTTTCAAGAAAGCAGAAATTATGGTGTATGATACTGTTAATGCCTTGAACTTGATCAAACATTAAGACATCATTTGTCAGGCAGGATTTGGTTGTTCCAGAGTATTGATCATTCCCCTGTTTAAAGTTACTGAGTGAAAAGGAGAAAATACTTTTCTTGTAAAAGCTCATTTTGCAAAAGCTTCACCCTGTCCTTATCTTTTCTGTCTGCAATTTTGTAATTCTCAAATTGCATAAAACTAGTTAAAGAAAACCTCTAGGAAGAGTTCTTCATCACAGTGATACTAATAAGAAATTTGATGTGGTTATACTGATATGCACAACAGATTTTCATATTTGGTTCCTTTTCAATTGGCACCCTATAATGAGTATGTCATAGTCATCATATATAAATTTCTAAATTTTCCTAGCCAAAGATAGAAAACCCTACTCTTCCTAGCAGAGCAGAAGAGGGGGGTAAAGTACTACAAGGACAGAATACTGAAATACTCAAGTCATCCTAATTATTGGCAGCACTACAGTTGTAGTTTCAAATTCAGTTCCGTGCGTATTTTTCCTCCTCTTGAATCTTCCTTCCTTGGAGCAACTTGGAAACATTAATTTTCTACAAATGCGATTTTTCAAAACAGTCATAAGCTGCTATTATTATTAATCATGATATTCATGTTAGTACCAAGATGGATTTACTGAAGAGTAGGGGAAGATACAGCCCCCTCCCCTCCCCTCCTCTTCATTACAGCCTCCCACTCGGAGCTGTGTTCCTGCTTGCTCAGCCTGCAACGCTTGGGACTAGAAAGAACACAAACACACTATCACCAACAACGCCTGAGAAAGGTTAATGCCTTCAAAATTTTGTTTGTTAACAGGAAAGTCAAGTTTTCACACTGCACTTGTGCTCCCTGAGACCACCAGCAGGTTCCAAGGAGAAGCTGGGGTGTGAATTTATGCCCACTGGCAGTGCCGTGGCTGCTCCTCACACTGACACTTGTTTCCTCTTCACCTGCAGACAGCCACTGACAAGAGACCAACCAACATGCCACAGATTCCTGTTTCTTTATCCCTGGCCACGTTTCTGCATCCTTACGGACTTATGAGAAGTTGTCCCACTCCCATGTAAGTGGAGCAGCTCCATTCAATGGGGTCAGAGGTGAGAAAGCCCCTGCGGAACATTCCTTCCTCTGCTGATTTCCAAGGCTGCCACACTGTTAAGGAAATAGATTTATATGGATTTATATTAAAGACAGTTAGATGCGAGATGTTCCCACTGTGAAAAGCCCCTTTCTAGTGCATTTTCTGATGGACTGGAGACAGCTGTACTGAGATGAGCAAACCAGGCTGAGCCCGAGGCTGGGAAAGGTATTGTGTGGCTGCACAGGACAGCTTTCCCTGTGCCTTGGTACATGTGGCTCAGTGCAGAGAAATACCTTGAGTTATTGAGCTGGGAAAGCTCTTTTGGATGTTGATTTTTTTGACAGAGGCATTGCTGTGTCACTGGCGCTCAACAGCTTCAGCAGAAGTGGTTTTATTTTGGTGTCCCTGGTGCTGGGAGCAGCACCTTGGGCCCCCTTTCTGCTGTGGGCTTGGCACAGACAGAGGATTTGCTTCTTCCACCCGCTGCAGCCACATCCCAAACCTCAGTCCCTGCAGGGATAGGGGCTGGGTGGCTCCTCAGCTGCTGTGGTGTGCGTGTCAGCAGCTCTACACTGCCAGAAGGGCTGCTCTGCTGGCCTTCGGGGTCTCTATTCCACAGACAACAGAGTAAAACTATGCAGAAATTCAGGAAAGACAGATTAAGTCAAGGAATTACTGTGCTCATCAATCTTTATGTGTTTTCTGAGAAGGAAAAGATACTTCTTTTTCTTTGCTTTTGCTCCTTATAAATGAATGTATGTACACAGAGAGCTGTGAAGAGATTAGATATGCAGCCAAGATAAGGTGCAAAAAAGCCCCTTGGAATGCGGGAAGGGATATCTCATATCTCAAAGCTGTCCTTTAACAAGACCACTTTTTGCTCTATCCAGCTATCAGTTCCAACTCTTTCCCTCAAATTTCTGCACAGTAAATATGAGGCCATTGCTGTCTTTATCCCTTAAATATCTCATATAATTGCTGTTTGTATCTTCCCAACTAATAATTAAATGGATTTTCAAACTTTTTTCTTTCCGGTAATGAATGGCATTACATTTTTTCTTAATTTCAGATATGATGCACCTTCCTCTCCCATTTTTAAACCTTTACTTATGATTTTTTTTCATACCTTGCAGTATCTTATAAAATATAAAATAAAAAAATGTAATGAAACATTCAGAGGTTTCTTCTCCTTGTGGGTTTTAGGAGATGCAACATTGTGCTGAATTTCCAGCCTACGTTTTATTACTTCCAAGAAGGTGCAAAGAATAACAATAAATACCTACCTGCACTTGGAAGCTGACAAAGAGAACGTGCTCAAAGGTTCTCTCACCCCAATTTCAAATCACAACTGGATGCCTCCAAGGCAGGGATGAGGACTTTACAATGTGTTGTCATTCTTTTTTGCATATAGAGGTTCCACAATCATTCATTTAAATCATAGTCTTGATTCATTATTGAAGTAGACCAAAAGCTGTTGTATTCTAACTAGAATGATTTGCTGCCACCACAACCCCTACTATCTGTGCTCACTTTTTTATTTTCTTTTAAGGAAAAATATGGTTTACTGTCTGTGGTTGTCTGGGCCTCTGTGGTGATTTCACAGCATATTTTCCCACCTGTTTTGTTCCACTCCCTTTTTCCTGTCCATCAAGATCTTCATTACAACATTCCTTCTGTTAGTCGTATGCATTTCTCCTAGGTTACATGAGCTGCTCGTGTCCACCAGGAGACTGAATGAGATACCATCAGAAAATTCTGGTTCTGAGCAGTTCTACCCCTCTTCTTCAGGGTGGGTGTTTAGGACAAGTACTCCTGTGCAAACCAAACAGACCCTGACAGGGAGCACACAGGTGTTGATGCTGGAAGCACCACCAGGGCACCATCCTCCACAGGAGAGATGGGTCTGAAAACGAAGGACTCTGGGAATGCAGCGCTTCCCTCTGAAAAGGAGAGGTTCTGGGTGTTTGAAGAGTGGTGCTCTAAGAGACTTCCTGATTCAGAAGTGAAAAGGGCAAATGGTTAATCTTTTTGAAGTAAGGAAAGTCATGTACATGTGTGTATTGGCTGAAGAGGAAAAAATAGCTGGTGATATACCATAAAAGACCTTTTAATGATGGTGTGTTATTAATTGGCTTAATACAGAACATGGCATTGGGTTTGGAATGAAATTATCTCTGAGATTCCTTCCAATCCAAACCATTCTATGGCTGTATCTTCTTGTCACCCCAAAGGTAATCCCAGTGTTCAAAAACAAAGGAGTCTGTAAGACTGTAACATTCGAGTGCCCCTACAAAATACTTTGGGAAATAATGAAAGTTTCAAGGTCAGGTGTGTGCTTTTATTGATGTATATGAAATACTGTTCAGAGAAGACAAGTGCCTTGGAAGTTTATAAGTCAAATCATGAACTACATTGCATTCAAAGTAAATCAAGTTTCATGCAACGGATTTCAATATTCCACTGTTAAAACACATAGAATTCCACTGAAAATCCAAGTCTAAACAGAAGACAATGCTTTTTGGAGTGGAAAATGTAGACTAAGAAATGTAGATTAGGAAAAAAAATCTATTCCAAAAGCGTGCAGAAAATGAATCTGAAAACAAAGAGGAGGGGGAAGGATGTGAAAACACAAAACACAGATGAATGTCTAAAAAAGGACTGGCATGTTGGAAATGTGCAGATCTGAGAGTCAGCACAGAAGACTTGGGGTCACAGGACAGAAGGAATGATGCACTGGACACACAGTGCTGCATGGAATAGAAACAACAGAAATATGTAGCAGCACCCCATAGTCACAAAGGTTAGCAGCATAGAGAAATGGCACCAGGATAAATATTAGTTGATAGTTGGTTCACATAATGTTTTAATATCCATAAAGATATTTGAACAGGTAAAACTATTCAAGCTCGCCACAATCATTGCCTAAAAAACAGCCTCATTTTGCAGATTAGTCATGAATGTACAAGATGTGTGCATGCATTAAAGCAGATAAAATATTTACAATTCTAAATTGCAGATACAATGTCCCACTACTGCTTGCTTTCAAACCATGCCTGAATCCTAAATTGATCATGTAGATATTAAGACTGGGAACATCTGACTTCCAGTGCTAGCAGCATCAAGCCAGCAGATGCAATGGAAGGATACAGAGATTCACTTCATAAAGCCCAGTACTTTCCTGGGGAATACAAGATTAAAGTGAATCCTCCACTATGAGCACCAATGAAATATTCCTCTTGCACTAAGGCAGATAGGCCAGCAAGACTCTTTGAGACTAAAAAACATACAAAATTCCATGCCAAAAACAGGAAAAGACATTCATGGAAGAGCTGTAACTGCATCTAAGTCCTTAATCAAGAATATGTCTAAACGAAGGCACCTGATTGTATATACATTTATATGTGCAATTTAGGCTGTGTTAAATATTTCAGATGATGGATGTAAATACAGCTCTAGTTTATTGTTCTGTGTATTACACGCTCTTAAATCTTATTGCTTGTCTGCACTGAGTCTATAAATTTCCTTTGTCTGCAGTACACTTTCCAGAGGACACTGTGTCTCAGACACTCAGTTGTGGCAAAGCCAGCTCTTTCTCTCCAAAGGCTCTTGGTAGCACACCTTTCCTCATCAGGGGAAAGCATCCTCAGCATCCCCATCTACCCCCCAAGACCATACAGCCACCAATTTCCTTTAGGATAATTTAACCAGGCCGAGATCTTTAAAGCTCTTGGATTATTCACAAGCCCAGGCTGAGCCATGCACTACAGCACCTGTTGGCACCACTAAACAAAAATCCTGCAGTAGGATTGTACCCTGATGTAAGTGAAACCAGAAACCACAAATATAAGCTTATTTTATGATAAAAACATGGATAAACAGTGAACTCATTTCCATAAAGTCTTGGGAATAAATGGGTCCAAGAGAAGAGTCAGTAATTGATATGAACAAATCCCAAATTTTCAGGAAAACATGAGGTGCAACAAAGAGAACATTTCAGCTGCACTTCCATCAGCAAAGTTATGCCTGAGTTTGACTAAAATATTATTCAATTTGGCAAGTCAATGTCCAGTCTCCAGACAATAATCTTATGGCTATGGAAATAGAGCAATGGTGTCACAGCAATGAAGAGAAACTCAGATTCAGGGATGGATATGCCAACTGCTGGCACCTGAAACAGGCTGTGGCCAGGCATAATCATACAGAGAAGCAACTTGGGACAGGTGATGAATGCAGTATAACTAAGGATTTCGTTTAAGACACATCATCAATTATGTTCTTTTCTAAGTGTTTAATTGGAGTGTTAATCGAATCAAATTCTCTGAACATTGTATTTCTAGACATTAATTCTTCCTCAAATCTGTGCTAGCTCCAAACAAGGCAGTGATGAATAATTAACTGAATGATACACATGAAAGACTGGTTTGTCCATTATCACTGAAAGTTCATGTAGTTGTTTGTATTGTATGTAAAATATAAAAGTAGTCCCAAAATGCACTCTTCTTAATTGTATACAAATGCATTAATATCTTTGCCAGTCTTTATATATTACCTGAAAATATCAACATTAAACTGCCTACTGGGAATTTTCTTTGGACTGGGAATAAAAGCATATTTTACAAATTTAAATTAGTACCTTATTGTAATCTATGTACTTCAGATTACCTTTCATGAGTCTTTATCTTCAGATTAGATAAGATTTGCCTCTGTCTGAATTTTTCTGGTGCAGTCCACAGAGAAACGGAAAGATTCAGGAAATATCTGTTACCATTTAGTGTTGCTTGTACTCTGAAACCACCTTAAGGCTTGAATATATGAATATTTGCTCTGAAGTCGACATTAAATGTTCCTGTTGAAAGTCAAAATGTAGTGCACTGAAATATTAGCAGAGCTCTGTCTAAAACCCACCTCACTTCTAATTTCAAAGGGATTTTCTCTCTCAGGCAGGCACTGAGCTCCTGAAGCAATGCTAATTTGGCCCCACCACGGCAGCGGGGAGAGCAGAGGCTGGAGGTAGGAAGGGGTGCAGTATTTTGGGGAGTCACTAGATGGTGGTAATGCTGACACCCAGATACCACTGTCAGCTCTGCTTAGCCAAACACTCAGTGAAAATCTTCATCCCCTGCTGTGGGACCTCTCCTTTCAGATGCAGTGTATATTATGAGTAAAACCTTCCTATCATAACTTTTCTGACTATAAATAATTTCTTAGGGGTAGTTATTACCTCAGGCTAGATCTAAGTTTTGAAATCTTAGTCTAGACTTTCCAGCCTTTCTTCAGGAGCTCCAGCAGACAGGGAGATGCCAACTGCTCCCCTTCCAGTCTTTGTATCCTTGGAGATACCAAATTCCCCCATGACTCTGCCGTGGTTTAACCCCAGCTGGGAAATAAGCCACACACAGGAGCTCCCTTACTCCCCTTGGTGCCACAGGGGAGAGTATAGGAAGAGTAAATGTGAGAAAACTTGTGGATTGAGGTAAAGACAGTTTAACAGGGAAAGCAAAAGCAACACACACAAGCAAAGCAAAACAAGGAATTCATCCACCACTTCCCAAGGACAGGCAGGTGTGCAGCCATCCCCAGGAAACCTGGGCTCCATCACATGTAACAGTGGCTTGGAAGATAAGCACCATCACCCCCAATATCTCCCCCTCTTCCCTCTCCTCCCAGCTTTCTATGCTGAGCATGAGTGCCCATGGTCAGGAACATGCCTTTGATCAGCTGGGCTCAGCTGTCCTGGATGTGTCAGGGTGGCACAAGAGGCACAAAAGGCCTTGAATTCTTCTTGTTGCAAACCCTGCTTAGCAATACCAAAATCACCTCTGTATAGCCACTACTGTTTCCAGCACAAGGCTGAAACACAGCCTCATACTGGTTGAAGAGAATTAACTCTATCCCAGACTGTACAGATCCTAATCCAAAAGGTGATACCATTTGTGAGTCAAGACTGATGTGGGTCCAGAAAACAGTGATGGCCATAGCTGTGCATGTGGGAGCTGCATGCTCTGTTCTAGAGGAGGCACCACAGGTTGCCAAAGGCCACCAGTTTAACTCTTGAGCAGTGACAGAGGAGGAGGAGAGGTGACATCTTTGATCAGCAAGGTGATGGAGAGCTGCAGCAATGCAGGAAACTCCAGCAGGAGCTCTGGAGGTGGTGCCTGGCTGCTGCCCCAGCAGCACGGGGGCCTGGGGAGATCCTCTCTGTGCTATCTGCATGGCTGTGGTGCACATGCCTTGGCTTAGACAAGCTTCACCTCATGCACAGATCCCATCACTGCAACAACAAGGTACAAATGTCTGCCCCTGCCATGCACTTTGCTGGAGGGACTCATCCTTTTATTGTTCAACTGCACCAAGAACTCTCGTGTTTGCAGCTGATGGTGTCTTTGTAGTTTCTGTTGGTCAGGACTGTCCTTCTGCACTGCACAGAGAAAGAAAAGAAAGGAATGTAATGTATTGATTTTTTAAAAACTTATTTATGATCTCTTTCAGCATACTATAATAAAAGTTCTGCATCAGAAGACCATGCTTTGCTTTTCATTCCTTTCACAACTCAAAGAACTTGCTGCACCCTTTGCAATGAAGGCAGCGATCAGTCTTCCTGCTTCTGCTACAGCAGTTCCAAAGTAATTGGTTGGTTTAATCCTCCATCAACAGGCAGAGTATGAAATATGCTATGAGGAAACAATGTGTCTGGAAATGTATTTATAAATATGCTAAGTGCATCCTCAGGATTTTTTCCCCTGGTTTTTAGCGTTGTTTCAAAAGCAGTCTCCTTCATTGTTGTTTTTTTTCAGAAATGCACATGTTTACCTTGAATAACTCATTATGAACTTCTGCGCAAAGACCTTCAGGAGTTTAAAAGGGAAAAAATCTGTTATTCAAAATAGCCTCATCTCAGTAGACAGTTTTCCTGTAGCCAGTCTGGGTGCAGTGTGAGTGTTTTGCAGGTGCATTCTTGCTGACCTTGGATGTAGCAAATAGGTGTAAATGACATTCAGGCCCCTCTGCTGCTGTCATTATGGGTTCTTTGTTATACTGCAGGAGTCACATTAGCATTACACTGAGAGTACAGTATTGCAGGTGAAAGAGAAAACTGAACCTCATGGATATTACAGTATAACAGCTTTGGCTCAGACTCCTGAGGCAGTGAGCCAAGCGCTAACAAAATGTAAGTCAAATTAAATACAAAAAACCCTCCTACATTAACATTAAGGATTTGACTTGCACTCCTTAAGAAAAAATGTTCTAAGTTAAGTCTGCTTCTGTCTGAGTTTGGAATTAAAGCAATAGAGGCAACTTAAACTTGCATAAAATGGACAGTTGCTTGTTTGGTTTTGTGTTGTGTTTTGGTTTAATTCTGCTTTAGACAGTTTGTAAACAGCATATACTAGATTTTGGGTTTAAACCTTTATTTGTTTAATCATAATATTCTTTCAGCCTGGAAAAATTAAGGGTCTGATCTATGATTTTTTGTAATCAAATTTAGTAAACTTTGAAGCAGGAGATGACAACTCAGGAATACACATTAAAAAAATAAATTGTCAAATGCATGAAAAGAATATATGCTGGAATACGGTTTCCAAAACAACCTTTTCACAGTGTTGTTCAGCTTGCATTAATTTCCAGAACTGCATTAATCCATTGTAGGTTCACATTTTTGCAGTAAGAAATATAATTTTCTAGTTGATAGAGTCTTGCTTAACCATATAATTAATTGATAAACTTTAAAAAAATAGCTTATGTTTTAAAAGCCAGGGAATGCAAATTGCTAAGTATATACAAATAGCCCTAAAAAGAATAGAAGGACTAAGGTGAGCAAAGAACACAGTGTCAGGCTTGTTGCAAGACTGAACTGTGTATCTGATCTGCCATTCCTTTTTAACCACAGTTACATGCATTCAGCACAAGTAGTCTAGACAGCAAGCTTTGACTTAGAATATTTAAAAAAAAGGGGGCTGATAAAACATCCCTCCTCTTCTTCAAAAGAGAACGAAGAAAATACCAAAAGCTACTTAACAGCCTATTCTGGTGGTGGGGAAGGGGCAGGACAAAAAGTCATGCTTCATCCACAGGCATGGCAGAACTAAAACAGGATGCAATTAGATTATAATTCTAAATGTGTTTTTTTAAAAAACAATTCTTAGTTCGTTTTTTTTTGTAAATTACCTGATCTTGTGAACCATTATACTTCAGAGAAACAGGTCAGACAAGATGTTTGCTTATAATTAAAGTGATGAAGAAACATTGAAATTACATCCCAATTCAATAAAACTTAATAAAAATTAAAATAGAATACATATGCCGACAACAAATAAGGTGAACATGCTTGAAATGCATCAGGCAGGAGTCAAAAAGGACTCTGAAAAACCTGCAGCCTACTGATAGCCTGGATGGCCCTGCACTGAGTGAAATGTCTACCTATCAACCTCTCCTATGGAAATTTATGTATATGAAGCCTATGAGGAATGATTGTAGCTTAAATTGAAATTGTGACATCCATGGGGAGACAAAAGTGCCCATAGGGCTTCTTTTGTTTATTTCTCATTAATTGAATTCTAAGTAGAAATGGAAATGGTTGGCATTTATTTAAAAAAAAAAAAAAAAAAAGGATTGACATGGAGAGAGAAATTTAAAACCAAAATCAATTTCTTACTGATATTGAATAACATCATTCCTCACAACAGTGTATGCATCTTCAAACTAGTGAAATATTTCTGTTTCAATATTTTTACTGTTTAAAAATTTGTTTTTTCTCACTGTCACTGTCAGCTCAAAGATGACAGAAAAAAAAATAGTTCTTTCTAACCAACACTCTGTTTCTCCAATTGATCTTTGATCTCCCTTTTTTTTTAAATTGGGACCAAGCAGCAGACAATAAAATGAAAGTCAATAAACAGGTCAGCTTCTCTCCAGCCCTGTGGGCATTCCTGCTTTTGTCTAAAGAAACCCTAAACCTCCAGTCATATGGCAAATGTCCCGGCAAAAAATAATGATGACAAGCTATAAAAAAAGATTGAAGTGCTAAGAGAGTTTGAAAAACAGTCCTAAGTCCTTGAAATAAAAAAAATTTCAGATTGGTGACTGTATAATGGAAAGGCAGCAGGTCTTTTTCATGTAGCATGCACAATGAGAGACAGAACCAGGCACCTGAGCTTGGAGCCATCCTGGGGCTACCTTGGGCTCCCTGCCCATGGACACATTCTCATGCAAGGGAGAATCCATGGCAACCCATGGGGTTTTGTCCATTTTTATAAATGCCAGCCATTTAACCTCCAGGCGAGTCAGAACACCCCTGCAGCACGCTGTCCAAACACTGAAGGTGAAGTTGCACTGACATTTCAGAATAATTGTCAAAAGCCCCGATCTCCAGGGAAGTGGTGTAGTTCTTAGGTGAGCCCATGTTTCCAGCTGGCTCAGGGGCTGACATGACCTAGGGCATGTCTTGGATGTGTCCCTGTGTTTGGTGTCCCTGTGCCACAGCTGCTGCTGTCCTTGCTGATGCTGATCAGCGTGTGGGACAACTCCATCCGCAGCACACTGAGTCACCACATTAGTCAGTGGTTTGCTGCCTCTTGTCCCCTCCCTGCAGGGAGGCAGGAAACACCCTCGGCATCCTTGAAGCTGGGATCCAAGATGTGGACAGGATGTTGACCTACCCATCCTCTGAGCACCCTGATGCATACATCTCCAGCATCAGCTGCCTGTGAAAATCCCTTTGCACCCATGTGCTTCCAGTGGGTGGGCACTGATGTCTCACTGATGTCACTGCTCTGGAGCCAGAGGAGATGCACTGCTTGGCTGAAGGAAGGGAGCCTCTTGGCTGCCAGCTGATTTGCAGGTAGCACTGGCCTACAAAGCCCCAAACAAGCCTTCTCTGTGTTCATGTCCTCTTCTCTCCCTCCAGGAGTCAAGGGCAGTGAAATAGTTTAGGCACACAGTTAAGGAGAGCTTCTGGTCTTGGGCAGGCTTTTTACTCTTTTACACAGGGATACTTTAATCATTTATCCAAAACAAGGGAAAGGACAGACGTTTCCCAAACTGAAATAGAGGCATCATCAAGAGTACAGTATACACAGATTCGTGCTCTGAATAGGTCGAGCAGGATGCAAGCTCACTCCAAAAAGCACAGATTTTGGGGAGCTGTCAAGCAGTTGGATTCAAGGTCTCTCTCAGACACCAAGCAGGAGCTGCATGGGGGAGTGACCAGCAGGGTGACTTCAGTGTGGAATCTTTCATTCTTCTTATGTCCTGCAGAGGGTTCCCCAACCAATAATCCCATCCTTAATAAAAGGAGAACCTTTGAGCAGCTCCATCTACAAGCTTTGGGCTGGCCCAGGAGCTGTGTCACGTCTCCAGGCTTTCTCTCCACACAGCAGTTGCTCTTGTAGGTACAACATGCCAAGCATAATCAGCCAAACTAACCATGAGGTCTTCTGGGTGATAATCAGGCTCTTTCCACACTTTCTTCCAGCAGCAAGTGCAGTGTGAACAATCCTGCCAAGAGGAGGTGGGTGAGCTGCACGACTTCAAGTTGCTGCTGATAAATTATTAATTCTCCAAGAGGCTCCTGAGAGTTGAAAGTTGGAGAGGAGATGTAGCCTCCAAGCATCTAGGGATCATTTAAGGAGGACTTGTTCCTGATAGGGCAGTGGGAGAGACAAGATTATATGCACAGTGCTGACATGGGGGCAAGTTGAGTTATTTTGCTTTCCTGGAAGGTTCTGAATTTGCCAGAGTTGTGTGCAACTATATTAAAAAAAAAATAAAAAAAAATAAAAAAATGGGCCTAACAGACTTTGGCCAGAAATTATGCTAAACCAATGCTGATATAATTCCCTTAAAGACTACTGTGTAATTGCTTGTTTCCCCCTTGACAGTAATGGAGAAATCCCCCAGGTGAACAGCAGCAGAAGCTGCTCCTGTGCAAGCTGTCCATCAAGGCAGACTGGCCCTCCTGGCTCAGGTTCAACAGCCTCCAGTCCTGTGTTCATTGGCACAAGGAGACAGTAAGGTTTAGCAAAATAAGGCTGATGGCAGCAGCTAATCCTGCCCTAACCTGTGCTGAAATGACACCATGTGAAAATGCCAGCCCTTGCAGGCACAGGCTGGAGTGTTAGAGGTTTAACATTCAGTGAACACCAGACTGTAGAAATTCAAATTAAAAATGGCTGGAAAACCCCCATATCATCGTAACTGAGAAGTAGGAGGGTCTTTGCTCATCACTTCCCACCTCAGCACCCCCAGCCTCAGGTTGTCTAAAACCCTCATTCAGACTTCTTTTGAGCAGCATGATGGGTCTGATGAACTAGAGAATTCATATTTCCCAATGAAGATTTCAGGCAACACTAGGAATTTAATTTGGTACATGGTTTGTGCCAGACCCTGGATATTCCCACCAGTGCATCAGAAATGCAGGTCAAGCCCCCTGCAGGAGGCAGGGTTTTCTGATACATGGAAAGTCACCTTCATGTGTTGATGCACCATTTAAAGTTCACTCAGAGGAGTGCGGTAGAGCCTGTGTAACTCAAAGAGAAACAATACAGCTAAGGCAGAAAATCCAGATTTGCCACTATTGTAAATGATGAACTCTTCACTGGAGCACTCTAAAACAAAGGCAGCTTTAAAATTCCAGATCACAAAGCCACACCCAGCATTAGTTTTCATCCTCTAAACAATGAGGCACTGTCACCCTCTCATCATACCCAAAGGAGAAGAGAGGAAAGGAGAGTCCTGGTTGCAGAGCAATGCTTACATCTGTTTGTACATCCCTAATCTGGAGACAGATGGTATGGTGCTATACATCATCATATTCAATTCTTTACTTTTCAGGGTCCCCATAAAATAGAAATGTCTGTTTACTGGTTTGTACAGATGCTGAGCTAAACAGCAAGTATAAGTCTTTGTGAATTTAATCTAGAGCAGGCAGCTACTAAAAGAAATATTCAAAATGCATTTGGAGGGATGTTACAAACTAGTAGTACAGGCTAAGGTTGTTGTGCATAAATATAATTTCTCTTAGAATATCCATGGCTTATAGCTGAATCAACATTCCTCTCACAACAATTGGTTTGACCAGTCCAAGTCAAGTGCTTTGTTGACTTGTGGCTCAAGAACTGAACATCAATAAAAACAAGAGCAGCAGCAACTGGGTGAGGGAATTCATGGTCTGGGTCTGTTCTGTCACTCACCCTGATGGTGGAATCACCCCTGCAGAGGGTGGTTCCTGACTATCAGGACAAATTTAAAATCCTGCACACCTGCAGACCAGCTGAAGGTTTGTTTGCAGCAGAGGTGAGAGAAAGGCTGTGGTTTAAACCCAGCTGAAGAGATTCCTGCACTGCACCAGTAGGTGCCCAGCAGAACCCGAGAAATGTCAGCTCTGCAGAGCGACCTGGCAGGACAAAATCAGTTAATTCTGGCACAGGAAGAGTTTGGGATGAAGGCCTGACTGATGCTCTCTGTGCAAAGCTGAGCAGAGTCTAATGTCTTTATAAATCTGATGAAAGCTGGACTGTCAGTTCAACACAGCAAAAATTCATCCATGTGCAGGAGTATTCTAGGAGGTTGTGTGCCTTTGTGCCAGACTGTGGCTTCAGTGAGACTCAGAGCCACACTGGCCTTTTCCAAGCACTCTGCCCAGGGAGGAATTCCTCTCTAAATGGAAAACAGCTCTCCAGTAAGTAAAACCTCCTAGAAACAGCTTGCATGACTGATGTGTCACATGGTACATCATGTACTGTATTTCCCCCCCAGGTATCTGCCTGAACGACGACTTGCTTTTGTCCTCAAGTTCTTTTGCCTCCTTGTATCTCTCATTCTTCAGCAATGCCCTCCATGCTGGGAGATGCCATGAAGCTTAGCTAGGTTGTGCAATGTTGTCAAAGAAATTTATGGTCCAATATTTCAGTTTTTTGGAAGGCTGCTCCTCCCCTATCTCCTTTAGCAAAGAATTTACTCTGGTCAAGGTCATGTGAATTTCAGCAGTGGGGATACCTGACTGACAGGATACCACAGTGTGCCCCAGAAATGTATTGCCTTTCAAAATACATGACAACAAGGTATTAAACCCATACTCAGACTGCAGCTTTTTAATTCCAGGTTTGGCTGCATTTTCACGCTATGCAGACAGAAATTTGGTAGTTGCCTCAGAAAGAAAAAAAATTTAAAAAAAAATTGATGAGTTAGAATAAAAGCATGAATCCATATCAATCACTCACAAAGGTTTATACACAGATAGGTGTGTGGGAAAACTGGAAGAACTCAATCAAAACTGATGTAGAGAAGAAATGACTGGCTATATTGACAATGAGGGATAATAACTATAGAGATACATGGCAGGAAGACTCACAAAAGGGAGCCTCAGAACTAGTGACATAATTTGAATGAGAAATGTCTCAGGAAAACTTAAATGTCATTGCTGTTCAGGTTGTCAACAGCAATGCTGTCATTTAGGTAAATGCTACATTATTTCATTACAAGCCTTTAATCATTGCTCTTGCATTCTAAATATGTTTTGTTAAGCTCAACGTTAAGGTGACCCATTATTATTTATTAAAGGCAAAATGGCAGCATAATAGCAGGCTAGACCAAAAAATCCTCAGTATTATGACGCATTCATGGAGCCCACCCTGGACAGCCACACATCAGATCTGTTTGGCTTGGCTGTTCTTGTTTGTCACATCTCCCCACAAGCATGGGGTTCAGCTCTCCTCCATACATCAAGGGCATGATAGTGTGTTTCTGAAGACTCTGGAAAACTGACCAAAAAGCAGTGGCCATTAGTTCCAGCATGGACTCATGGCAGGGCCCTAGCCCTCCAGAACTTAGATTTGATGGAAGGATTGCAGTCAGTGTGCTTTTCAAATGGAGCCTTCACACATCACCAAGTATTCCTTAAGGAGAGGTTGCATCTCATAGCTTCCCAGCCCAGGCTTCCTTAAGGATATTAATTCATCAGTCTACTTCATAACTGACAGCTGAACTGTGAACTTTGAGGCTTTTTGCACTGTCTGTGAGATTGTGCTTCCAAACCCTCAGACAATGCAGTGGAAAAAAACTGGAAAATGCAGTTATACCTCAGTCCCATCACATGACTCGTCTGTTCTTGACCCCAAGTTCACATTCAACCTAACTAAGAAAATGAAACAGATACATAACAAGGGAAATGGGCCTGGGGGAGGGGAGTGATAATGGCCACATGCTGCAACACAGAGAAGAACTGGAGCAAGGTATTAACACGTGAAAATCACAATTCAAGGCAGGAATAAATCAAATGGGCTGCAAAGACTGCAGTGTATCCGAGATACTTTCTGACAGGTAGAGGAAAGAGGCCATCCAGGGATTGGTAGAAGGGACAGGTTTCAGGCCTGGAAAAAAACTAAAAACATTCTATTGAACAAGTAACAAATATCACCCTCTGATGTAGTTTTCTTATTTTGCCATTTTTTTCTTGACCTGCTGCAATTTCACAATGAGCTCTACAACTTTGTGGCTGGTCTGTTGCTTGAAACAAACTGACTCATCAAATGATGCACTTTTACTGCTGTTTGCACTACTGTAACAGCCTTATCTACAGTACAATAGTTCACTGCACTACCTGAATAAATAAAAGCAGCTACCAAGTCAAAGCTATAAGCTGTGAGTCAAAGCTACCAAAGACAGAGGGATATTTTCACTTTAGGGGTGCATAAGAGAACTTGCATAGTGTACTAAGTCCTTAGTAGACTTGCTGTGTGTTTTCCATCCAAAGTACAAAGGATTCAATCCTTGCTGGATTTACAAATGTGGAAGATTGAATATGAGACTGCTTCTGTCTTCCAGAAGGCTCCAGAGTGTGAAACACAGAATTCAGACTGGAAAGAGGAAGGATGTCAGGGAGAAAATTACCTGAATTTGACCATAAAACTACTTTTGCACAGACCATACAGAAAGGACATGGCAAAGTGGTGAGAGGAACTGCAAAGAAAGTATGCAGAGTTGACACAAGCTGATATAAGGAACATGCTTAAGTCCCTTCAAAATTTGTTCCCCAGTATCTGCATGGAGACTGTCTTTCAGCGACATCCCAAATACTGTGTAAGACTGTTTGAGCATAATTCCTGCATGCAGCTCTGCCCTGCATATTTCAGGCAGGCATTTCAAGTGTACATGAGCAGAAATAGGAACAGGACTAAGTAGTTAATGGGAAGCATTTGTTACTGCCTAATTTCATCAAATATATCAGTATTTAAGAAAGCAAATTATGAACATAACTGACAGTCATGGATTTGTTCAAGGTTGAACACAGCCCTGGAGTCAAAGATTAAACAGCCTTTGCCTGACATGATTCATCATCATGAACCTGTGGATATAATGGCAACCAAGGAGTTTTTGGCCAAGGAGAGAATTCATAATATACGACAACTCAGCGGAGTTCCAGTTACTTTAAATGTCTTTTTTCTTTAAATATAGACCATCCATATGAATATCTACTCATTGTTCCATAAGGGTCAATTATCAGCCCTTTGCAATTATTCTTCCAGCCTGTGGGGTTCTGTGATGCCTTTTTTCCCTCCCACATTTGGAGCACAGTTCTCAAGTGTTCATTTACAGAGTAACTCTCCATAGTGAACAACCACACAATTTAACATAACATCCAGGGCTGAACTAGACATACAAAAAAAGCAGGTTAACAAATGCAGGTTTTGCACATAATGATGGTAATGATCCACGCAAATGGGACTTGTAACAATCAATTGCTTTGATCAGTAAGTTTTTTTAGAAAATCAAAATCCCTATTGATGTAAAAAATAAACTAGAATCTCTTTGCTCTTGAAAGAAGTGACTGCTAAGGTCTCCGGCTCCTGAAAGCAACAACACTCTTCCTTGCTTGGGAAAATTTTGCTCCATGAAGTGTAGCTACTCTCCATGCTATGAATAGCTATGTTTCTTCTTAATTTGCATGAAGGACCTCTCTTAAAAACACAAAATACACAAAGAAGAGTAACAAAAATTACACTGGAGATGAAAAAAAGAAAAGACATTTAAATTTCTAAAATACCTGAAAATTAAAACTGAGCAGAGGTCACACAAAGTAAGTGATTTTCATTAACAGGAATGAAACCCAACTTGTTGAGCTGACACCACTAAAAAACAGCAACAAAGAGGTTTTCATACAAGGTATACTAGAATATGATGTATGATAAAGCAAGCCAGTTCTGAAAGTATGAAAGTATTACTGCAGTCTTCTCAGACATTCCTGCTGACTTTTGAAGGGGGTGTTTTCCCCCTCCCAGGGCAGCCTGAAAATATTGCTCTATCTAATACAAATAGGCCATTATATACAGTATTAAACAAATCCAGCAGTGTTTGGTAGACTTGATCATTGCCTGCTTTTGTGTCCTTTGGAGGATTTATGCCATAAGCTCTCATTTTCCTGGCACTCCAGGAAATGTCTCCTCCATTTCTGTGCTGAGTTACTTCAGAGGAAACTTCTGTGCGAAAGCCTAAAGAAGCAGCAAAACTCATTTTGATGCACTCTTGATGTGCAGTGGGCTCTGACATAAGTTCTCAAAGCCATTTCAGCATAAAGAAAAAAATCACTCCCATGTCTGCTTTTTTTATTACATATTAAACCTCAGCTCCCAAAACTGTGATCAGAAATAGAAGCAATGACCAATCCTGCTACGTGTCTCTGATAGTAATGGAAAAACAGAAGCCACACATAGATGCATTTGGAAAGAAGAGAAAAAATACAGAAAATGTTCTTCTCAGTCATTTGGGTAAAATCATGCTCTGCAATATTAAAAAAAAAAAGATATTTAGATTCCATTGTACAGACTGGAAAAATATTCACCGGATGCTCACATTGAAATTCATGCTGACATGGCTGTTTAATTACTTACGGTGAATTAAAGGATCAAAGTCCTGAGGAACAGAAAATAAGTTCTCTTGTGCTTTAAAATTATGGTTTTTACTAAAATATGCTGAAATATTCAACTTCATTCCCTTTGCAAGTCAACAAACAAGGCAGGGGCAAAAGCTCCCTCTCACAGGCGTTTGTTCTTTAGTATGAAATTAGTTTTCATTTACCTTAATTTGTTCTGTTTGCTGAGAATTACTGGAGTTATTAAAGCTCAGACTTGAATTTTAAGATCAAATGACTTTCTCATTAATTTGGCAGTATAATATTCTCACACACCAGTGGCATCTTCCTTTACCAATATCTACATATCTCCTGTTCATCTCTGGAGTGCCAAGCTGCCTGTATTGGCTGTGAATGTATACATTCGTCTGTAGTCTGGGGAGTGAACACAACATTCCTCGTGCCTGGGCCATCCCAATACTTGGTCACATCTTTCAAGTTAAGAAAGTAACTGGAGAAGTAAATTATGTGTACAATATCTGCTTCCCAGAGTTATTAATGATAATATTAGAAGGATTTTTCAAAAGCAGTAGAACAAGGCACAGTCTTCTGAAACTGGACATCCTGAAATGAGAGGCATTTGAAAGTTTCACTAAAAAGAAATTTCTGCTAATGACCTTAGCTATCTTGTTTGCTTTAAATAATTTTTGATAAACCTTTTACTATCCCAAACAAGACATTCCCTGTCAAGAATGATGACAGAGCTGGTCAAGGACTCCTTATGAATCAAGAAAGATCACTTCCAACATCAGAACAGGACACAGGAGCTGCTGGTGGGTTCCCATTTTAGCATAATGGGAGTAGGGAAGCCCTAGGCAGGTTTTGATTGCAAAAGACAGACTTTTAGACAACAACTGGGATGGAAGCCCCACAAACAGGCTCAGTTAATTAATCCATAGGGTCTTTGAAGACTTTGACCTAAAGCAAGTGCTGTTACCACGTACGCATCAACATCCAACCACTCACACACAGGGGAGTGACAAAAGAGTTAAGATAAACTCCTGAACTCCCAGGGAAAAAAAAAAAAAAAAACCAACCACATGAGAGCATGATAGAAACATCACAGACAAGAAAAACTGATCTCAAAATGAACATGAGCAAAACCAGCATCAAAAACAGTTGGTATATGAAATCAAAGGATTTTACTATTGTACTGCACCACTGGAGAAAACGGATAACTCTGTAATACCTGTGGGAACAGATAAGCGTTAATAACAGCACGGGAAAGATGAAAGAGATTAACCAAGTATTCTGGCAATGTGTCCTTCTCACCTTGACCTACAGTGCAATGCAATACAACTCACTTTTTGTATAAAATACCTAACATGTCTCATAAAATGTTTATAGGGAGGGTCAGCCAAGGTAGAGGAAGACTATGGAGAAATGCAATCCCCAGAGCAAGCCATAAGTAGTTGAGATAAAAGTTTGTACATTTCCTGTTCCCCCTTTTCTGTCCCCGTCTCTTGTAAAATCTGCAGATCTTTCTTCTTGTTTTCTACTCCTTTATGCCTGGTTTCACACTTTAATGTCACAAGCTAATGTGAGATGTCATGTATTATTTTAATTTATTTATCACAGAAGTTTGTTCTTCTGGTTGCTGCTGAGTTCATTTTTAAGCAGAAAGGAAGTCAGATCTCCTGCACCTGGCAACCTTCCAATTTTGTGTGACCCTGGTAAATTCAGTGTTGAAATATTCTCAAAATAAAGGGAGATTTATCCACTATTCTGTGAGTGGAAGTCTTACAATTTTCTTTGGTATCTCCTCTGTACTCAAGACCCAGAAAACAGACATACTTGGTTTCTCCTAGCCATTCTACTTCTGCTGATTCCTAAAACTGGAAGGAGAAAGGGAGAAATTGGTGGGGACAGTGTGAGGAAAGACAGTCTTTTTTTGCTGAGAGGGTGCAGGTAAATAACAGGACACAGGTCAGACTGCCTCACCTCCCCAGGTCCTTGCAGTGAGACTGTTGAGGAC
This sequence comes from Pycnonotus jocosus, assembly GCA_013400435.1. NCBI lineage: Eukaryota > Metazoa > Chordata > Aves > Passeriformes > Pycnonotidae > Pycnonotus > Pycnonotus jocosus. Next base: position 604,515 of record VWYP01004764.1, read on the forward strand.
ACTACCAGGAAGAGCAGGAATCTGAAGCCATTCCAGCAGCAGAGTCGTGTGGAATGAGCTACAGGAAGTTTTCATTTTTATAAGATCCAAGCACGGTTTTACAGTTGGGTTTAGATGCAGCAGCTGTGTGGGAAACAAATAAAGGAGATAACAAAGCCTGGGGAGGTGCAGTGCATCCACAGTGCCAAGTCTATCCTGTTACAGTGCCCCTAACTCTGGTGTCAGTGGAGCTGTGCTTGCAGACATCAAGAGTGACTTAGGCCCACTTACAGTTATTGAATATGTCCAGCTGCACCTGGTAAAATGGGAAAACAAGGAGGAAAAAGTGACAGGAATGGTGATAAGTTATCATTCAAAAAAAAAAAAAATATATATATATATATATGTAGCTGAGCAAGGAGCAAAAGCCAAAAATCCAGCAGTGTGTTGAAGCAAGTAAGAAGGCAGTGGTCCAGGGCAGGGGAGAGGTGTCCCCATGGTCTGTGGAGTCAGGCTGCAGGGCTGCAGGGTGACTGACCCCTGCTCTTGTGTCAGTGCCAGCCAGCAGAGTGAGCACAGCTGTGGGAGGTGCACCCAGGCAGAGGAACTCTGCTGTAGTGTTAGGAAGTCTTCCCCTAAAAAGAGAAGGGTGTTCTTCACCTGAAGTAGTTTAGTTTGGTTGAAGCATCCCTGGGACCAGATCACTCCCCATGCAGCTGTGGAGTTTGGGTTAGAATTTCCAGAAATCGAGTTTCATTGTGAAAGGAACCAAAACAGCCCACACCATGGGCAGGGATTAACCTCAACACAGCAATGCTCCTCATTCTCCTGGCCCACCACCAGGATTGATAAGAGTTTTACTGAAATCCCAGTTTTCACAGGTACCAGCTATCACATCCTTCTGGAGCAAAATCTCTCCAGCTACTGGTCATCATTTTGGGATGTAGGTGGCCTGTAATCCAGCAGTTAGCTCTTCTAAAGTAGAGCAGCAGCTCCTTGTTAAATAAACTCTTGTGGCTGGAGGAAGGGGGAGAGAAAAGGTTTGTATCTTTCCACTTCCTCCGTCTAAACAGGGCTTTGCATCAAAAAATGCAGGAATCTAACCAGGAACCAAAGCTACTCCTCCTTTTCAGGGGTGCATATTTTGCTAATTCTATCTACTTAGCTCTTCTGTATTGAGTGGGGCAGGAGAGCCTTGAGTGGGGCAGGATGTGTCCAAGAACCACAGAGTTAGGCTAGTTGTTTAATTCATTGGGTCATCCAAGAGCATGAATTGGAGGAATTGAGTCACAGCCAAATTTCCACAGTGGGTTGCAGAGCCCTGATTGTGGTGCTGTAAACAAGAGCTGAGCACCACATGGGATGAATGCTAGAGTATTAAATGTACTCCTCCACTTAAGGCTCAGAGTCCTTTCAAGGATTGTGTTCTGAAAAAAAACACCTTTGCAATGTCTACTAGAGATATTAATGCTGCATAATTTTGAGATTTCATGACTTCTGCGTTGTTTTATTGGAAAATAAGACCTCCTTTCGGCCACTAATGAGAATGAAGTATTTATATTTAATAAAGTTTAAGTGGTAGTAGAGAAAAACTGTGTCTTAAATTGAGACTTCAGCTCCTAATTGGCCTTCTCAAACTGTATGAGACCATTTATATGCTGAAGGAAGTTGCTGCAGTGCCTAGCCATCTGTATAACCCTCCATCTCTATTTTGCTTCTGTGAATTATAATGGAGATTTACAGGAATCTGTGGCCTGCAGAATATCTTTGTTTAAAAGATAATTGCCATGTATCAGCATGAGTTCTCCTCTGAAGAGACCCGAGCAGCCAGTGCAGATAAATATTCCAGAGGGTTCTTTCTTTTCCTGGCATTTTCCTGCTTGGGTGCATGAAATGGGACAGAGCAAGGCAGACCAGGAGGTGTTTTGTGAGGCAGCAGAAATTAGCTAGCCAATCTAGTTATCAAATAGCTATTTTAAACCACAAGTGTTGAGCCTCTTATGGCTTAACTTTTTGGTGATGAGATATATGCAAAACAAGTTTTATGTGGATGATGGTACAATGCTTTATGTGTCTGCTGGCAAAATAAATGGAAAGATTAAAAACAGAGTCGACACATTTGGCTTAATGCAGAGGTTGCTTTTATTTCTCGCTTCATGTAGCCTCTGAGGACTTATTTAATCAATAATGCTATCCCATCTGATCACAATTCCATCCTTTTTGATATGGGAATAATAACAACTCCCCAAAAGGTGTCTGGAAAGGAAGAAGTTTGTTGAACAGGTCAGGCTTGAGTTCTGTTACACTTTCTGAATACAGGTCTCCTTCCTAATGCTTCTCATTAAATGGCAATCATCTGATAAGGAAGGAGATGTATTTTGTATGGAGATGTATTCCCTGCTGGAAACAATTATGTTCTTGTATCACATGAATATTTGTATATATATGTGTGTATGAATAGGTATGTAAATAAATAGGTATAAGTATGTACAAGCTGTAAATCGATGTGATTTCTCCATTGCCTTCTGAATCCTGATATATTAAACTTGTGGTGGGCTCCTTGGAGGTGAAGAGTTCTAGTGCAAATCTTCAAATAACCTTGTTTTTGCTAAGCTGTCTTGTTCTCACATTGGTCTGTTTGAAGTATCTCATTTTACTAAGAAATTGCTTCAAAGATGAAAGGTCACATTGGTTCTTCTTTCTGACTTGCTAGTTACATGCTGCTCTACTGTAGTAACAAGGTTAAGGCCCTGGAATCAAATATAAGAGCAGAATGTTTTCTATTTGAGGGAAAATGAAGATTCTATTAGATTTGCTCTACTGACTTGCAGGGCTTGCACACCAGGATTTTTGCCATGACATCTGATCCCATTTTATGTATTTGTCAGTGCTGCTCTGCAAAAGACATATTCAGCCTGAACACTAAAACACGCTGATGGCTGCTGAAGGGTAGATTGATTTAGAGTCTCAAGACAGACTTCACATGATTCATAACTCCTACAAAGCAAGAAGGTTGTAGGTCTGCTAAGCCCATGCTAAATCACCAATAAGAGGTGATGAACACACTAAGGAGATCAGATTTCCACTTTTTAGACACCCTTGAGCACCAAAGTGTTTCACTAACCCAAGAGAAACCTGGTGGTCAAGCTGTGATTTACAAAGGGAATAACTTAAAATTTGCATTCCCTGATTTGGAGTGCAAAGTCATGGATTTGGGTCCAAAGAACAGTGCAGGTATATTTTAAAATATTTACAACTAAATGATACTTACTTTTGTGTTGAGTTGTTTGCTGTCTTTATACTTTTTTGGTGGTTGCTTATGTTTTATGATCATAATAAATAAAGATGCAAAATATTTTCTCCAACTGACCATTATTTCCATTGCAAAAATGTTCTAGAGAGCTAAAAGACAGATATGGGGTGGAATGCAAACACCTAAACACATCTGTTTATTGCTATTTTAATTGCCCAGCAAGATGCTTCATTGAATGGGTCACCTATAGGTCTTTTGCTACATCTGCCAGCTCTACACAGACCTGTCAGGAACAGAGGGTGTAGAAAATAAGTGTCTGTGTTAGAGTCCTGAATAGTCCTCTGGATCACCTGAAAGGTTGTTTTTTTTTTTTCTATAAGTAATTTTTTCTTCTTTTTTTTCTTTTTTTTTAAACACCTATGCACATATTACCCAAAATCTGACAGAAGTAGATTACGTCTAAAAACAAATTGCAAAGTTTTGACACTTGACATTTTATTGCATGTCAAGCTTGCCTCATGACATTCTCACCTTCTCAATGCAAAAAATATGATGGTGATGTAACTTGGATGAAAATTACCACACCATTTCAGTTCTTAAATAGAATAGCATAGTGAAAGCAAAATTTTGGCTAAACAAAGTCCTTGAGTACATAATTAATCCCACTACAGAGAAACAGGACTGCTTGTGTGCTCCAAGATAAACATATTCTTAAATGCTACAACAAGTTGAAGCCAAAGAAAATAGGTATAGAACAGAGACAAGAAAGACATGTTCGTGGAAATGTAGAATAAGAGGAAAAACCAGTGAAGAAGGTGAAAGCAAGACATTTCAATCAATCAACAGGAATAAGCATGAGGAAAGAACATGAAACTATTTTCTGGGAAGGAAAATTGGAGAGGTTTTTAGCTAATTCTCATTCAGATGGAGAAAGTTCTTAGCAAACAAAAGGGAGCATTTGCTGAAGAGGCATTTTTCACAAAGCTTTATGAGACTTTCCTTTGAGATACTTCATCATATGAGTTACACTCACCCCATCAATGAGCTGCAATACCATAGGATCTGTGGAGCCCAAATAAAGCAAGATATCTCAAATCAACTAAGAAACTGAGATCCCCTGCCAGGAGACAAAAAAAAAAAAAAAAAAAAAAAAAAAAAAAAAAAAGAAACAACAAGCGATGNNNNAAAAAAGATAATTAATGAGGTAAATCACAAATTTTATAGTAAATACACTTGTTATTTGCAAGCTGTTTTGTTCACTTCACAGAAAGGAAACTGTATGGATTTGTCAAGCAGCATTTCACAGGAAACGCTTCCTTCAGCTTATAGTTTCTGCTACTAAAGTGGTTTGTTCTGGGTATTGTAGTTGAGCCTACATGTTTCTCTGAGCAAAGGTAAACCTCACTGTCTTGGTCCTTGTTTGTATTGTCAGAGAGCTGAATCATGCAGAGCTTGGGTGCACTCACATGTACTTCAGAGGTAAAGCTGAAATTCCTGTCTTTTTTCCAGCTGATTTCCCCTCCAGCTGTTACCCACCTACCAGTCGTTCCTTGCCAGCAAAATCCTTCCAAGGCTGCTTTCTAATCCAGATGTGTTAAATTATGCCTCTGGCATTCACAAACCAGCTAGAGGACAGGTAACAAAGCAAGAGATGGAATACTGCATGGAGAAGAAAATTCGGATTAAAAATGTGCCATGTAGTCATGGTAGATCATTCTACCAGCTGGGCTAAATGTCAAAGTGACTGACACTTAACTCATGCAAAACTCCCACAGATTGGAATAAGAGTCATGCATAAATAGTGACTTCAGGATCAAGTCTGTTCTTGGGAGCTACCAAACGCTTCACTTCTACTGCAGTCCTGGAATACACTCATCAGCATCCAAGAATCTGCCCCAAATCCTGGCTGTGATTTGCAGAGCACCAAAGACTGTAAAATTCTCATTTTATCCCATCACTGAACAAAACCTTTCTTTTGCTTTTCTTAAAAAAAAAAAAAAAGAATCATATGTATGTTATTAATGGTTTTAAGGATAATTTAACCAGTAGAGAACAACAAATACACATCACCTGTGGTTTTGTGTAACACAGAAATAAAATATGCCACTGTTATGGTCACCAAGAGGCTGAAATACTGTTGTCCAGAGGCTGACTGCATTATTTGTAGCCTTTTGTGCCTAAATCTTCTTGTTTTCTTACTAAGAAACAGTTTAAGTAACACAAGAAGTTTGTACAGGCTTTCAGCCTGTACTATTTTCACCATAATTCCTTCAGAATCAAAATCTTCTGGACTGAAAAAAAAAGCCTCTGTTTTTAAAATAAATTATTTTAATAACTATGCACATAATGGACAATAAAGATGATTGAATATTTGAGCACCAGAGCTATGCAGTCTACATGAAGGCCACACATAGTTCTTTGTCTCATATAACTAACCTTAATCTAATGCAACTCAAAAGTTCAGAACCTTTCCATACTGCTTCTAGGAGGACCCTCATGAAGTATTCTTCATTTCTGCAAAAGTAGAAGAGACTTTTGCAAATTTTTTTTTAATATTGCCAGAATTGCTTAAGGAATTTTTCGAAACAGAAACATCAATAGAATGAATAAAAAATATTATTCTATTTAAAAATAAAACAGCTTCTTGTATTTCAGGATAAGCACCAACAGATTTCAACTCTTTCTGAAGTTGATTCCATCACCTACAAGACAAATCATTGTATTTCATCATGGAATGGGAGAATATATGAAAGGTGGAAAAGGGAATATATTGCTTTCCTCCACTGTCCCTGCTCAATGTGACAAGTGCGTCTGTCACAATAATTAAATGAAATCTGTACCTACTCCAGAATAAACTAAATTACCGCGTTTGACTGAGACAGGAGGCAGGAGTTTTAGCAGCCCCCTTTCTCCTTAGCCTCTGTGAGCGATGTGGAGAGGCGAGTTTCTCTCACAAAGTGCAGAGTTACACAGTTTCAACCGCGCGTTCATCACTGCCGGCTCCAGCGGAGCAGAGCGCGGGGCTGCGTCCAACGCGCCGCTGTAATTCCCTGCTCCATTGGTTCAGCGAGTGAACGCATGTTCACTGGTGGAAAGGCAATCGAGTTTTGTCAGAAATATCTATAGTCTGTCTTCTGCAAAACCTGCACCATTAGCACATAACCCAGAGCTTTTAACTGTTTCACCTTTTTCTGTAATTATTTTTGGATAACACTTCCCTGAATATGTAGTGTCAGCCAACTGTACTTTTTTTTTTTTAGAATCTCAAAGAATAAGCAAATGCTTCGGTGTTCATATGAACCTGGGTTCTTACTTTCTTTGTGAGGGGTGCAACCCTCAGAGGAGTTTTGGCTGCTTTTCATAATTACTCCTTCTTTTGGTGCTCTGTGTAAACACTTTGACAGCAGCTCTCACTTCACACCTGGATGTTTCAGGAGCAGCAACCTGACAGCTCTCTCTGTCTTCAGCTGAATAAAAATGTATAGTCAGTTTTCATGACCTCGCACAGAATTTCACGCAGAGCTGCCCAAAAGGAATTCATCAGCTTCTGAGTTTCACCCCAACTTACACTGCTTCAAAGTAATTTCACCTCTGATGCCCCTTGCAGGTTTCAGTCGTTTTCACAAGCTCCAGCTTGCCCCAGTGCTGGTCTCCCAGCTCCACAGGAGTGCTGGCAGGCAGGAGAGCAGCGAGGGAATTCTGATGGTGTCACAGTTTCAGGAGGGACCAGAGTCAGATGTACATCCTCAGCACTGCCAGTCTTGGGCTTGGGCTCTGCTATGACTGCAGCATCCTTCTGTATAGGAACATTTGTTCCTTATGGGAATGTTTTATGATTAACTCAAAATCAGACAATAAATTAACATTTGAATGTTGTGTGTGTTTTGCACGGCCTGGTTTTTGGTACCAGGGTGGGAGGGAGCAAAGAGATGGCTTCTGTGAGAAGCTGCCAGAAGCTTCCACCATGTCCAGCAGAGCCAACCTGTCGCCCTGATCTTTTCAGCCTTCTGATGTTTGCATTTTTTTGCAGTGGAGTTTCTCACAGATTTTCTCGTAACCAAGTAATGTTATTGCAACCATTCCTTTTTGTTTACATTCCTCTCTCTAAGGAGGAGACAAATGATGGACTGCTGGTTTGGCCAGTGTGGTTGGAGAGGTGGCAGCCTCATCCTCCAATCCATGGTCACTGACAAAAAACTATATAAACCCAAGCAGAAAATTAAACTTCTCTTTTTGCCCCAACAACTCGACTGTGTGCGTGTCATTCATTTTGTGTCCTACAGTGACACCAACCCCTGATGGCTCTGAAGATGAACATGCCTCTGGCCAAGGCTGGGCCAATGAGAGATGGTGGTAACACCTCTGTGATAACTCATTTAAGAAGAATTCAAAACAAAGGTCATGGCACAGTTTTAATTCCCGTCAGAGAAGAGGAGGAGGTGAGAACATGTGAGGGAAACAACATAGAGACACCAAGGCCAGTAGAGAAGGAGGGCAGGAGGTGCTCCAGACACCAGAGCTGAGATTCCTCTGCAGGCCATGGTGAGACCATGGTGAAGCAGCTGTGCCCCTGCAGCCCATGGGGATCCATGAGGGATGCAGAGATCCACCCACAGCCCATGGGGGTCCATGGGGGATACAGAGATCCACCCACAGCCCAGGGGGATCCATGAGGGATGCAGAGATCCACCCACAGCCCATGGAGGAGGTGTCCATGCCAGAGCAGGAGGGTGCCTGGAGGAGGCTGTGATCCACTGGAGGACCTGGTGGACAGAGAGAGCCCCTGCCCTGCTGGAGCAGCCTGTCCTTGGAGGACTGCACCCCATGGAAGAGTGACCCACACTTCAGCAGCTTTGGGAGGGCTGTCTGCCCATGGGAGGGACTCAGGTTGCAGCAGGGGAAGGAATCCTCTCCCTGAGCAGTGAGAAAAGCCTTGGGTGATGAGCTGACCAAAACACCCATTCCTTGCCTGCTTGTGCCACTGGGGTGGGAGGTAGAGCTGGGAAGGTGGGAGGAGTGGGAGGAAGGTGTTTTTAAGGGCTTTCTTTACTTCTGATTATCCCACTCGGATTTTGTTAGCAATAAATTCACTTTATATCTCTAAGTTGAGCCTGTTTTGCTCTCGATGTATTTGAGGAGCAATCTGTCCTGCTCCTTATCTCAATCCATGAGCCTTTTGTTACATTTTCTCTCCTCTGTCCAGCTGCAGAGGGGCAAGAGTGAGTGGCTTTGGTGAGTGCCTTGTGTCCAGCCAGCGTCAACCCATGACAAAAGTATATGCTGAAAGCAAGATTAAAAAAATCCTACTTTTGTATTAGTATCTGTTTGCTTCAAAACATAAGAAATAAAATTTCATATAAAGAAGAAAATAGTTTGTTCTAATTTGAATAAACGTTTTCTTTTATGTATCTTTCTTTAAGCAAATAATCATGGTTGCACTCAACATATGCAGCCCTCAATTAAATTTTCAGAGGTTGGCTGAACATTTGTGGAGAAGTATTTGATCTCCAGTCTGCACCAGAGAGCAGCTGATCAGCACAGTGCAACACTTTTTTCACTAGCCACTGTGTCAGTGAGATCATGGGTGACACTAAGTGTGAGGAAGAAAGAAAAGGTCTTGTGGCTGAGGTGCAAAACCGAACACCTCAGTCCTATTCTTGGCCCCACTGCAGATTTCCTGCTGTCTGTAGGCAGTAGCATAATCTCTCTGTGCCTCCATTTCTTCCTCTCTGAAGCCTGCCTATGTTTTTTATCACTGCAGTTGGGGAAGACCTGCTCAGGCCAAGGCAAGCAAATGCTCAGTAGGCTCAAGTTTGAAGTCTCTCCTTTATTTCAGCAAGATCCTCGGAGGCAGAGTGCAGAACACTCTGCAAACCTCCCTGCCAGGGGAGGCTGGAGGCTGGATCAGCAGCCCAGACTCCTCTGTGATGCAGAGGATGTGAATTCCACCCAGCTGATGACAGAAACCGTGGTGTCAGGAAGATAAGGACGGTCAATATTTCACGGCTGGTTCTGCTCTCAAACAGCGATGAAAAGCTGCAGTCTTGAAAAGGTCACTGAGGCACAAATCTGACCAAGTCAATCAATTTATAGGTTGCTATTAAAATATTTTATATATTTAAAACTGAATGGTTTAAAGTGAAAATAGAGTGTTCTTTCAGTGTGTTCTTGAACAGCCCCCAAAACTGAGGTGATGGTGAATGTAGAACAATGCAACCCAAGGTCTGAAATTTAACTTGCACATCACGTTACTAAAAAGCCTAAAAATTTCCCTTCTGCCTTCCCTATCCTTGTGAATTTAAATAAAAGATCACATAAAGAAGAAAACAAACTGAAATATTTAATTGAAACATTGCTTTTAGAAAAAAAATCTACTCTGAAATAAAAATGCAGTACAGAAAATCACAAGAGTAACCTGTTCTAATATTTTCTGTTGTTATCATGGTGATTTTCCAACTGAAGGGATTTTGATATTGCACATAACCATTAAGTAAATATCCAGAGTTTTGGATCTATAGCTGAAATAAACTCTGAGTGTTGTTTGGTGATGAGTATCATTACTTCCCAGATCCTCAGTTGTCCCGAAATGACCTTGAAAAGAAGAATCACAAAAATACATTGTAGATTTTATGAGGTCAGTTTCAATTATATCCAGGCTGTTACTTCTAACACACTTTCCTCTGAGTGCTGTATTATTTGAAAACACTCCTTTGTATTTCCAGTGATATCCTCCAGTTTTTTAATAAAATTCCTTTGAAAATGCCTATTTATCAATAGCAGGCGTAAGTCTGATTTTTGCCTTGGGAAACAGTGATATTCCTGGAAGAATTACTTTAGGTAGCTAGAAAGATTAAAAACATAATTTAGTCTTATACAAACATGAAGTATGACTATAAAAACCTGCCCTTCTAGATATATGATTTGTTCTTTGGTCAAAATTAAAAGAATGGAAATACTTAGCTAAAAGGTGTACTTCTCATCTTCTCCTCACTCTTTATAGCAGAAATCCACTTATCTTGGCTTTCTATAGAAGTTATTTTACATCATCTAGAATTATGGCTGAGGCTATATAAAGGTTGTGTCAGCATTTCCATTATAAAACCATATTTTAGGGAGTTTACAACTCAGTCATAAAAACTCACTCCACACTGAAACTCAGCATGAAAAATCCCAACGTGGAACATTTCTTTACCATGATCATATTATTTTAAAAAAATCTAGATATGTTTGGCTGTTTTTCAGTTTTCTGAATAATCCATGAGATGAGAAGAATTTCAGGAGGAGTGAGGCAACAGTGGCTGCTTGGTGAGGATGTTGTACCTAATGTTGGTATACCCAAAGATAAACCTGGCCTCAGCCTGTTACTGGAAAGGTGGCTACAGGTAAAAATGGCCTCAGAAAAGACAAATCCCATGCCACAAAGAAGAGGCACATAAATCCTGACAGGTTAAATGTTAAACCTCAGGAAGGCCTGCCAATTTCGTGAGGAGCAACTTGTTAAAGGAACTCATTAAAGGAATAAAAGTTAATAATAAAACCTTTTTCAAATGTTTCAGGAGCAGCAAGTCTGTCAGAAAGTCAGTGGGGTGAATCCCAGATCTGAGAGAAGAAAAGTTCTTGGTGACAATACAACTCTCAGAAATGTTACATGAATTATTTTGATTTGAAACTCGTCTTTGTAGAGTCAGTCACGCAGGCTTCCAAACCAAAGCTGAACTCTGGGAGAAATGAATTGAAGGACTTGACTCCAGCTGGAACTGTAGGAGAAGGCTTTTCTTTTTTTTTTTTTTTTAAATTTTGGGAAAGTGAAAAGTGTTGTATTAAGAAAAATGGTACTCATCCTGAAAAAGCTGAAGGGACAAATTCAACTAAATTGCAAACCATAGTGTGGAAATTATCACTTAAAATAACCTCTGTGTGTGCCAGCATCCCTACAAGACTGGAGATAGACTGACCTTTGCTTTGAGACAGGATGGAGGATCTTATGGTCTACCTACTCATAAGTATTTTTTTTCCTTAAAACTATATACTTGTATCTAATGCTTTGTTCCTTTTATGGAAGCTCAGCTTCTGGTGACCTACATACTCCAGCTACACGAGATTAGAGATTCCAATACAAAAAATAGATTTTTCTTCCCTAAGTCTCCTTGCTAGAGCTTCCACCTCACATCTGCTAGGCTATTTTCACCAGGAAGTGGCAAAAGAAGCCATTTGTTCGTGATAATACCCAGGAGATCAGTGTCACACATTCCTGCTGCCTTTGCACCACTGAGCCCTGTGGTCTGGAGAGCATGGTCACCATACTGAGAATCATGTTGCTGGGAAGGGAAAGTTTACAAATGTTACATCAAAAAATCCACCACTGAGCAAAGAGGCCCCTTCCATGGCAATACTTCTGGCTCAGAGGAGTCTGTATCCATGTCTGCCTACGTTAAACGAGATAATTACATTAATTAACATCTTTAATCCTTTTGAAACAGATTCGCATCTGAGGCTGACTGTGAACGCAGCCCTCGAGAGTGGGTTGAGATCACCCAGGGCTGCAGAGCTGTCTCGGATGCTTTTGAAGAGGGCTGCAGTAGTAGCAGGGGAGCAGTGCTGTGCCACGGCCTCCCCCAGCCCCTGCAGGCAGTGCCTTTCCCTTCTCAGGATGCTCCATCCACCCTCAGCTCCAGCAGTGAGGAGATCTCCAGACTTGCTACCACGTTCTTCTCCTATGGGATGATCATCTTGGAAAGATCACAGAAGCAGACAGCTCAAAATCCTGATGCCAGGTCACTGGTTGTAAAAAACTCTCTTTTCTTTTTTGAAAAAAACCCAACTTCCTAGCTATGCACGTTGTTGTCACTTAGCTTCCTTCACTGTGAGACACTTAATTGCTCTTCATTCCTACAAAGAATTGTTTGAAAGGTGTGAGCATCCTCCTCCCCAGCACTACAGCACAGTGTCACCCACACAGGCAGCGTCCTGCCTGTTAATTGCAGTTATTGTCACTCAGAGAGAGCACTGGGAAACCACACAGCTCTGCTGTTTCTGCCGCCTCCTGCAGAGGAAAACAAACCTTGCCTGTTTTCTAATGGTGTCCCTGATTGTTTCTTCTTCAAAGCAATCTCTTACAAGCTTTGGTGCTTGCCTTGAGTGTTGGTTTCTTGGTTACACATCCACCAAAGCTGACTCCTTTAGAGGGGACAGGTGGGGATCTCATGCATGGAGGCTGCCTTCAAGTGCAAGGCTGGACCTCACATCACTGATGCGTCAAGCCAGGAAATTTTGCATTTTTTTTACTCTTCCCTACTTCTACTTTATGAAAGACCTCATGTAGCCCTGGTACTGAGAACAACTCATATCTTCAAGAAAAAAGGTTGGGCTTTTTTTCTCCCCTACATCAAAACTGTGGACAGTGTGCGAGGCCACGTGATGATGGGCCATCACGGATGGTCTTGGCCATAACACATTCATATTCTTTCCAGTGAGGATGTGGAGACAGAAACAGGGATCACCAGCTCTCACACCCACCCACCTGAGCAAGTCCTGGTAGGGATATTCATTGAGAGTAATCCCAGTTCCTTGTTCGGCATCTCCTGAGAAACAACACACTTTTTAATTAGGTTTTTTTTTACCTATGTTTCTGTAAGAACATTTTTGACATTTATGATGCAGTGTTTCTCCACAAAATTACTCTCCCAGGGCTGTCCAATTCCTAACCCAGGTTTTCATGACCATATCTGTTGCACACTAAAGTATGAGAAAATATGAATTCCCCTCTGGTAAGGAGCAAAGAAATTGTTCATTCCTCTACTACCGTCACATCATCTCTCAGGCAGAGTGCATGAGTTCTTCCCAGCCCTCAGGCAGGATCAATATGCAAAACACACCCATGCTAGGAAAGACAGGGAGGCAGAGAAGTTGAAAATGCTGCAAACCTCTGAAAGGCTTCAGTGGTGCATCTGCTGTTCAGCCTTACAACAGTCCATATGATACTGCTGGTTTAGTGCTGGCTGTGCTTTCTCTGGTCCTTCACAAGTATTTCACAAGGACAGTGCCAGGTGGGGTTTGGCAAACACTGACACTGCAGCGGTGTCACTGGGGTCATCTCCAACGTGTGCCTGTTCCACTGGTGATTCTGCTTTCTCAGTGACAAAAGTCACAGTGAATTGGTGCTCAGGCACAGTGAGAGATTCCTCTGTCACAGCACTGGCGCTTCCCAAGGCTTTGAGGAATGCTCCTCTTTCCTTATAGCCTGCAAGGGCCAGGCAGCATGGGGACTTACCAGACCCCAAGTCTTTCCCTGAAGTGATCCTGGAAGCAGTATGAACCTCAATGATGGATCTGAAGGATAGACAGGATTCTGTGGTTGCCCTGGAAACTGAGACCAGAGTCCAGACTGTGTGTTAGAGAAGAGGCTGGGGCTGGACAGGTGAAGACAAGAGCTGTCACCAGCCCAGGATTATCTTTGGATACCTACAGCAGATAAAACAAGAGATGCATGGGTGGGAATATAGTAACACTAATAGGGCAGCACATTTCTTTAATGCAGACTGTGAAGCTTTTCTCCTCACAGTGAATAGGACGTGAGGACAGGATGACTGCACTCCCAAAAAGCAGTCAAGGACAACCTGTGGGCAGGTTAGGGAAGGCTTCCCACCCTCACACAGGGATCATGGCTCCTGAGCATCATAACCTGCATTTGAGAAAGCAAATCTCCTCAAAGGATGATATATTTAAGAAATCTTTCACAGATAATTTCTCTTCAAGGGAGTTTCTCTTGGTTTATACAACTTGAATTGCAGTCCTTACTGTGGCATAGGGAATGAAAATGTTTGATTTTCTCATGGCACTAGATACTGAGATCTATAAAGGAAGGCCCCTTGGATGGAAGAAGGAAAGAATTAGCAAATATCATAAATTCTGTTGATTTCTGCTAATTCTGTGTCTGTTGTGATGGACAGAACCTTCTAGAGCTGTGCCATTTGGAGCAGAGTATCAGAAGAAAGCCTGCATTTGCTTTCTTACCTCATCCAGTTTGTGGTTTCCTGTATTTTGGCAGAGAACAATTGCACAGCTTCCAAATCACAAAGCAGAAGTAGCACTTCAACAAAAGAAGAGTTGGATTGCTCATAATGGTAAGTAGTGGTAAATCAAAGATTAAATGGAGGGGAACAGTTGAAATAAGGATCACTTCATATAGCTATTCCCTTTATTTCTTTTCCACTGTGCTACAAAAAATACTTTTCAACTTCTCATCTGCTTTCTGTGTTTCCCTAAGGCCAGGTTGAGAAGAGAACATTCAGGTTTGTATTACTATATGATACAAGGTGGATACTACTTGCAAAGATATAATTAATGTTTGCAGGGACAGTTTCTTCCTACCCACCCTGAAAAGTATAATCACCAGCTATTGAAGTGCAACTTTCCTACAACAAATCCAGAAGCAGAAGGGCTTTTCAGACACAGGTGCATCACTCAGCCCCTCCTCCTGGCATAGGCTGTTACCTATGTTTCCAGCTATGCTAGAAAACACTGGTACTGTAGATATGGTTACATTGCTGTTTGTGAGTAATTCCTTTCCTATGAACCACACCAGCATTAAGCAGAAAAGCCTCACGAAACTAAGTGGAAACCAGCCAACAAGCCTTTTTTTAATAATAGGATGTAAAGAAGTGCTTTAATCCTTCCTTAATGTGTGGTAGAAATACAGAGAATTCTAGGCAGAAAGCAAAAATGTTGCTGTGTTGCAGCTCCTAATGCACGTGAGAAGATGACTTCCACAGGAGGAGAATGGTCCCCAGGTACTGCCAATCTTATTCTAGGGGACTCAGCTGTGGAAATCCAAGTCAGATAGGAAAATCCACGTCAGATAGGAATATGCGCAAGGAATAATTGATTAATCGGTATTGCAGCTTCCACTGTACAGCAAGTGATTGAACAGATTGATCTGAACTTTGAAGGAACAGCAAGACTTCTGTTTTCTTGTGATAAACCCTTTCTCCATTGTGCTATCCAAGACATTGCCCTGTATATTCCCTTCATGCTAGAAAAATAAAAAAGTGCTTTTTCTGTCAGGAAAGTATTAGCAATGTCAGAACGAGAGATGTAAAAATCACGCTTGTTTGCATTGAACATTTATAGAAATTTGTTCAATGAGATCAATAACTGAACATTTCATTATGTTGTTATTGGGTTTGGATTTTTTTTAAGGCTGTTGTCTTTCTTGTAAAATATGTGATGACATTAATTAAAAGTTAAAGCTGAAGTAAAAAATTAATCAAAAAATTATGTATGTGCTAGAATGTTTGTCCAAAGCCTTAACTAGATAACAATAGCAGCTGTTTACTTTGCACGTGGAAACAGCTCAATTGACTGTAAAAGTCAATGTCAATCAAATTGCACACTGAAGGCTGCAGGGAGTCAATGGAATATACATATATAAAAATAAATATTACATAAAACTCAGTTTAAGCCGTTTTAACCTGCATTGTCTCAGAACACGTATGTGCACATGTACATGCTGAATTGGGTCAAATCAAAAGGGGAGGCCTAAAAGGAAAGGAAATTTATGACAAATTTAAGGGACCATGGTGGAAGACGTCATGGATTGCTTGAAAAGGATAAGGAAGCACAGCAGCATTAGTTCCCCCCCCCCCCCCACCATCCTGGCAATATTTACTTGATAGCATCAAACATTTCTGTGCACAGCTACAAGCTTTGAGTATAAGAAAAGGGAGGGAGCTGGCAGCAGCCAGAGGAAGCATTGAGAGAACACTTTTCCTTCATTTCCAAGACAGAAATGTCCCTACAGTGGAGCTCACCACTGGCTGCAAGGAAAACCTGAGGGTTTATTTAGAGCATGGATTGTTGTGGTTTTAATCTTCTAATATGCCTTTCAGTGAGCAAATGACTTTGCTGAGAAGGAAGGTCTTTCTTTACCCTTATCACTGTCATCAAAAATTCCCAGGAAAAGAGGTTTACTGATGTCACAGCCCACTTGACCTGTGTTTCCTCTATTGAAATACCAGAGATGGAAAGCTCTTAGAGCTGGGGTTCTTGGGAGCTCAGATGAGAAATAGCAAACCAGGTCTCTTATCTGACACCCTGAGGATGGAGAAGAGGCTTTAAAACCTCTTGGCCTTTTATTCACAACAGGTAAATGGGTGCCCCTGCTGGTCCTGCCCCAGGAGCAAGTTCCTGAACCTGCCCTGTAGCCAAGGGTAGTGTGGGAATGGGGGCGTGCCAGGTTTTAACCAAGTCCAGCCAACATCAACATATACAGGATATCAGGATAATTGCCTATAACACCATTACACTGGAAACTAAATCCTGATTATTGTGAGATATGGAAACAAGACAGCTCATCACTCACACAACTGCTACTGCCCGCTAGCTGCAGCTTCTCAGGTTTGTTGAAGAACATGTAAAGGTCAAAATAAACATCCAGGAGATATAAAATCCCATTTCCTTTTCACTTGAACTGTCTCCAAAGTACTAAAACACGAACATATGTTACAGTATTACTCACTACATAAAAATACATATGTTAGTAGATATACAGTATAGTTAAAACACAAAATTATACAATCCACATATAGTCACATAAACCTCCAACAACATCATCTATCAACACACTCAGTCAGTCAAATCCTACACCTAAAAATATTTTCTTATTCTCTAGCAGACACTAGACAAAAAGTTAGAGAACTTTCAAATATCTTGAAAATTTCATTGCATTCGTAAGTGACAGGATGTTTTTAAGTCAAAGCATAGAGTGTTGCCACTTCCCATGATGTCAATGATTCTTATTAGTTGATGGTTTCTCAAGTCTCAGCTCATGAAACTCCAGCTTTTTAAAAACAAGAGCTTTTGTCTTTATCCTTGAGAGGAACAGTTGATGTCAGTTTTGATACCTAAGCATTCAATTACCAGAAATAAGTAAAAAGAACTCAAGTCAGTATTTTGAAAATCTCACTCCTTGCTCTAACAGTGAAGTTTATCATTAATCCACGTGAATCTGCAAATTCTTTTTTTCATACACATTTCCTTGCAAATTATTGTGGTTTAAAATAAAATCTAAAAAATGTTAGAGTATTTTAGTTGTTATTTTAAATTATTTATTAGAAAGTAAAGTCAGTTTTCTAAGCCTACCTTTTCCTGCTGGAAGTTCCTTTAATTTTTAAAAAGCAAAGGAGACTTGAAGGCTCAAGTTTGGCAGAATGTATTGATTTTAAACCCTGAAAACAATTTAAAAAAAATTTTTGTCATTGCCTCCACCACAGGTAAAATGTTTCCTTTCTATCTACAAGTCTTGAAACTTCCTCCCTGATGGCTGAGGTCAGAGCTTTCAATGCAAGCAAAGCACTTGCAGAACTCCAACATCTCGTTTGCATTGCTGTAGGAAGGTATAACAATGAGGAATTAACTTTTCTCTTACTTCCTTTCTCCTACAAAATATCTAAGAAGAAGCTCCAAAGAAGCACCTATGTAAAAAACTAGGTCTTACAACAAAAATAGCAGATACTGATTTTTTTTAATTTGCTGTCAGGCAGTGGAACAAAACTGATATATAGCTCATGTTTTTGAGTTGGCTCTGTTCAGAGTTTAAGCCGCAGCTACAGGAATATTTTTTGGCAATTGGTTGCATTGGCTGCCACTGATCACCAAGACGGAGAAGGTGGTTGAAAAATTTAGAAATTATGGCATGCAGAAGTTTTTTTGTATTATTATTTTGTGTACCTGAGGTTGTCTTAGACTGGTTGATTTACCAGTAATTGGAACTGCTGGAAAAGTACAGTGTAATCAGCAGGGACATGAGATTATTAGGGGAAGCTTTAGGAGAACCTCAAACATTCAAATAGACACAGGGATCCAAACGGGTTTGAATTCTCCAGGTAAAATTTTCTCTTTAGGAATTTAGCATCTAGGAAAATGAGAGCCTTCTAACAGCATTTAGGCAAATAATATTACAACAACAAAAAGACCCCAACAAAACAACAACAACAAAAAAAAAAACAACAAAAAACAACAACCCCCCCCAAACAAACAAACAAACAAAAAACCCACCGAAAAAAACCACAAACCAAACCAAAACCCCCCAAGCCTGTGTGTCTAATGTCAAAGTCCCACATTTGTGATCAAGGGGTAAGTACTTGCAAGTCTCATCTTCATTGCTCTGAGAGATGAATGTTTGGCACTTCTCTGGAGAAAGATGCTGATATTTTTCTTACTCAGTTTCTATTACTGAATAAACCTAAAAAAGGCAGTCATCTTGTAAGTGCTGCCAGTTTCCAACTTTCAGGCTTCTCGTTCATTTATGGTTTGGATGTCATTTACTTTCTTGGGCAATTTTTAGACACTTAAAATTTTTTGAGAAAACTTCAAAAAGAAACTTCCAAAGTCTTCTGTAAGTCTCCTCTAGGAGTTTTTAAATAATGTGTTAATAAAATAAATAAGTGGAAATTATGAAGTGGAAGGGGGCAATATGCACAAGGCTTTTTTTCTGAAGGGAATTGTTTCAATAGCCCAAGCAATTTTTTTTATTTTTTAACTAGCTTAAACTGGATTATTATTTAGTTAATTCTTGATTACTTTTTTATATTGGAACATGATTAAATAAGTCAACACTTGCCTTTGTCTGACCCTCTAAGGCCTACAGTATACTATTCATAATGATGAGCAATAGCTTGAATATTTGTTGCTGCATAGATCTCTATCTTCTTGGACACGACAAACAATGTAAATCTTTTCTATGCCTGTTCATTTTTTCAATGTACTGAAGTGCTTGAGTTTCCAGGGTCAGAAAATGATTAATCTTATTAAATGTCTGACAGAATGAACTAAACAAAACATCTTTTGATAGCATAAAGAGAAGATAAAAAGAATGAATCCTTATCATTGTAATGCTTTAGCTGCATGACTTCAAGGTTCTTAGGCTATCATAATATATTGTTCATTAGAAGCCAAAACAAAGATTTCTCTCTTAAAGGAATATTGGCATGTAATGCAGAAGGCAATCTCAGAGATATGTCCTGTTCAAAAAGAAAGTATGTGTTTGCAAAATGTTAGGAATATTAAGCAAAAAAAAAAAAAAGTTTAGAACCAATAAAATGAGAAACTCCATTCTGGGCAAGACACTTGCGGTGACTAACATGCTCACAATAAAGATTTTCAGTGGAATGTATAACAAATCTGAGGGACTTTTATTAAAAAATGGCCATGAGCAGCCATATTTTGGTTTTGGCTAAGCCTCAGTCATCATGTTTTGATTTAGAAGGAGAAAACCCAAACCACCTGTGGTTTTCATTTTTAATTCATGGCCCACAGGAATACAGGCTTTACACTTTCCAATTTTTTCCTACCCATGTGCAGCCTGTTAATCAGAAAAATAATATTATAAAGCTATTCTTATCCATGTGTAGAATTTTAATGAGACTGAAGTGAAAATATACAGAAGCAACATCAGTATTGTCTGTTAACACACAGGAGGGACCTTGCAAATCCAGACCTCCAACCTGGATGCCACAGGTTGCCCTTTCTAGACAGAGAACATTTACTGCAGTGTCAGCTTCTCCAACTTAAGCTTATATGTTGTTTTCTTCCCTTAATGAATAATGTTGGGGATAAGTGAAGTAACAGCACTTCTGGTAGGACCAGGAGAGAGACTTCTCCCAGGTAAGGCTGATTTTCTACAAGTACATGGAGTGGTTTTGAAGAGGTTGTAGACCACAAACTGCCTTACTCAGTGATGATCCCTGTACCAAGCTGAAGGAAACCCTGGAAAATTAGAGAGTACAAAACAGAAAAACACGCACACAATCTCCAGAGGGAGCAGGGGTGAGATTTCAAGGGAAATGGGACCACAAACATTTTTAAACTTGGCAGCTGAGGTGAGGGACCCTCACTCCACAGCTGTGCCCTATGTGGTCGTGCCTACAACGATGCACCAAAACAGAAATATCAGGCAAGTGTTTCCCCCTGTTTTGTTTGAAAGGGAAAAAGTACATTTTGTGTGCTAATCTGCCACAGCAGACTTCCAAAGCCTTCACCCTTTGTCATGCAATGAAATGCTGACACACATTTCTTTTGTCTTAACCCACATCTAGCTGGATCTCCAGCTGGCAGATGTTATTGGCAGCCCTCTTTGAGAAAACACACAGGGTGAAATACAGATCCCTTTGAAGACAGTGGGAGATCTGCCATGGACTTTAGTAGGGCCATATTTCACACACTTCTTTTTGATAAAGGCAACAAACTAATAGAAATAATTTGGTTTTGAAACCTCTCTATATAGTAGAGGTACTTAATTTCTTGGCTAAATTAAGCTTTACTTTCTATGCTATAGCACTCCCATACAAGCAATTAGATTTATATGTTTAAATATTTGTATGGATGCACAAATATGTATGAATATAAAAGATGCATAAATACAGTTTACATTAAACCTCTTTCAAGAGCCAAATACATTAAACTAAAATCCAGTTATGCAGGCTGTTATCTTTCTTTTTACAGTTAAACTGTTTTTATAATAAATGGTCATCTCTCCCAGAGAAATTAAAAATCATATAGTTAAAAAGATAGCATGTAAATATATATATTGCTATTATTTATATACATATAGGCAAAAAACTCTGATTTTTTCACTCTCATATATATATGCATGTATATATATGAGCATATACATGTGACAGTAAAATTAAAAAAAAAAAAAGTCCTAACTAAGGCAACTTCTCTGCAATGTTTTTAATGAAACTGAGAGGCCATAGTGGCTTTAAGAAGAATTCTGTGGTCAGAGGCATGACCAGGCAAACTAGTCATGACAAAATTATGCCTCAAGATCCCCTGTAAAACCACCATAAATTCCAAAGACTCCCATCACATTAGTAGAATGACTAATAATCATGTTTGTAGGTGCAGATCCTTAGTTTTAATGAATTAAAGCAGCCTTCTGTAAAGTCTCTGTGATCCGCTTCCCAATGGCATTTTCTGAAATGCTCCCAGAAGCAAATGAGAGAATCAAACCTTACTTAATATTTAGATATTTTGCTACTCTCCCTGGATTGCTCCTTCATTCTTTAAGTAGACATATATCACTTGGATTTTTAAAGTGATTTTTCTCTAAGTTATGTAGCAGGATGGGACTCCTTACATGCACTTACCTTTTTTAAGGTTTTCAATTGTCTTATCAATTTGTAATCTCCAAAAGAGTGAATAACATGATCCACTAACACAGCAGCATAACAACCACTTCCCCAAAAGTATCCAAGACATAAAATATGAGTGATTTGCAAGATAGACAAATATTATCTAAGTCTCATAAAAGAGGAAGTCAAAGCAGCAAATACTTGACAAGTGAAGTACAAGACCCTTAGGGCAGCAAGAAGGGATATCAGGAGAGCAGAATTTGGCCTCTTCAGGGGTCTGCTTGGTACAACACTGTGGGACAAAGCCCTGGAGGAAAGGAGGTCCCAAAAAAGCTGGTTGATATCCAAGGATCACCTCCTCTAAGATCAGGAGTGACACTTCCCAGCCAAGAGAACATCAGGCAAAAATGCCAGATGAATAAAGAGATCCTAGGCATACTCAAACACAAAAAGGAAGCCTACAGATGCCCTGCAAATAGTCTGATTGGGATACAAAGGTATTATCAGTGCAACCAGGGATCAGGTTAGGAAAGCTAAAGCCTGATAGAATTAAATTTTCCCAGTGAAAATGTGAATCCTCTCCACTAGGAAACAGGACACCTGGTTTTCTGGGATAGGGAGAAAACTGTGATACGCTATAATATTTTTACCTCAGTATTCAGAAGATCAGGTTTGAGGTCATTTGAGGAACCTGAAGGGTCACAGGTTCATGGGACCTGATGAGAAGCACCCGGAGGTCCTGAGGGAACTGACTGAAGTGGCTAAGCTAAGATCCATCATGTTTGAGAAGTTATGGCAGTCCAGTGAGGTTCCTGCTGACTGAAATAGGGCAAAGATAGCCCTCATTTTCAAAAAGGGAAATAAGGAAGACCCAGGGAACTACGGGCAGGTCAGCCTTACCTCAGTGCCCAGTAAGACCATGGAGCAGATCCTTCTGGAAACCCTGCTAAGGCATTTGGAGAATGGTGAGGAGATTGGGGACAGACAACAAGGCTTCACTAAGGGCAGATCAAAAGCAGTATGGCCAGCAGGGCAGAGGTGGTGATTTCCCTTCTCTGTTCCACTGCCATGAGACTCCACCCTGAGTACTGTGCCCAGCCCTGGGCCCCAGCACAGGAAAAACATGGAATGGTTGGAGCAAGACCAGGGAGAGCACTTTCCAGTAGCTAGAGGGGGTCTTCAAGAGAACTGAAGAGGAACTTTTTGCAAAGGCATGGACAAGGAGTAATGGCTTCAAAGCTAAAGAGAGTAGGTTTATATTAGATAGTGGAAAGAAATTCTTCACTGTGAATGTACTGAGGTGCTGGCACAGGTTACCCAGGGCAGTTATGGCTTCCCCATTCCTGGAAGTGTTCAAGGAGAGGTTGGATGGGGATCTGGGCAACCTGGTCTAGTGGAAGATCTCCCTGCCCATTGGATGATCTTTAAAAGCCCTTCCAACCCAAAACCATTCCGTGATTCTGTGAACACCTGGCGATGCCACAACAGAACCGAAACTAGGTCCAAAAATCTCAAAATTTTCAGCGAAGAAAAGCAGGCATCAAAGTTAGTCCCACATTTTAGCAGACTAGAAGAATTGTGGCTATCCCAGTAGCTCTTCACAGACAACATTCAGTTGCTTACCCTGTTCACATTAAAGCTTGGTTTAAAGATAATATATTTATATGCCTATATGATTATTATATTTAATGTATTCACATGCCTTGATCGCCTTCCATAGTCAACCAGGTCTGCCAAAACGTGAGTTCCAGTCACCATTATGCCTTCCACTTTTTGATTACAAGTAGAGGAAAGGAATACAGAACTGAAAGTCAAACCAGTTTTTGTTTAATGAATAGTCCAGATACTAAATTTTGGGTGCCTTCTTTAGATGGATGCTGCCAAAAGGGCCTGGGATGGAGAAGGAAAAGAGATAGTTCAGATTTTGGGGGGAGAAGAGTTTGAAGCTGATTTGATCCAATGCAGAAAGTAACATTTTAAAGTTATTTGTAGAGACAATAAGAAAATAGCACATACACAGAGATAAATTTATAAAACTGAAAAAATTTTGCAAGCGTGCCTATACAATATAACTGAAAATCTCCATCATTTTTATCCTGCTGACTTGCTTATATTCATGTGGTTTCAGTCTCACAGATGTTCTGGAGGCTAGGACATGTAATATGGCTCCATAGTTTTCTAACCACAGAATATCCAAAATATATAACCAGGAAATCACTTGCAGTCTGTGTGGGGTTTGGCAGATGGTATTTCTAAAAATGCAAATATCCAATATGGAGGTAGTGGAGAAGACGGATTTCACAAGGGAACAGTGTAACTCTTTATATGGAGTGTAAACTTTACACAGTATTCCAATATAGAACTGGTGAGCACTGTTAAAAAAGTTTCCAATGAATATTCATTTCAGTTTATAAACATATTCTCTTCAACTGTTTCAATGCCCTCTTTGTGTTTGCTTACTGTGCATGTTCTAGCTATTGCACTTACTGGCAAGAACGCTTGTAGAAACAGCAAATTTTAAGCAAGTATTAGAGAATATGTGTGGGTAATGACTTTTTCATTTGGAAATATAGGTGCTGGCACCAGAATTTCATTCCAAAAGGTATCCTCATCCACTCTAGAGAGGGATGTATATGACCTGCAAGATTGAATTTTCACAATCACGTGCTCTAGCAGTGGTCAGATGAGACACAAATCACAGACTCGTGTGTTCTCCTGGTATGGAACTGGACTGTAATGGGAAAAAATCAGGAATCGGGATGGTGTGAGATACTGGCTGAGCTGCATTCTGGTTCTGTTGTGACACCAGACAACCTGGTGCAGTAATGAGAGAGGCACAGAGCAGAAGGGCTGTCCTGGCCGAGGGGCAGCCTCCCAGCAGCCTGCTTAGGCTGTAACTGAGCCTTTTTTCAGCTGCCAGAGCTGCGCTGAGCACCCCTCCCTTCTCTCCATAGCACAGTTTCAGGATGGAGCAGAGGAAAACCTGTTTCCAGTGAGCTGTCCCCCAGCAGAGCAAAAGGCACCACCTGGGAGGCAGCACAGGCCACGCTGCCCACTGTGAGAAGCACAAAGGATTTGCTTTTGCATTTTGTGGTGGGTTGGAAACATCCTGAGATGAGCAGAACGATCCTCAGCTCCTTACAGCTGAAGGGATTTCTGCCCCTGATGTTCCTCGCCTGGCAAGCCATGCAGCTTCTAGTTCTGAGGGCTTTCAGAGCTAAATGGTAAATATGAAATATGGGTACATGAAATATGTGACACATCAAAGCTATCTGAGCCAAGTTTTTGCTCACAAGGGACCCTAATGACATGAAATCCTTGGTAATGATGGTTTAGTTATAGACAGCAGCAAGCACAGAAAAGGCCAGGCAGACTTCATCTGAGGGAAGATTTCATATTGCACTGCACAAGTGCAGTCAGTGTCTTAATATACCATAAAACACATAAACCCACGTTCCTAACTGATGCAAGCAATTACTGCTCCATCAAGCTAATTTACAGTGGAACTAAAACATATCATTCGCCTGGCAATTCTACCATAAACAGCCTGGATCCTCTCCTAGTATAGACTAGTAGGTTTATAACCCATAAATGTATTTACTAGGAAAAGAAAAAAAATAGAACACAGAGCAGGCAGAAATGCATGTCCCCCCATAAAACTTTTGTTTAACAAAACCAGAAATTTTTCTGCAAGCTTTTTCTCCCACATGCCATGGCTTAACTTTATGTGCATGTATACACATCTCAAGCACACTGCTCTGTAAAACATTTTAATCACCTGAAAGTGAGAATGTCAAACTTAATCAAGATCTGCACTGTTTTAAGATAGGAGATTAAGTTTAATATCTACTTCTCTTCTGATCTTTTTAGCTTTACCTTCTGTATGGTTTTTCAATTCATTTTTTGTCAAAGAAAAATCATAAAACAGAGGGGGAAAAAGTTATCTGTGTCTGAATTGCTGACTTTACTGTAGGGTCAGTTTCTTTCCAAGCCATATCAAGCCCAGACAGATTTCTGGCAATCTCAGTTCAGCTGGGAACAGCCAAGATAATGCAAGATGATCCAAAAGATTCCTGAAATGTTAGATATGCCTGTATATATATATTTCAGACTAAATATTTTCATGAATGCAATCACATGAAAGGCAAAAAAGATCCCTCACACTTATTAAAACCCAGCTTTACACGTTTTAGACTCTGTTTATGAACCAACAAGCTGTATAGATTGGATTGTCTCTTTCCTAGTGGCTTGCATGGGCTTTGTCCAGAAAAGTGTGTTCCAGCTGCACTGACCTTACATCTCATCAATAACATTTTACCACACTGAAGGGACCACACACTCTGTTATGATGATAATCCACCTTCTCTGCTCAGAGGGTCTGATCCCTGGTCACTCAGGTTCCTTAAGCTGAGGTCATTTTGCTTTCCAATATCCTTTCCAATGTGCAAATTGTCTGTTTCTTCCAAAAATGTGACAAAATATCCATAGAATTTCCTGTGCACCTGTAACTAAATATTTTTTTTCTAAATTCTTGTTAGCAAAACCCGTGTGAACTTTTTTCCTTCATTTTTTCATGCAAATAATTAGCACATGATGGAGCAGAAGACTAATCCTATATTTGTGCATGTGTAGCACAGCTTTGGTGCAAAACAAATCTTCTTTCGACTCATTCATCATTGTATATCAGAGGATATTTTTATTTACAGGAAGAAAATAATCAATTCACAAAGCCATGATTCTAGGTTACTGTATTTCCAAGGGATAAGTTACAGTGATGTGCTATTCAGTTTTGCAAGAGCAACACCTGGAGAAACTCAGCATGCCCCGAGGCCCAAATTCCTGAATTTCAGACTTATGCCCTGTTTCTGAGTCCAGTTAAGTCAGCGAGACCTGCGAGCTTTCATGGCAGGGGAGCACTGCTGGAGCTGTGCAACATTTCCCAAGCCCTCAGCACTCTGTCTCCTCTGCAGCAGCCAGAACATGGGCTGCTCAGCTGAGACAGAAAGCCAGAACACCAAATCACAGACCAGAAACACACTCAGGTAATGCAGAACTGTCATTCTTGGGGCTGAAATGCACTCTCTAACGGAATAACAGGCACAAACCTAAAATTATTTGGGATCATAGAGTTCTGCTCTCTGAAACAGAGTAATTATCATTAGCTTTGCAGTCAGACACATGAGTATCTGTGACACCAGAACAGCTTAAACTTTTCAGTCCAGCCTCACATCACAGTATTGGAATTGGAACAAAGCTTTGAGTATTTTTTTTTCCAAAAAATTTTAAAGGAAGAGGGGCTGATCAATATGAGAAGCAAAATAATCAGTACCAGCCTGACTCATGTGCTGCTAATGCATTGAAGAAGGGTGGTAAAGAGTTACTTATATTCCATCAAACTTGATTCTCCTGTGACTTGCTGCACTTTTACTCTAAAATAACACAGCTGGACTCTTTGTGAAGTTTCTCTTTTTAGACTGCAACTGATAGTGTAATCCAAGTATGGATTTAAATGCTCTTTCTATGGATCCAAACTATTAAAATAGAAATCAATATCTTACACTATGAGTTTTCTTTTCAGTGTATTAAAGGCAGAATATGTTTTCTTCCATAATTTTGAAAGCAAGTGTTTGTGTTTTCCCATTTACACAGTGCAGAAAGACACAATGATATTCATTTCTGAATGGATGAAGATAAGCCAAACAAAAAACAGCATCAAAGCCCTGTTCCTCCTCCTTTGTCGATGGCAAAGCACCTTGTAGGTGCATGATCACACTCCAGAGAAAAAGATCTCTGACGTTTTTCCCCAAAATCCATCAGCAGAGATCTGGGTACAAGCAGCAGTGGAACCACAGAAATATATGAGGAGTTCAAAAATAAAAGCACTGCTTAGGATCAGAATGCGCCACTTTTCACAGATCTAAGACCATACCACATTCTTATTTTCTTCCTGTGGGAGGTCAGTGTTTATACAGAGGATGTGTCTGCCAGGAAGAACATTTTTGCACTTGCTCCTCTTCCAGTTGCTGATCTGCACGTTCATTTGCCTCTGCTTGAGGAATGGCCCGTCTGAGCATTTCCAGCATTGCTGGCAATAGACCCAAACATTTTCACAGAATCACAGCATTTTGCAGGCTCAGGATGGAAATTTTATCTTCCCATGATTTGCCTTTCTCACAGTATCAGGAGGTGGCTGCCTTCTGTCCTGTCCTGGCTGCTAGGCTGGCTTTTGGAAGTGTGGTCTGAAATTGCAGGAACATTGACACTGTCCTGCTCTGACCAGGAGGCTGAGCGCCAGCTTTCCTGACTGCTGCCTTGGTTCCTCACTTCTAGTAAATTCCCTGAGTTTCCTCACAATCCCCAATTTGGCTGCATTGGCAGCAAATAAAATCTCCCTCCTGCAGCATCATGTTGGTGTTTCTACAGATTATCGTAAAGCCCGTTGTTATCCCTGGCAATAAGCTGGAGAAGAAACAGCACACAATGCATCATCATTTATTTAGTGTTAAGCTTGCCACAGCCTTGTCTTTGCCTTGTGTCAGGAAAATAGCAAGGTAACTAAACAGTGGAGCTCACTTTTAGGAATATTTCCTGGAGGTATTCAATACACATTTTTCCATGCAATGCATTTTGTCCCAAATTTAACTACAGAAAGAAATGAAAGGTCAAGGTGGTGTCTCCTCTAGATCTGCAGGAAGATTGAAGCAAGGACAAAAATTGTCAGACCTCGGTGTGGGATTTATGCCCCCAAACTCAGGTTTTAGCTTGTCTTATTGGAGCTAAGTCCTGGATGCAAAACAGATTCAAATTAGCATGTTTAGTTCTTACCTTCCTGCCTTCCTCATTAGAAAACAAACAAACAAACAAACAAAGGAATAAGAAAGAGGTGCATTAACTTCTCTCCCTGGTTTCTGAGCGCTTCTCACAAGCAGCATCTGCTGCTGACTGCCTGGCCGCGCTGGAGTCAGCACACTGCCTCCTCTCCCAGGCTCCAGCTGCACAGCCAGGAGCTCGATGGCACACCGTGGCTTTTCTGAAGCATCCTGTAGACACTAAGCTGCTCTCCAAATATCTGAGACTGAAAGCCGTGGCTTTTGCCCCTGCCTGGTGAGTGAAAACGAGAACCTGCGCAGCACCGCATCCTGCTGCTGCTCTCCCCAGCCCTGCGGTTTGCGGGGAGGCCTTAATGGAGTGTTTCCTGGTTTTCTAATGTTTGTTTGGGGTTTTATTCTCACACATCCCAGGAGGTACAAGTTGAAGGAGGCATTGTGAGAGGCTGCAGCCAAAATTCCATCTTGATAACATTTTTATGGGGGTGAAACTACAAAGAGCAACTCAACAGCTGCCAGCAGGGCTGTGTTAGCGTGAAAGAATCGCCAGAAGCAGGCGAGCAACATTCATGCTGAAAATATGATTGATCACTTCTTCTTTTCCCTGCAACTCTGCCCTGGTACAAATCCAGTCTCGGTGAGAAGTGACTTCAGCTGGGGCTGAGTTCAGTCTTCAGAGGCAGCTGCACATATTTCCACTAAATCACCAGTTCACATACCAAGCCCAGGGCAAAGCTGAGGGCTTGGGGATGGCATGTTGCCCTGGTCCTTGGTTTGCGTAAAAGTGACAGAAGCAGACATTGGTCATTTTTTGAATTCCATCCAAAAGACAAGTCAATTCATTTCTGGGTGTGCCAACAAGCTGAGGTATTTAACTGTTCTCTTAGGAAATGGAGCACGCTGCTAATGAAGGTCGCTTTACCTTTGTTTCAGGGGAAGCTGAAGGATTTTCCAGACAGGCAAAGGGCTGGATCACTGCATGTGCCTCTCTGACCAACATGCACACTAAGAGAAAGCACTGCTCAAGTTAAGGGCACCAAAATTATGTGCAACCACAACTGCCCTTTGTTTGACCCCCTGATTTGTCCCCATCACAGGTACCCCACAAAACTTGCGTAATTACATTTACGTAATTTGCTTAATTAAACGTCTTCTTTGTGTATTCAAATATCCACCAAAGAATTTGCCACAGAGTAGGGGTTTTGGAGAAAAAAAAATAATATAGAATCTGGAAAATATATTAAGACCCTTTTCTTAATTCTTTAAGTTTCCTTGCTGCTTACAGGAATTAAGTATGGAAACAACATCTGTGTAATATTGTGAAGGATTTCAAAAGGGCTCCTCAGAAAGGGCTGACACAATCTTACTCCTTTTAGAAGAGGATATGAAATGAATTGCTTACTTTGGCTATTACATGCACTCCCTTCCCCCCAGCAGCAGAGCCAAGAGCTAGTGGCATGTCTGAGAATTTTTTAACGGGGAGTCCTTCAAATATTTTTGACTATTTGCAATAAGACCTAAGAGAAGTCCCCTCCCATAAACATAACAAAGGAAATTGCTGCACTATAGCCCCACTTAAGTGAATGAATAATAGATTAATAGAAACTTAGGATTAATTATTTATGTCATGTTTTGACATATGACCCTGACAGATGAGAAGGGTAAGTGAGTAAAATATATATAGAAACTTTTTTAAAACCCCACAGAAACCTGTTAAAACTTAATTAGTTATTCAAAACTAATAATATTATCCAATCTAGTAGATATTAGACATATGCTGGTAACTATCAGTAAGAAATGTCATTTGACAGTAGGCACCACCTCCATCAATGAAAATATAAATGGATGCTGGCCTCCTCACCTTCCTGTGAAAATATCAGCCACAGTCTTGTGTACATGGCCCTTGAAAAAGGCAGATACCTCCACTCTGGCATATAAGCCCAGGTATATTCCCAAAGTAATTAATTAAACCTTAATGGCAGTATGGATCCTGATTTGAGTTTAGCTTAGCTTTAAAAGCACCTTAATAATACTTTCAGAACTTGTTGGGGCCTAATTACATTTATTTTGTATCAGCTCTGAGGTTAGTCATGTGTGAACACATAAAAATAACATCTCTCTTCTACTTTCCGGAGATATTCTAATTGTTTTCAAGCGAGGAGTTTGCCTGGAGAGAGGAGATGTCTTTTTGAATGGAAGGGCCCCGGGATGATTCCGGATGGAGCTGCATGTTACATAAAGACTCTTCCTACCTTAGGGAAGGTAACCATGAAGTTCCCATCGACTTGTAATTAGAATGACAGGTCACACTGCTCTCTTTTAAGAGAAGGTATTTGCAAAGGCTGTGTGTCTTGAGGTTGGTGATGTGTGTCTCCTCTTCTCCATGCCTACATGCAGGATTTGCTACTCCCACAGTTTATTTTATCACAGATGAGCCCTGCTGCTCCCAACCCCTATTGAACTGCCATGTCCTAGAAAGAGTAAATACAGGTATTTCAGGACAGAGTCTCACAGAGAGGACACCAGCATCCTGTGGACTCGGACATAAGAGCAGCTTCTGCAATAGATTGTATCATGTTTTCGGGTAGCCTGCTGTAAACACATACTCTATTTGTCAGAAAATGGTCTTGATGGCAACCTCACCTGAGGGCTATTGCATTAACAGCTGGACCAAACTGTCTAATGTAGTTCTTTAATTAAAAGCCTATTCTTCTGCAAATGTGGGAAATTACCCAGACTTGTGTTGCAAAGATGCAGATTCAACATTTTTAGGTGTTTTGACCAGCTGCCCTTGAAATATCATAAATGTGAAACAGAATTCAAAACCAATTAAAATACAGACTTACATCCTAGCCAAGGACAGCTCCAGAGTCCACTCTGCAGAGAATTTTGTCCCCCCTGAGGACAGGGGAGGGCAGACCTGGAGCAGGATAAAAAAAGTCTCTTTTCCAGGAGCATTCCATCAGCTGCAGCGTGGCTCTGCACCTCTGCTCCCCTCATCCCCTACCTAGCACCCAGGAACTGCTTAATGCCTGGAAAACCCATGGTGGTGAAGCTCCCTGTGCTCCATAAGACAAGGTTGCCTGATTTTCCATGCCTTCCTCTGGTACCAGGCACTGGAGTTTGGCTCTCCCTTAACTTGCCAGTTTGGCAGGAGCAGTGGGGTTCACTGAAAGGATTGTTTGCAGCAAGAATATTGCAGCTCACCAAGCCAGAATCCAACAACGCTCTTTCAAAATAATGCTGTCTGGTAAAATCAACCAGCTGAAAGGCATTTTGCACAGTATCAAAGATGTAAATAGAATGGACAGTTGGCCCATTATTATGCATTTGTATGTATATATAGTCACTGGGAAAATCCAAAACACACATGTAGTTTAGAAAATAAAACAGATGTATGTAAAAATGGATTGTTTTATAATAATTTGTCTGTACAATTATGGTACTATTGTTTCTGTGTAACAGGATAAGGAAAGAGAAGGTGGCTGTATTCTCCCAATGGTGTTTTAAAACTCTGTAATTGCTCTCATGAACTTCTTATGCATAGAAAGAATCCCCACTGAAGCTAGCAAGGCTAAATCTTTCAGGATCAAGCCTTTAATTTGTGATTTAACAGAGTTTGTAAGCATCCAGTATATTTAATCTCCCATATCTAAAAATTTACCAGTAGAATTACAAATAATTTATGAAAAACAAATATTTAGACAAGGGTAGAACTTATTTATCATTATTTTTTTTTCTTTTCATTACAACTCATCTAGTGTCATAGGCTGACTAGATCAGCCTGCATCCACGTCAACAAAGCTTGCAATGAGCTAATTTATCCTCGGGGTACTAACTTCTAAAATTGCAACACTTGGGAATTAAATGTAAATAAAATGTTTTCGATCTTCCAGTCAACATTTAACCCCTCATTTCAAAAGAGAAAAGTAGCCTGAAAACTAAAAGAAAAAAGCCAGAAGAGCACCAGCAGTAGGATCAGATGACTTTTTCTTCACTGGCACCAAGGACTCCGGATCCAGCAGCCAAATCAGGCAGAAAAGCAGGGCAGGATGTCAGCTGTGCCTTTTATCCAGGGAGCCTTTCAAGGGGATCGTGGTGCCCTGCCATGAGCTGCATCCACAGTGCATGTCCAGACACATGATTCCAATCAGCTCCTTGGAAAAACCCCTCTGTCAGCAGCCTAGGAAAGACCAGCCAAGGCCCTGAACTGCTGCAAATCTCTGCTCCCAGCATTTGCTTTGCAGCGTTCTCCTCAGGAGAGAGAGAGCAGACCTGCACCCGGCAGGGCAAGAGGATGGACATGTCCCGGCCAACTCCCTGGGCCCAGAGCTGCCACATCATCTGGGATGCTCAGTGGCTTTCTTGCTGGCAGCTCCTGCCATCCAATGGTCCTGGGGATGGCTCCAGGTTGGAGGTGGCTCACAGTCAGCTTGTGCTGGGTGGGGCGAGGCTCTGAATTGGCATCACTCCCCCAAAATCACGGAGCTGCTGGTTGCAAAGAGCAAGCAAAGGGTTCTGCAATGTGGAAAAAACCTCCTCTGGGGCCCTGAGGCAAATTGTCTTGGAGTCAGAAGCCCAGATGAAAAGGCCAAAGTAGTCTTTGAGCCCAGAAAAGGATTAAGTGGATTTACTGAGTCCAAAGAAAAGCCAGGCAGAAACAAGGAAAAAAGTATACTGTCTTCATCTCTTCAGCTCACTGCTATTCAAGAGAAGAAATATGAGTTACAATGAACTGGGAAAGGATTTTTTTGAAAATGTGAAAGAAAAAAATATATTGTTCATGCTTATTTTATGTTGTCAAATACACCAACCTGGGAAAGAAATAGCCATACAGATTTCTGTATATTGAAAGAAAAGGAAACTGCAGCAGTGGGGAGACTACTTCAGCCACAGGCTGGTGCTGGAGAAACAGTTCTTTCAGGTTGCTTTGTCAGTGGTCATCTTCTGATATTTGGGTGAAGGCTGACTGTATCATGGCCATGTCATTCAGGAACCCCCAAACTGCCCAAATCCTGGTTTCAGCTGCAGTGTTGCATGTGCTAATGGATGCAATCTAAGCAGCTTCTCTGTTCCTCTTATAATCTCTGTTTCTTGAGAATCAATAAAATGAGTCCCAGTTCTTAGAAAATTCACCTTTGAAATTAGTGCTTGTATGCAGGCATTCTCTTTATTTATGTTTGTATTTAACTTTTAATTTTGTTTGTATTTAACTTTTTAATACTCTAAATCTGCCTATCTGTAGGAGACACTTTAATAATCTGATGTGAATAGTATTGATACTTAAGGATGGAGGGAAATTCATGATGTCTATTTTTTTGTTCAAAAGTAGGTGCTGAGATTGTGCCTTTCTGATAGTGTACTCATCTATTTGTTGGAAAAGCAGTATAATACAGGCCCCTATTTTTGTTTAAATTTCAGCTGAAGAGAGTGAGAGATTAATAAAGACAGACCTGCCACTAATTTACCAGAAAGTGTGGTAAACAGAGCTTTGTAAAATAGCAATGTTGCTCTGTGGTTCTCAGTACCAGATCTCCACTAAAATTTCCATTCACTCCTGTGAAGTATTCCTTTTATTTTTTGGGGTTTCCCCCCAGAATATATATGGCCCCATTATTTCTGCCATTGTTCTACATCAGTACAAATATTTTGGTGGTGTAAAAACCCATTTGTGTCTCTCTGAAGATCTCTTTCTTGCCTTCTTAGGGCTGTTCTTCTTTTGAAGCATGGACAGAAACTTGTTCTGGAAGAAATGCATGTCCACACATCTTTGCATATTCAAGGCCACGTTTGTTTGCAGCAATTTGCTGACGCACTGCATGGTCACGTGCTTATTTCCTCATTTTCAACTTTATGTAATCCATATCCATAGGAATGAGTATCTGGACCATGAACTCTCCTTTATCAAAGCATATATTTGTAGGCTGTGATATCTCTGAGTACACAGATACCTGATTAGGTAACGTGTTTGCATTCGGGCTATTTGTGCAGCTATTGAGCAGCAAGAGCCACTGAAGCACCATCCCCGAGTGCCAAATTTGCTCAAGTCTGAGAACCCTTTATGGCCTCAGATAGCAACGCTTTGGTTCCCACTTGTGTGCAGAGCAGATAAATAAGTTATTGTGGTGCTCTCCATCAACAGTCAAACAGAAATCATTTTGCCATTACACGGCTTCAGCAGTAGGGAACATGCATCGGGATTGCCTTACTGACCTAAATCAGAACAATAAATGTGGGTAGCACTGGAGTCTGGCCCTCCTCATTGTTTTTTTTTTCTCTCTAGTCGATGTCCTAAGACCTATGAAAAGTGGGTATAAAAGGGCTCATACCCACTCTGTGTGTTGCATGCAAAGGCACATGTGTGTAGCACAGAAAACATGTTACTCTGGCAGCACGTCTGCCCTCGCCTGTGTGATTGTCTCATAAAAAAATGCTGCCTTTGAAGAGTTTCAGTAATTAATTTTTTTGCTTAATATATTTCCTTCAGTCCCAAAACAGCTAAAAAATGCAAAATAACTTCTGATTTCATGGGAGTTTTGGGGTTTTTGTTTTTTACCAGGGACCATAAACAATGCAAGAAAAAACTTCAGCAAAGGTATTTTCTATCATACCATGCTCCTTACAGACTTTTCCTGTTCCTTTTCACTCTATCTCAAAGGAATAATCAGCTTCTAAAAAATGTTTTTCATTTTGGCTGGGAGAAGACAGAGCATGTTCTTAATTAAGGAAGTGTTATTAAAATAAACTTTTCTAGGAAAATGTACATGGGGTAATATATAACATAATTAGAAAAATGCTTTCATTTCTTCTGGGTTGGTTTTTTTTTTAATGGCTGACTGAAAAGTTCTCAGCCAACTCAAGTATCAGCTCTATCTTCCTTTTCTGTTCTCATCCTCTTGAGTTTAATCACTTCTTTGGCTCATTCTTTTCCTCAGAAAGCAGTTTCATAGATTTTGTTACTTCACCTTCTATCTTAATTGTCTCTAAATTTACATATAGAAAAAATACGGGTATTTTTCTTTTCATCAGTGTGTGTCTTCCAGCTTGGAGTCCTGCCTCTAGCAATTGCTGGCCACATAATTTTTATGCCTCATTCTTCTCTCTGATTTTACTGCATGCTACAGCTGCATCCACACGTACAGAAAGAAATCCCAAGATTTCAGTTAAATGTAAGTCCTGTCCCATGTGTTCACTTCCACCAGGTTTTCAGCCCAGAATCTCTAAGCTAACTTGCATTACTTTAAAAACACTGGCATGCTGTCATCTTTCTTAATGGCTTCAGCTTTGTGCCGATTTCTTTTCTGAAGCCTGAACTCCTCATCAGTAACTAGGGGTTGAAGTTTATACAAACGTCATAATTTGTGCAAATCTTGTATTAGCTGGGCCCTAGGGAGCCTTCAAGCCACCCAGCAAACGGTGTGTTTCCTCCTGTAAAATGCGATTGAACTGCAACCCTTTTCTCTTGTGCTGTCTCATTAGCTTCAAAATATTGCTTCATCCTTGGTGTCTGAGTTGGCCAGGCCTCTCTATAAAATGTTATCAAAAGGCATCAGTTTTTTCCAATATTCTCTGACACACCGTCAGCACAACTGAGCGGGTTGCATTATTCAAACCACGCGGCGAGCGCTGCTCAGGTGGGAGCGGCAAGCAGAGCGGTGGGTCGTGTCACACCAGAACAAAATGTGACTGCTAGGGCTCTCCCACTCTGAGGAAAAAAGGCACAGGTCCCGATTTTTGCAGGCAGTGTACCTGGCAGACTTTTGTTTCTAAAGCAGCTATGCACTGATTTGGTGTCTAATATCAGGGCTGGCTTGTTTGCTAATAATAAACGTCACTGGGTAGTAACAGTACCTCAGTACAAATCTGAATGTCATCTTGAAGATATTTGGGCCTGTGATAACTTGAAATCAATGAGATGCTCACAATTAACGCATTTTGAAGACCATCTGTAAATACCTTTTGTTTTTTTTACTTCCTATATAGAGATGTGTTTCAGTTATCATCTTCCATTTTCTTTCATACCACACAAGTATACTGCTATTTTTATCTCTTTTTTTTAATCTTCAGCTGAGAGCTTAATAAGCACACTGATAAACCTGTTTATTGTAAGTTCTGTCATGTTCAGAAGTCAGTTTTAAATAAGCTGTGGTGCACGGGAGTAAACACACATTTTAGGCTAAAGTGATGGAGGATATTGGAGCTGTAACATAACGTTGATGTCAGGTGCTTTGCCATCTGCCACAATCCTATGTGCCTAAGTGACCTTGGTGACAAAAGGAAGACTGAGGAATATGTGAGCCCCCTCTGGAGGAAAACAGGTGACCTGGTTACTTAGGATATGGAAAAGGCTGACATACTCCATGGTGTTCCTGTCTCAGTCTTTACCTGCAAGTGCTCCAGCCACAACTCCTGAGTTGGAGAGGGCAAAGCCACTGTCCATCATGGCTGAGAGGATGTGGCAGTCCAGTGAAGTCCCCACTGACCAAAAAAGGGGAAATGTAACACCTCATTTTTAAAAAGGAAAGAAAAAGGAAAACCTGGGGTACTGCAGGCTGACCAGACTCCCCTCTGTGCCTGGAAAGATCATGAAACATGTGGAAAATAAGGAGGTCACTGGTGACAGCAAAGGTAGATTCATCAAAGGAAAATCATTCCTGACAAATTTAGTGGCCTTCTACAATGGAGCTACAGCATTGGCGGAGGAGTGAAGAGTGACTATTGTTATCTACCTGGACTTGTGCAAAGCATTTGACACTGTCCAACTCAGCATCCTTGTCTCTACGCTGGAAGGATGTGGATTTGCATGAGGAGATGCTGATGTGTTGGCACAGCACACCACTGGAGGCAACAAAGCTTCTTACAAGTGCTGAGATGAAGATTTGTGCACCTGATTGCCAGGTCAAGGTCAAATGCAGGTAAATGTATGTAAATACACGAGACAAACTAAGGTTTATGTGAATTCTGGTGTTTATTTGAACATAAACTGTGAAAGAAGCAATAAAACTAATGAAATGGCATGCTTAAAGGAGTATTAATACAGTGACTAAGTAGGGTAATAGGAAGCTTATACAATTGGCATATGTTCATATTTGGTTTTTATTTTATAGCTAAGCAAGGCATGGCCTATTATTTCATATAAAATGTGGTTAAAAGTGACCATAAAAATGGCATTAGACTGCTTAAACTTTATACTGCATTTACTTCCAGGCGTAATACTCATTACTGTTTATAAATAAAAATACTCTCTGAATTGCCAGCTCAGCAATCACATGCTGGCCTCTGAGATCTGGGCATCTCCATGTCTGATCTGTTCAATAATAAAAGTTATGAGGTAAATCTTCAATCCCTGCTATGCTACAATTTGCATGCCACTTTTGGGTAAAGGTGTGCATTTAATGAGGGACTTGAGAATGGAAATTTTGTTTTGTGCAAGCAAAGGAGATGTTAGGTCTACAAACAAACATGTATGTAAACCCTTCTCACGCATCAAAATGCCTTTGTAATTGTCAGGAGTGTGCAGAATACAACAGCAGAGACAGTCCTGCCTGTTGCTTGCAGTCAGTGTCTCGGGCAGGCACTGTGGTGGATTCCCTCCTTTATTACCAGAACAAGGCTCAGCCTGCCCCTGGCCATTCAAAGAAAATGTACAGGCAGGAGTTTCCAGCAATTAGTTTATTCTCCTAGTTGCCTGATGTTCTGGCAGATGATGCACATGGGGAGGGATTCAGAAAGACCTGGAGAGTAAAGCTAATCTCCTCCACGCCCTCTGCAGTCACTGGAGAGGTGAATGGATTCCTCCCTGGCACAAGCAGGCATCGGCACCTTCCCACAAGCCGGCAGAATTCAGGGATGACCCCTGCAGGCTCTGGCAGCAACCCTGCCCCCGGCCTCCACAGGGTAGACAAATCAGCTGGGTGACAGCTCAGGAGCCTGAGAGCTTCCTCACTGGACACCACCAGAGACATTCCACATGCTCCCTCCCACTTCCACCATCCCCATCCACTACAGAAGAGGGGCCCCCAGGTAACTCCACCTCGTTGGAGTGCAGTGGTCCAGGGGACAGATTTTACAAACTTTAACATTTGAGATCAGTTTGCCTTTGAAATGTATCCCTTGCACTTGAAGAAAATGGGTTCTCAAAGTTGTTTGAAAGAGTCAAGAGTCATTAAAATATGTAAATGGTAAAATTGTACAAGGATAATAGTCTGATTACCATTTCAGTGACAGATGTTCTCACACAGAACCAGATTTTCAAAGGAGATCCGGGCTAAATTTTCGAGTATTCAGCCCCACATCTGGAGCTGAATTTTCAGATGAGCCCACCTCTTGCTGAGGCACTAAGTGGGCAATTCTCTTTAAAGCCCTCAACATGTAGTTCCCATTGTGGTCCTAGTCAGGCTCTTTTTTTTTTTTTTTTTTAAATTGCAAAAGAAAATTTGCAAGCAACTGAACTTGTTTGAATATCTGGCCCTGGCTCCCAGTGCTGAGCACTTCTGTAAATCCAGCTTCTCACGTGTACCTGAGCCCCACAAGCACAGGATCATCGAATCCTAGGATGCTTTGGATTGGAAGGGACCTTGAAGATCATCTAGTTCTGACCCACCCCAGCCAGGGTAGGGTTGCTGCCCACTAGACCAAATCACTCAGGGCCCCATCCAATCTGACCTCAAAGATTTCCAGGGATGAGGCATCCACAATTTCTCTGGGAGACCTGTTCGATGAACAGTACCCTGGCAGGTTGTCCCACATGCCTTCCCCAGAGGGGTTTGTCAGGGATCTTGGTACAGCACAGTGGACTTGCTTGGCCTGCTTGGGACCAATGGCAAAGGCCTGCTACACTTCAGTGCCATGCTCCAGTCCCTCCAGGGCATCAGGGAAAGGCAAAGAAGTGGGTGGAACCGTAAAGGCCACACTGAAACCAAAGGCAGGCTTCCAAACACTGGTGCAGTGCACAGTGGGTACCAGGATCTCATCTTAGTCACAGTAGTTCACTATTGGAACTATTATCAAAATCATGGGAATCCAAGTGTGACTGGGAACTGGCTTTTCTGTGTGAGTGTACGTGTTGTCCAAAACGTGACAGAACCCCCCAGGCAACCTCCATCTGTCTCCTTAGAAAGTTTCAAATTAAAGAAAGGAGCCTGCAATGGCAGCTGACTACAGAAAGAACATCACCATTTGACTTGGGCACTGTGCAGCATTCCCACGTAAGGCACTTCCATCCTGCCAAAGGCACCGTGGAGGGAAGCCAGGATTGCTTAGCTGAGCTGCTGTTGAGCACCTTTGCAAAGAGACCTGTGCCACCAAATCCCACAGCATGCAGCTAGGACAACCCAAATACATCCAAGAGCAAACACCATTGCCGTGCTGCTGCAGTGGGGAAATGCTGCAAGGAAAGGTGTGGAGAAGTCAGGGAGAAGATCCCAGAGGCCACAACCACGCTGGGAGGGTGCAGGACTACCACCTGCACCATCAGCTCACACGGTGGGATTGTCACCTGTACACACACACACACATACACACACACACACACACAAAAAAAAAAAAAAAGGTATCTGGGTTTCTGCTATTAAAAATAGGCATCTGTTATCAATGTATGCAAATTGCTTTGAGAGGGGGAAAGATGTTCGAGCACGATGACTCACTTTCGCATTCATATCTAAGAGTATACGACTAATACTGAAAGCACAGAAGTCGTTCTTGCACATTTGGTTTATCATGTGTTGGGTTTGTGGAGTGTACAAAACTCTTTCATAATCACTTGCTGTCTGACTTGGGCTTCCTCATCACTGCGAGGTTCAACTCGCCCACTCCACTCACCCACTGCCTTGTCTTGCACCGTGACCTTCACAGTTCACTCATATAATAATTCTAAATTAGTGTTCTGGGGGCAGGCAATTCTGCTGAGATCTTTCTTTTCTTTTTCTTTTTATTGTAATTTAAGCAAATCCCGGCAACTCATTTCCAAAACCTGTGACTTTTTAAAACTAAC
Organism: Pycnonotus jocosus; assembly: GCA_013400435.1. Classification (NCBI taxonomy): domain Eukaryota; kingdom Metazoa; phylum Chordata; class Aves; order Passeriformes; family Pycnonotidae; genus Pycnonotus; species Pycnonotus jocosus. The sequence goes on from VWYP01004764.1 coordinate 644,697, forward strand.
ATTTACTTTAAAGTAATGCATCAATGGTTAAAAAAATGGTTTTGGGAGGCATTCTCACCAACCCTCTGACCCTCAGTCATTGCTGGCTGCCTCATTTTAAAAGTGAGGCATGCATGTTTTCTACAAGAAAATCAACAAGCTTTATAACTGCAGGGTTATGACCATCCTTGCTCACCATTTGTGGAAGGTTTGAAAATCTCAAATTTCATTAATTTTTTCACCCCCAGTTCTCTGACAAGAAGTTTTCTGCTGGAAGGATTTCATTTTGAAAATCTACTCACAACCCTTTATTACCCTGTGATGGCAGAGGAAAAAGCATTCTATAAATGTGGCCTAGAACTGGTGGCAGGACACTTGGTAGAGTGGAGAGCTGGCTGGTACCTGGTGGCTAACATCTGGATAAAGCTGATGGATGCAGCAAAATGTGACTCTAATACAAGCCTTTATGACAAGCTGCTAGAGGAAGCAGTCTGAAATTTGGCTATCCTCACTTAAGCTGCTCTGTACAGTTGGGAGTCAATGACATGGAAGTAGGAGCTAATTAAGATGTGGGATGGGGAGAGATTAGAAAATTGTTCTAAAATCCTATACGGGTAGGTAATTAGTGACATGGTGTCTAATTGCCAGAATTATATGCAAGTATCAATGAGAATCTCTTCCTTTCTCCCTAGCTAAATGCAAACAATTCTCGTGTTGGTAATAATTACTAGCTGTCTCTTGTCATTCTTATTTGTGCCTGTGAACAACTTTTTCTATTAAAAGCTGAAACACAGCAAGAGGATGTTTATTAACTCTAAGTATGGCGAGTTTAACAACCACTGTTACCTGCTGTGAGGTGAGTTTCACGGTCTGTATCTTGCTGCTGAGAAAGCTCCATCCCCAGTGTTCACAGATCTCCTATTTTGGTTGAAAGTTTTGCCTTGGTAGTGCATTTCCCAGTGTTGTGAAAGGCTGTGATGGAAGCAGGTAAATAGAAAATAAACATCTCTAGCTAGAGACGCTCCTAAAAGAGATGCTGCATTGATTTCAGATTTTAGCCTTAGTAATCAGTAACGTCTTGGTGACTGACGACAGATTTTCCATCTTAACTAGCAGCAGGTTTTTTTCCTATAATCTTTCTTGTGAATTCAGACTCACAGAATTTATCCCACTTTATTTATTAGCAAGTCCAGACAAATGTTGCTGTTACCTTTTACAATTTTGTCTGAGAATCAAACATGCAAAATACCTATAATATATATTATTTTTTAAGTAGAAATCTCCATACTTCACCTAAAATTACTCCGCTGGGAGGCTGACAAGCATCTGGTCACCTGTGCATGTGCTCAGCAAAGATTTCTCAGGGTTAACAAGTCCCAATAAAATGAGCTGCTTGTCACTGAGGCTGCTGTCAAATCCCGCAATGCTTTTCCACTTTGTCCAAGCGGTTGGGGAGAAATTTGATCGCTCTCTGTCAGGCAGCATCAGGCTCATTCAGAGAAAGCTCATTATGATTGACAGTAATCCTGAGGAGGCACTGTTTGATCAGAAAGATACTTTCACCAAAATTCGCGTTTAGGTGGAGAGAGTTCCCCAGAGGTCACAGGGTGATCACTCACCTTCCCAGGAGGGGGAACGTGAGACAACCAGCAGCTCTGGCAGAGAGCAGCCCATGGCTGCTCCTCTGCAGCTGGGGCTTCTCCTGGAAGTGCTCAGCACTGCTGAGCAGGAGGTGATCCCATAGGAAATCACGTCTTTGCCTACCCGTGAGAAGACCACAAAGCCACCACATGTGCGATCCTCAGCTATCAGCATCTGCTTGCCTCTTCCTCAGATGCTGGTATTATACTTCATAGAGCTCTGGAAATGAGATTAATCTGCTGGGAGTGTCAGCATGAAGGAAAAAGCTGTGGCCCCGCTGAGACATGTTCCAGTCAGCTTTTACAGCACCAGAAATGTGAATTTTCACACACGGCACCATCAGGACACGGGGGTCCTGGTCCATGATATTAGAAACAAACCCTGGGGTGAAGGCACTGTCCTTGGTTCAGAGAGGAAGGGAGAGTGCCTGGCACCCACAGCAGGACTCATGGCAAAGTGCCACTGACATTGTTGAGGCCATTTTTGTCTTATTTATTTATTTTATCTGAGGCCTACAACCAAAAGCCAAAGGGCAGAGGGCAGTCCCACGCTGACAGGATATGGCATAAATGGTGACCAGTGAGCTGGCTGGGACTGGAGACCTCCTCTTCCCTGGTCCCAAGGTGTTGAGCCGCATTATTCTCTTTCTCTTATGCTTATTTTCACCTGCCATAAAATACAGATACAGCATATTTGGCTCTTGGTCATGTTGTGAGCATTATTTTATGAGAGTGTTACAGTGCTTTGAAAACTCAGTGTTCCCTGAATTACTGCTTTAATGCCCTGCTAGAGATGAACGACACTGATAAACTGGGGTTGCCTGCTCGTTAAGTCATAGGTTGGACCAGCACGCACCAGGGAGACCTGTGAGCTCTCCTCTCCATCATGCCTCCACCAGAGCAAGAGGCTTATCTGTTGTTTGCTGAATCATCTGCTGGAGCTGCATAATCAATGTATTTGCTCTGGATACTATTTCCTGCGAAAATAAAATAACTGCCTGTGAGGCCACACCTCACACTCCTGGTGAGATAAGTGGTTAACCATTGTCTCAACTGAAGATTGACACTGAGCTGATAAAGCTACTCAGCTAACTGAGCAGTAACTTCATTAACTCCCTGCACGCCAGTCAGCCAGGGAGTTTTACAAGCTGATGAGAAATTAAGGCCCCCTGAAATGCCAGGCAGGGCCTTCCAGCTGTTCCCAAGTGTTTATTGAGTAAATGACCCACTGTCAGTGCCCACACTGTGTCAGCTTAAAGCCTGATATTTGTCTGTCTCAATGAGCTCTGTGGGCAGAGCCAACCTTCACCACAGCTGTGTGCATCCCTTTGGGCATCTTGAACAACCACTCTACAGCCCATGAGGATGCATTTGCTTATCTGTCTTGTCTCCTCTTTTCTCCCTCACAGCAGGAAAAACACAGTTCAGCCACAGCATGGATGGAGTACCACGGTGGTCAAGACACAGCTATCTTCACCCAGAGGAGCTGTGCAAATGCTCAAGATTTGTCTGGATATGCCCAAAATGAAAATGTGACACGTCTGCCTTTTGTCTCTTCCAGATGTTGCACGCAGCTCCTACACTGATGGCGTGGAGACACTGCTTCCTAAAGAGCCTGAGAGAACCTTATTGAAATCCATTTGTTTTCAAGCAAATCCCATTAAATCTTTAGGACTGGGTGGGTTAGAGCTTTGTGGCTTTACGATTGACTCAGACATAATTGTCAGACTTGCTTGCTGTCTTTTGAGAAAACCATGGGCTGAGAAAACCAACACTTCTCTGACCCAAGAGTTGTCTTTTCAGGTAGGATGGAGGCGCAGTGCCAGGAAAACATAAAAAATCCAACAAAACAGTACTACAGTGCTTTGAAAGTCCAGATGAATCCCAAGATTGGAGTGTTCCTCCTGCAAAACCTCCAGTCTTTGCCATATAATCTGGTGAAGTTTGGATGGCGATGAATGACAAGTTTCAGTTTCTCCAGCTGCTCACCCAGAGTTCCACACAGGGCCCCAAACCTGAAAAGTACCACTCCTGCTGCTTAAAATATGGCACTTTTTCCCCCCCAGCAGACTTAGGAACCTGAGAATCTACCTTGTATGTATTACAACAGTCTTGCTTGCATTAAGTCATCAGGTGCAAAGAAAAAATATTTGATGGCTCCATCCTATCCATCAACAACCTGCCCTTGAACTACATCATCACATTTACAGTGTGCCTGTGCAAAACACACTCTGCAAAGGGATCCCTGACCCCTTGCACTTGTTATTCATGCATTGTTTTTCATCTTTCCTCTGGGGGAAATGTTACTGAATCTTTCACACCCTGGGAGACAAGGTAGGATTTTTTTTTTTTTTTTTTTAACTGAGTTGCAAAGTAAGGAGTTCTGTACCAGAGCAATTATGGTTTATTGTTTCACTTGGTAAATGTTTAAAAAAGCAGCCGTCTCTTAAGACCATACCATGAAATGTGACTTGCACGCAAACTGTAAATAAATAGAAATAATTGCTTGTGCTACAAGATCCATCTGGGGTTGGTTTCAGTTCCTCACACAGTTGCAAACTTTCTGTGCATCTATGAGCAAACCAATTAATCTTCCCTGTATCGCATTTCCCTTTTAGTGCAATGAGCAGAGTTATCTCTTCTGTCCAGAGGGTGAGTTCTGTAGCCTGACAGAGCCCCAGCACACCTATCCCCTTACCCCCTGCTCCAAGGAGGACTTTGGCAGGATCAAAGTAAATAGCTTGCAGTGATTTCACGTATTCCCAGCCCCATGGGCTTAATGTGATTTTTAAAAAGGGAATTAATTTCCAGCCAGCCTGTGGTTTAGCTGTTACTCATTTACACCAAAGATCCCAGAAAGGATTTAAGCTAAGGTGTGACTTGATTAGCAGCGTTTCTTCTCACAGAAGGGTATACCACCCTCTTTAACACTGTCACTGCCCAGAGGAGCACAGGAGAATCTCAGAAGTCAGCATTAACACTAGAGCCAGAGGCCACAGCTGCTTCCATAGCTCTTGAAACAAAACAACCAGATTTATGCTCTGATGACTTCCTATCCTTGCTCTATCTGTTCGTACTGGCAACCATGGAAGTCAGAACCAGTCCTTGTTTGCCACCTGTTACCCCATCTCACCATTCTCCCAAAACTAAAATGCATGGACTCCTTCAGCAGTTTCCCCACCAACTTCTAGGATACATCTGAAAAAGCCTTGTGTCCCCACAGGGAGACACAGTACAGCCTCATGCTTGTGTTTTTCTGCAGACTTTTTCCTGCTGAGCTGGTGATCTCGTCATCTGTACAGAAAAGAAAAAAAAATAAAATAAAGACTCATGTTCAAGGAGAATGAGAAATGGATCTCTGCAATTACAAGGGACTCACCTCTCTGTGCTTCACTGGTACCTTCACTATGATGACAGTGGCTACCTAGCAATCGTGCCTTTCGACTCAAGCCACCTTCATTTAGATATATTTGTATTTCTACTGGCATGGGGAAATGTTGGCCATAAAAGTATTCATTTACCCAGACATGGTAAGCTAAAGTATCTTCTTCCAGAGAATTTAAAACACTGTTTCAGAAGCACCAGCAGCTCTTTTGTTGGCGTGGCAGCTGTACCTGTTTAACCTCACTATTGAGACATGCTCCTTGTCAGGTTAGAGTGTGCAAAAAAGTACTTACTGTAAAAAGTAAAAACCAAACCAAAACTGAAACCACTCCCCACCCAAATCCCTGAAAAACAACACCTTAAGGTTTTCTAGGAGCAAGTGCTCTTCCTAATAATGCACAGGAGCAATTTACCAGTGGGTGGTTTCTGAGCCTACCTTAACTTAAGCTTTAAATGTATGTACTTAATACAGTTACCTATTGCCTAGAAGACAGGGTGGAGTCAAATGTGCTTAAGATTTGTAGACAGAGGCAATCTAAGGCAATAAAGCTCTTTTGCCTCCCTTCTGTCTGAAGGCAGAGCTAGGTTAACCTCATAAAGCTGTGTAATTGTGCTGGTTGTTTGTATTTTAGATCACTGCCCTCCATTTCAGACCTCCCTCCTCCCTCCCCACCATCTATGAAAAACAAAATTAAGCAGAAGCAGTAAATCACTGCATGGAGCTTCCCTACCTCATCCCTCTTGCAGCTGACAAGAAGCAAAACCTTGCTGATTTTCACATGGCAATGCTTTTGTCAATTCATGGGATGAGATACCCTTCCAAAAATATTTCAATATGGTTCTGTATTCTTCCTTCTGTATTCTTTCTTCTCCACGCTGTAGCCTCATCACAACATTCTTCTCCCTGGATTTTTCTCAGCCTTCAGACTGGTATATATCAAGGGGGTTTTTATAATTTCAGGGTTATTTATTTAGTATTACCTCACTAACTTTGAGGTTTTCCCAGTATTTATTAATTAACCTTCCTAAAATTTCTGTGGAGTAGCAAACTGTTACTTATCCAATTTCACAAGCAAGGAACCAGAGTTTATATTTAGTATTACTGGGGAAACTTCCTGATTACAGTGGAACTGAGTACTGAATAAAAGGATTTTGCAAAAGCAGACGTATCTGGCCAAAAGTTAGAAAGACTGAAACCCAAACAACCAATAAACAAATCAAAGGAAGGAAGGGAAAAGTGTTTCTGCAAAAATAGGCATGCTAATAAACAGATACTGAAAAAAAAAGGAGCAATTATATAGAGAGTAAGATGGACAGACAGCATTCTGTTGCTGAGTAAGATGAACAGACAATATTTTTGAATACCAGGCTGCTCATCTCAGGTTAAGGGTGTTAGTTCAACTTCAGGCTCCTACGGGACTTAATGGTCCTGTGAGAGGTTCACAGTTAACAAATAAATACAAAAAGAGAGGACTAAGCAAAATGTAGCCCCAGGTGAAGAGCTTGGACCTTGAGAAGCTCTGAGTAGGACCCTAAAGAGCTGTCACTTTGGGTAGGGGCAGGGAAGAAACTGAGATGTGAGAGGAGGGCCACTGTCTGCCAAGGTCTCAGTCACCTCAGGTGAGGTTTTAGGAGTCACATCAATTCCTCTGAAACCCACAGACCAGTGGGCATATGGGCTCTGGCACCTGTGAAGAACTTTTTTTCCTCCATTTTACATTGTTTGAAAGACAATATCCAATTTTAAAATCATGGATTAGATCTCAGGAATTCACCACTAATGCCTTAGTCATGTAGTGTCAGTTCCTGTCTGCCTTTATGCTATCCAGCTGGATTACCCTGGAAATCCTTGTTTTACAAGAAAGGATGTGCCAAGGAGTCACCCAGCATCTCCTGTGGTCCTGACTGCTGGAAACAGAGCAAAGCATGGCCTCCTATTAAAAGATGCTGAACCCACAAGTCTCATCAGCTGGGTGACTCTTTAAAGAGGATACAGAGGGCAGCAGCAGCAATTCAAAACACAAAATTTCTTTGTGAGGTGCTCATCCCTTCAACATTTGAGACACACCCAGAGAAAGATGAATTCCAGGTGAACACTGGAAAAACAAGGTTTGGGTTGTTTTGACACAAGAATTCAAAATCCATTTAAATCCTCTTGTAGGCACCAAGTTCTTGATCAAGATGTGTCTTTGATAAGCCACGGAAGCTGCATCACAAACTATGGCCCCATTTCTTTAACAAGTCATGCAAAGGAGAGCAGTGCCCTGCCTTCACCACTGTTCCTGCTTTCATTAAATCTGATATCCAACCTGTCAGATGGAGAAAGGCAAAGAGACTCTGAGGCAAAGAGCGGGTTCAAGTTTAGCATGGGCAAGGTGTGTCAAATGGAGGTGATATCACCTGCCTAACTCACAGGAAAGCTAAAGTTTGCAGAGGGCTCTGCAGATGTCAGAAGAATTGTAACAATTCTTAATTAGAAAATGATCATTCAATTTAGGCTTTGATTCTCTACATACTTTATCCTCTACCCTTTCTATTACAACCGCAGTATTGAAATTCCATTTATCTTCATTGTCTGCAGTTTTGAAGTAATGGGAAAAGTTCACAGTGAAGGCTTTGAGGTGTCTTCCTGTTATTGAGGGTTCCTATTAACTACATTGAATTGATTTAAGCCTATTAGTTTATCAAGAGCATAATCCCATTCTCTAGCTTTCAAGGGAAAGCAGCACCTATCTCAGTTAATTACTGTTTCCTTCCTGGTACCCCTGAGCAGGCAAACGTTCCGTGGTCCAAAGTAATTGGCAACGATTGGGAATGAATGTGTACGTATGGTCCTGCTAACTATAACTTGTAAGGTTAATTGGAAAAACTGGGAGAAGTGTGGGATGCAAAATAAGTGAATTTTCTTCACAAAAGAAGATGAAGTTTCAGGTGCGCTGAAAAAATAGACGTGTTTTACTCAGTGTTTATATAAAGAACAGGTCATGGAAGGTCCCACAGAAATGCATCAAAAGCCATCAAAATCAGTTTTGCCAAGGATCTGGCCATTTTCAACACACAACTGTGAGGAAAACTGCTGGAGCAACCGTGCACAGGGACCACAGAGGATCAGCTGCCTGCAGATCCTGCTTGCCCTCACCACAAGGTCTCTCTCCTGAGGATCCTCTGCCTCATTTCATGCCCTCCATCCCACCAGCCCCACGATGACATTGCAAGGTGAGAGTATGGCAGGAGTGGTGAGGGTGAGTGTATCTTGGCCATGCTGCTGCTGCAGAGTCATATTTACCTGTATGGGGAAAAGGAGTTTTTTCTGGATGTGAGGGTGCAGGTGGATGGAGGACCTGCATCCCAAGATGGGAGAGATGAACAGGACTGTGGGAATGGGAGCGTGTGGACAAAGCTGTGTGCAGGGAGAGGCATGAGGGGGAATCATGTCTTGCTTCACAGGGCTTTGAATCCAAGGCAGAGAGCACAGCAAAGCAGGAATCTTTCTGAATAATATTGCAGTAAATTTTCCCAGATTCTTAGGAGGTTTCTAATAAAATAGTCCTGTCAACTTCAGTGAATCTTTGATTTATACTGACTGGGGATTTATCTTTCTGCTGGGGCATTTCTAAACTACCTATAATTTTGTTATACTAGCAAGTCAGAGTTATTCTGATGTATGTATTATTGGTTAATATGGACTGTCATCAACCCTTCAGTCAGCTGGCCATGATTCATGAAAGAAAATCACTTCTAATTAAACATTCATCTAATTATTCTTGCCAGAAACAAATGAAATATGCAACCAATATGTTCCATAACAGCTTCAGAAGGGTACCACTAGGATTTGTGAAGCCAGATGATTGAATGCACAGGGAAGCTTTTCAGCACATGTTGCATGAGAAAATGATCCATTCCTACCTTTTAACTGTCTTCTGAACATTTCAAGCAGTATTTAATGTCAGACTAGATTTTGGAACAAGGCACATTAATGACTACAGTAATTGCTCTTTGGGAGAACAGATTTGAGTGACAACACTTTCTCTAACCTCCAGGGGCTTACTTTCCTATGAACAGCTTAACGTTTAAACAAACTGATTTCTCAATATTTTACAAAAAAAAAAAAAAAAAAGGAAAAAAAGATCCCTGCAGAGGCTCACATAACTTTTTTTCTGTATTTAATTAAAAAGAAAAGCTCTAGCATAACATTTTTCTTTGATGTGCCAGTGTATTGCCAGTCTGTTTCATACATGTATCTAAGTAATAGGATGTTGACCCCCTAGATGACTTCAAAATTCCTATAGCTTATCATTCCTCTTTGTGTCTGAAGCTATAAATCTATTTACCGAGTGCCTGGAATAGTTTTGTGAGTCCTGCAGATTTCTTTCTTGCCCTAACATATCTTGGCTTACAACATCTCGAATGTGCAGTAACTGAAGATTTTTCTCCCTGATGTGTAGACATACATGCTGCAAATTGCTCATATGTGTTTGATTGCAATCAGTTGAGCTTCCCTGGTACTAAAAACGAATCTAACTGAAGAGAGAAACAGAAACAAGGTTTGGCAATATTTTCCTCATCAAAAGGGCATTTGTATAAGGTTACCATTTAATTTTATTTTTTTATGGCTTAATCCAATAACCATTAACAGATGAGTTGCAAAAAGAGATGTTATGCCTTCATGAAAACTACAGTAACAAGAAGAAATTCTCAAGATTTGTTCACAGTTGTAAGCAAATAATTTCTGTTAAGAAACCTCCTCCTTCTCAGTCTGAGAAAAATGAATTACAGAGAAATAGGTATCAAACTGAACACATATATGCTGTTCAAATATGTGGAAAAACCTGGAGATTCAGCAGGTTGCTCCTGATACCGTCAGATCCGCAGGTTATCAGGTTCTGGCATGTTTCTTCTCTATAATTATATATTAAAAGACCTAAAATGAATGTTTCAAAAGGTTTTCACAGAGCAGTTGGAGTTTGGGTTTGTTTCTCAACCCTGCCGCAGCTTTTGTGTATAGGGAATTTAGAACCACACTGGCTGAAGCAGGTAGGTGATGAAATCAAGACTTGCAGATGTTTCTTATGAAATCAGTGGGAAGCAAACATCTAAGAAACTTCAAAAATCTAGTTTCAATGCTCCCTAGAATAATCTCTGGTTGGAAGCAAGCAGTGCAGTGCCTGGTATGGCTTGGGAGTACAGTGCACATTGATCATATCTTGGGGATTTCTTGAGATCAGTTTGGCTTTTCAGAAATATCTTATGGTTCCAAGGCCTTCTTTCATAAGATATTCCAGTTTTTCACTTCAAGAGTTGTATTCTAACCTGCAGAACTGACTATTTAATGATACTTTGATTCCAAACACAGTTTGTTCCACATTTGCTAGAAACAGGTAGTTCAGCAAGACAAGCAGTTGCAGTTGAGAACAATTATCGGAGTCAAGATGTTGAATGGAGCTGGATGCCATTGTTCTTTTATACATGATAAATACCTATTCTCTGTGGTTCATGACAATTGTGTCAAGATCTGGACTCTACACTCCCCATTCCCAGAGCCACAAGGGCATTACCTGAAGCTGGCAGTTGCTGTACAGCAGTGCAGCATTTTATTAATATACTTCTATACCATAGGGATATTTTGTGACTCTTGAATGCCACCATCAACATTTCCTCTCTCTCATTCTGAAAATGCAGGCAATTTAACTTTGTTTTTCAGTTTTCATAACCAGAGATTACCATTGACCTTAATCCACAATTCATGTCTCCCTACATTGACCAGATTAGTCATTAAATAGATCTGTAGTCATCTTTCTCTCTTAGTTTCCTTATTACCATTTTATTAGCTGCAAATTTCTGCAAAACCACACAGACTTCCTCTCCAAATCTGACTACCACAGCTCCCATAATCTGGAGGAGTATTTCAGCAAGCTGTGACCACAGAAGAAAGGCAATTAAGACATTGCCACTATGGCTGCATCCTTCTGTGATTTCCATCACAGCACCCAAAGCGTGAGAAGCTGAGGATACATCAAGGCAGTGAGAAGCTGAGAGAGCCTCAAAGGCAGTAAAACTGCAGCAGAGGGATGTACTGAGAGTCTGGAGGTGCAGGATCCCTGAGAAGGCTGCCCCACACCCTTGCTCACACATCCAAAGCACCCAGCTTTCTTCTCCTGCTGCCTCCCGCAGCTCCCAGAGGCACAAAGTGCACTTTTCCCATGGGAGACTTCTGCGCTCACTTGTGCTGCAACGTGAACTTATGAGTCACTCCCCACACAGCAAGAACAGCACCCTCTCCCTGCACCTCTGGCAGTGCCTGGTGCCCACATCATCCCTCCTCCCAATGGACCCAGCCTGGATTCAGACTCCAGGGAAACAGTCGCCTCTATGGGTGAGATGGACAAAATTAGGGCCATGCCCTTTGCTTACTGTTTCCAAGTTGACAGGTCTCCACTTAGCTGTGACGGATTTTTTTTTTTTTCAACAAGCCCTTTCAATGTGCCTGCATGCTGTTCAAAGGGTCCAAGCACTCAACTTTAGATTTTTGCTTCTATTCCAGGGACCAGTTGGCTAAATATTCAATTTGCAGCATCTAAACATATGGGCATCTACGTTCTTTATCACATGTATCTGAGAGTCCACTGAGCAGTGAGACTTATTTATGCTAACTGTTCATTTTACATTGTTTTTAATATGGGAAAATAAGGATTTAAATTTGTTTGCAGACAGAAAGCAAATTATTTTTATGTTGCGCTGCCAGAGTAAAATTTTGCTGCATGCAGCTTTCCTCCTCTTTTCTCAGAAGCTATCTGAAAATAAATGTTGCACACCTGCCTTGTTTCTGTATACCATCCAGTAACTAAAGCTAGACATGCACATAGCACTCTGATAAAAGCCTCAGTGAAGGCTGGAGGGGGAGCTTCACATGCACTGCCTTTGCCAACTGTCCTACTTGCTTCCCACATTGGAGAGCTTGGACCATCCCATCCCAAACTTTGCCCAAGAAATACCTTTAATGTAACATGGGCAACTCTGAAGTGATTGGGCAGTTGGGCTTGATGGCCATTGTAAGCATCTACAAACTGAAATATTTTATTCTACTGTATTCTAAACCAAGCATCCATTTCCTTGCTCATTCCTCCATGCAGTTTTGCCCATTGTTCCCATTCCGTTTATTTCAGGCTGGATTCTCACCTTGGTGTGCTGGCAGTGCAGGTCAGTCACAACATGAACCAGGGCCAGGAGCACATTCCAGCCTGGGAAGATCCCTCACCTCGCACCACAGCTCCCACTGGCACAAGGGAATCATGAGCCAGAACGCTGCTGGCGCGCTAGCGCGTGCGACGGATTCATTTTCCTGGGGCGTATGAATTGGCAAATTACAGTTTCTGAATCAGATTGGGCCTCAACAAGTCTTGTGCTGTCAGATACACCTCAGTTCCTGGGATTTTACATCATCCAGATTTCTGTTTCGCACCGGTGATTTCTGTCTTCCGAAAGAAACGCTCTTTTCTTCTCATTCTGGAAAACATTGTGACTGTTGTTATGCTGCCACAGCAATATGCCATTGGCTAAGAGCTATTTTGGAAATTCATGTCAGGATTGTTCAACCACTTTCTTCTTTTCTTCTCCATTAAATCAGACTAGCATCCTGGGCCACAGTCAGAGAAATCACATCCATTGATTTCTGACTTGTGCTAGTTAATGCAATTCCCCCCAAACTTTTGTGGTAACCTCATCTTCTCCGGAGTTATATGAGTGATCTGCTTGTGAGCCGAGCTGCTGCTGGATTTCAGAGGGGCAGATCCTCATTGTGTGCACACCCAGCCTCATACATCAGTACAATCAGAGCCTAAACTGGGGACCAACCAGTCTGATCTGATCCAGCTGTGTCCTGCTGCTTTTGGAAGTGTAGTGATTAAAAGGTGAGACATACATAAATCTGAGGAAGTTTTTCCTGCATTGGACTACCAAGCAAAGCTCACTACTGGCATAAAAAGCATTTCCAGGAAAACATTGTACTGTGGTATGGATTAAAAATTTTTCACTTCTACCTGCTACATTGAAATGACAAGTGTCAATCCCTGAACTTTACAGCATAAAATAAAATCAGAAAAAGATTCCCTGAGGATGAAAGCTTTGCAAAATTTTGTCAAAAAAGGCACTGTAGAGTAATTTTACCTTCTGATGGAATACCTGTGAATATCAGTGGAGACAAGTGATTGGACTAGTCACTGGTGTGTGACATTAAGATTCCTGCATAGGGAATCACTGTAAAATTACTGAGACATGAGAGGTTCACACCGTCTTCACATATTGAAATAAAAATCTTGTGGACAGGTTATTGTATAAAACCTGTATTTGCTATCAAATGAGCACAAAAGGGTTTCTCTTTTAAGACTATTAGGTTTTTTAGATTACATGTTTTGAGGCAAGGAAAATCTTTTTCTCTTCAGTTGTTCAGATATTCTGCTTCCTAGATCAAGAGCTCAGGAGGCACCAATAATATACAGTCTAAGGATCTCTCTCTTTTCCCCAAAATGTGACAGCAAAACTATCTTAGAAAACCCACAGCCCAAATGACTGCAATAATTCGTTAAAATTCAGGATGGATGTGATGGATCCTGAGATGGAGTGAGTCTCTGGAACTGTGGGGTAGAATACAGCAGAATGTCCCCCAAGCAGTACAAATACTGTCACCAGTCACTCAGCACAGCTGTGAGCTTCCAGGGCAGATAGAGAGTAGTGCCCATGAGGAAGATAAATCAGCAATGCCGTAAATGTTTCAGAAGGATTTTGGACCAAAGTGCACTGCACATCAACATGCAACAATTGAATTAGCCTTCATTCTGCTCTAGAGATCTCAGAGCCCTATCCTGTAGTTGGGCAAAGTGCCTGTGAAAGCCAACAAGAAAGCACGGAGCCCTTTAGAATGAGGGGGGACACATAGTTTGTACTCTTTTCCCTAATAAATCTACAGATATCTCAGCCAAGCTTTAAATAATGTAGGCAGGCTCTTTCCTTCTTCCTACAAATTTGCCTTTAAATGGAAACACACACTTCCTAATTTGACACGGTCACTCCTAATGGAAATATGGGGTTGCATCCAAGTGATAAACTTCTGATTCTAGAATTAAAGAAGCCGAAGAAGTCTGCTTCAGAGCAAATGCAGCAACTCTAAATTCCTTCCTTGCTCATGCTGTTGTATAGTGAGGGTATCATTAAGCTTTCTCAAACTACCATCACAGATGAATCAACACAGTGTGAGTGGCTTTGAGAACTGTGGAAGTTTATCTCAGGTGAGGATGCATCCGGCAGTTTGTGCCTGTGTGTGGGCTCCAGCACGTGCTGGAGAGGAAAACACACGCACCACCACAGATTCCTGCTCTTCTCCATTTGTTTATATTTAGCAGTTTCCCAGCTCAGCCACTGTTTAAAGTGTAAGCTCTTTCAAAGCTCTCTTTAAAGTCCTACATTTTTTGAGAGATATTTGAGAAAATGTCTCTCAAAAAGTGAGAAAATAACCTTTAACCTGTCCATGCCTCATAAAAGAGATTTAACCACCTCTCAGTTAACTACAGTCAATCATCTAGCAAGGTTTAATCCAACTATGAGACCAACTAAGAAATTGTTCTGAGGGCAGCTCTTATAAATCAGGAATGCATTTAGATAAATAGTAATAATGGTGATTTAGCAGCGTAGTAAATATTTTTTTCACCCATTTCTACTTTATCAAGGCCTCTGTCAACTCAATGTAAACCCCACTCTTACAGTTAAAAACTGAATTAGAAAAGAAAACATAACAAAACATCTTTTTGATTACATAGGAAATGAGAGTGACATTTCTTCCTCTATTGTTCAACACTTGCAAGTACTATTAACTTTAAACATTAAGGGAAAAACCAGTTGTGCTGAACAACTTCTATATTTAAGGTAAACAAGTAACTGTAGATTTCTTGAACTGATTAATCTCCCTTCCATTCTCATGAAAAAATATTCCATGTGAAAATAAAATAACACTTATATGTGCATGCTTTTTACAGCATGAAGCATCTTTACCTAACTGAGTAGAGGAGCCTTCCACTGAAATGTATTTTAGTGGAATAAAATAGTCAGAGCATAAGTGGTTATGAAGGTCAGCTTGCTTTCTAATCTGAGTGAAATACATGCACCATATTTAGCAGACACACGTACAAGTAAGCCCATACAAGAAGAGAGAGTGAGAAAAGCAATTATAATTGCTATTCTCCAAATATATAATGAATTCATAGGTTTTCATCTTATCCTTTTACATTCCAAGAACAAACCGTTTGCAGGTCTTAGGGAGTGGAGGTAAGAGAGAAATTTCAGCTTCTGATAGGACTCTTGGATTGCTTAAATGTTAAAACAAAATTTAAAACATCTTTGGTGTACTGAAAACCTTTGTGATCTTTCAAAAATTATATTAATCCAAAGAGCAAGTTTTATTCTAGGCAGAGTTGGATAGCAAAATTCTGCTCTCAGTGCAACACTTTGGATGCCCACGAATTGCGTGAATCTGTCAGCGAAAGTTGAATTTAATGCCAAATATCTGTATTTTCAGTGTCTATTGACAGGCCTACAAATAAGATTTCTAATTAGTCTGCTACAGAGATAATAGTCTGATCTTTGTACTTTAGGGAGCTTTTGCATTTAAACAGCCTTGAGGAAGACACCTTGGCATAAGGATATTAGTGGTTTATGCATCTATACAAAAAAACACCATTGATTTGCTCTTTGATCACTGTTCAGACCAAATCAAAGCAAACCCATAATCTTCAGGGCGTTTAGGCTCAGTACCTATTTCATAGACAAGCTAAGTCCTTTGCCATGTACACCATCATTGTGGCAATGCACATGGCATGTGTTTTTAGGACATATGGTAAAGACAAGAAGATTTTTACGTCTCTTGAAAGGGTGAAAAGTTAAGAAATTTTATGTGTGTACCAGAATGCCACAACTGTCAAGGTCTCATCTCTCTTCCCCTTTTTAATTCTACTGTAGAACAGGAAGAGTACAAAAATTCAATAGAAAAGAATTAAAGAAAAATCGTTACATTTCTCACAGCAAATCATGAACAATTGTGTGGTGTCAGTGAGGAGCATGAAGTGCAGTCAGGTCTAAAAGCTGTAAGTCCCCTATTATTCATTTTTACTAAAAATCCAAGAGGGCTTCTTGTAAACTCAAAATTTGTAATGTGGCTCTGGAAGTAGGGCCTTTCAAGAGTTCAAACAGCTGCTTCCGAACCATGAGTTATTTCTGCGTTTATAGATGGCTAAAATGCTGTGTTAAGGGGCAAAAATATAAAGTGAAAACTGGATCTTTTTCTCTATCAACATAAAACTACAACCTCTATTCAAAACGTAAACATATGGAGATTGAGGAAAGAATTGCTTTTCCTCTTCCATTTAAAGAGCTTCAGTGGCTTTGTATTTTCACTTCTCTCTAGCCTTTGCAAAGATTACATTTGTAAACCAAAAAGTCTCAGTCTAATTACTGAAAGAAATTTCTTCAAAATCTGAGATATCCACAAGAGTTTGGCTAGCTCCTGACTTCAGGCAGACCAAGCCATCTGGCTTGGTTCCTTATTGCTTGTAGAGATGGTGATGGACCTCGAGCATCAGCTCGTGGCTATGCCAAATTCTGACCTTTTTTCTCTTTTTTTTTTTTTTTTAATTTAACTTCTTCTCCATTCTGTAATAGACAATTAAGAGCTGAAAATGCACCAAGCACATGACAAAGTGCCTGTGGAGATCTCTGCTTCCTAGGAAGGGAACTTAGAGCCTCGGCACCAAGCAGCAGCGGCAGCCCGCGCCCATCCTGTATTCCACAATCTGTAATTTCAGCTACATATCTATTTATTCCAATGCTGCAGTATTCCATTTCTGAATGAGTTCCCACATCATGGTGACACATGCCTAGCATTATTGCATTTTAGACAGCCATCTGTACTGATATATTCAGCCAATAATTTGCCACCAGGAAATTGGTTCCTGGGAATATATTTTTTATGCGGAGTGCATGCATGCCTGTCTCTAATTTCTAAAATCCATATATCCTTGATGTGCCTCGTAGGAAGATGAAATCCTATTTCATCCTGAACCGCCTGTAAAATGTAATTCTTGATTTTAATTAACGGTCAAGAAAATTTATGCCACAGTTTCATCAGCAAAACCTTTGCAGTAGCATAATAATCCCCAAAAGGATAAGTAGCAACATGGCAATGCCAGTCAGCTAAATATGGCAAATGGCAGCGAAGAGTGAAATGGGTCTAAAGGGACACAGATCCTCTCACTGATGAAAGACGTGGGCTAAAAATATACCTAAGTATGGATAAATATAGAATAATGATTGTTAAGGAAAATAATCCAAACGTGGATTGCAGCATTCAGTGGAGCGATCTCACAGGATCCTGAAAAAAAAAAAAAAAAAAGAGCTGGGTAGGTATTAATGAATAATCCTCTGGTATATTATCAGACTGCCTTATAATACCCTCATGGAGTGAGAAATGGCCACCTAACTTCAGATCATTAAGTCCATCTCCTGTGACACCAGAACATGGCCCACCATATGGGAGACACATGAAATATTAAGAAGATACTAAATGTGCGCTTTACCTTTGGGCAGAAAGCCAAGGGCAGCAGGAGCATGGGCAGGCAGCTCATAAGGGGTCTGGGGAGGAAAGAGTTCCTTAGGTGAAAACTGTGGTTTAAATTATGTGCAATACAATTTTCATATCTGCTAAAGAAAGTGCTTTATTTTCCTTTTTTTTTTTTTTTTTTTTAAGGGGTAATTCCTTTTTTGGTCTAGGGAGGGGTGGAAGAGGGCTAGAGGATTAAAAAAGGGAAAGCTTTAAAGGATAGTTCAAAATGTTAAAAGATAAAGAAAAATTCTATTACTTTAAGCTAAGAGAGACAGAGTTTTGGAAATAAAGCGGGATTGGGGGTTTTTTTTAATTATCAGAGATTTTCCTGTCCTCACACAGACACCAGGCTGCTAATCAGGGGCATTCACAGCAGTTAATTCCACTTTGAGTAGGATTAGCTCTAATATTTAAATAAATGATCTCCACAGCTTTGCAGTTTTTTGGGTAACAGGAGTTTGGGGAGGAGGAAACTGGTAATGAAGGGGAAAAAATGAAGTCTCTGTCCTGCAGCAGATCTGGCAGCAAAACTGGGAGAACATCTCATAGGGCTTCAGAGACCTGGAGGAAATTTCAGAGGAAGTGGTCATCCAGTAGAAATAAATATAAGTTCTGTTTATTTTTGGAGGAGAGAAGACATTCACAAGTATCCCTATGTCTATTAAGTCTTTCCAGAGAGAAGACTTTTTCACAGTGAATAAGCAGCCTCCAAAGAATTTTTGAAATTGCATGTAAGTATTGTTTTGACTTATACAAAATTATCCTTGGTGTGGACTCATTTTCTCTTTTTCTTTTGGCAAATTTACACTACACTACAAAAATGCCATGTTTTGCAATAGATGTCAGTTGGATTTCATATTTCAACTAATTGTTTACTGTCAATTTAAATATTTTCACAAGAAAAAAAATCACTTAAATATTATTTGGGGCTTATTCTCTTTCTGTGTAGAATAACTTCTCACTTTTGTATGTTTTGAACTTCTGAGAGACAATCATAGCAATGTTCTCAGGACGTCATGGTCACAAGTATTCCTGCCCTATTGCCTTTTATAGTAGGCTGATATTTTATGTAATATCCTTTTCCAAACACATGAGAAAGATGTTTAAACTGGCTTGGAATTAGAAAGGATAACCCATTTCCTTGACTAATTGTAGATTGCATACAACAAGGGGCTTTGAGAAGGAAATAAATTTTGGTAGTGAATTAAATGGAATGCAAGATTTTGCAGTAGGAATCACATCTCCAGGATATATATATTTTTAGAGCAATCCTTAAATGAAGGAGGAAAATGAAAATACAGCATAAGCTCTTGCAAGAAAGGAACAAGAAAAGTTAGGTCAAGGGAAGCGTCCAAGGCATGAATTTACTCAGAGCTCATCCCTGCTAAACTGGCACCAGCACAAGCTTTGGCACAGCCTTGGATTGTCTCCAGGAAGGGAGGCATTGCAGATTAACCCTCCTCCCAGCCCCACTGCTGGCTGCACAGCCCCACATCAGCTGGAACAGGGCACTTGCAGGAAGGGCTGCAGGTGTTGCTCCCACCAGCTTTGCCTGGCTTGCAGAGCTGACACCCAACATACACTCTTAGGACAAAAGGCAATGTTTTCACCTGTCTGCCTCAAACAAAACTGGGAAAATACTGAGTCCTCCAGGATTCTTACCTCTCCAGGGCCGCAGGTCCTAGGAGAATCATCCTAGAGGGAAAATTCTCATTTTTACTGGAGTCCCCCCTTATGCTGTTTTGGGTGAGAAACAACAGAGCTGATGTCAGCTACTTTTAGATTGGTTCTAAAGCCTTTTGGCATTATAAGAGGAAGAAAAAGAGAGGGGAAAAAAAACCCCAGACACTCATGAGCTGACTTCTAGGTTGAAATTTGTTGCATATGTTCAAAAAATACAAGTGACATTTGCTCCCATATATTGCAGGCAGCAGTAACAGAAATTTGACATGTCAAATAGAGTACATGCCACTTAATCTATCCAGCTTGAGATCTGGAACACAGTGTGTTACAAAGACCTGAGGGGGAAAAAAAAAAAAAAAAAAAAGGAACATTAAATATATGTGAAATGCTGTGGGAAAAAAAGTGTAAATTCTGTTTTGCAGCCCCCAGCTTCACAATTCTTTCTTTCTGATGTAAATAGCTTCCAGCAGAAAGATTTGGGAGTGCAAATCTGTATGAAATGTTGGCAATTCAAAAAAAAAATGTTGAGAGAAATGACATAGTTTGTTTTGTTCAAAATTTCTAAAGTTACTGTTTTTCTATGAAGTATCAGGAGAGGTCTCATAACAGATCAGAATTAAACTTCCCTCTAAAGTATATGTTAGTTTTCTCTTCAGCCCCTCAGGAGGACTATGTGTGGCAAAAGTCTAAAATCACCCTCTATATTTAAAAAAATGAAACCAATTCAAAGAGTTAACAACCACTGCAAACAGATTTACTGCACTTCATTATAAAGTTAAAGTAAATGGAGCATTTAAAAAGAAATAACAGATGCCATCATCCTGGATGGATAATTAACAGCAGACTCTTTAACACTTATATTTAAATGGGACTGAAACATTTCAAAAAGATTTTTTTTTCTGTTGCAAAACATTCAGATGTAAAAAAAAGATCATTCTCCTCCAACAACCTCCCTAGGGAAACAAACTTCTGAATAAAACTGAGAGAACACTTCAGGACTACAGGTTTCTATTTTTCATGAGAGGAGTGTGAGCTGCCTGTTGAGTTCCTGAGTGTAGAAAAACAGCAAAGGTGATACCTACCCACCCACCCAGCTACCTAACCCACTTCCACCCCTGCTGGGCCTTTCAGACCTCACTTTTCTTGCCTCTGGTGGGCTTTCCAAGGCAACTCTGCTTTGCCTGCACCAGAACAGCTGCTGACACAGAGCTGAGACCACACTGTCACCTTCTGCCCCATCAGCTCAGGTAGAGCTGAGTGGGGACACCAATCTTTAGCAGGTGCTCAATAACAAATAGAATTTTTCCTTTCCATGTGCATTTCTCCTGCACCTTCACTTACACAGCTCTGCCCTTTTTCCTTCTCCCAGGTTCTGGGGAGATGCACAAAGCCGAGGTTTGCTCAGACCTATCCATTACAGAACTGCACCCACTTTGCCGTCACTTGGCACCTTCTTTTGGCCGCAACAGTAGAAAAACTGGCTCATGCTGACAGAAAGGCTGGAACCCTCCTCTGTTTTCTAGAGGTGATCTCTCAAGGTAAGGATTAACACATTGTTCAGACAGTCTGAGGGAACAAAGGTGCTTTTGCCATTCTCTGTGCCATTTCGAGGCATCGAGTAACACCTTTCGCTTTAGTTTTGAGGAACACAAAAACCTTTTAAAACACAGCAAAACCATCAGCTGCCAGCTTATAAAACTCGCTCCAAGTTACCTCCTCTGAATGTTGAAGTTGGTGTGCAACACATGGCTGCCTAGAGGCTGGGTATATACCAGCTAAGGGTGGATGGACATCCAGGACAATCAGGATATCTTTTTTCCCATCCTGGGTGCCATCAGCACATGACACAGTTCAACCATCAGCTGCCTCAATATATAGTTTCAGATTCTGAGTATATTCTTCTTATAAAACACAGCCTTTCAGATAAACACACGTTTCTCACTTTTGTTGTTGTTGTTGTTGTTGTTGTTGTTTACGAGGCTGTATGTGTTACAGATTATCTTATGAGTCAAGACACACAGATGCTCTCCTTATTAATGTGAGAAAATAATAGTGCCAAGGGGCATTAAAGATCTGTTCATGCAGGTTGGGGGTGGGAGGTAATTACACAACATGATAAAGTCAGAAAAATACCAGGAAATTTAGGGCGGCCCCTCCCTTCAACTATTTACTTGTCAAATAGATTTTAAGTTTGAATATGTGATCTGCATATGTAGTCTCCCTATTAGCAGGTGCAGATTAATAACTGAGACTTTTGACAATCCTAGCACCAGAAAGTAAATGTACACACAGCAAAGCGTGTGGCGTGTTGCTGGCTCGGTGAGAAACTGAACTGAGAGCCTAAACAAGAGAACAGGCTCCATCCCACAGTCAGCAACAACTGGGTCTGCCTGTGCCTACATAGAAAGCAAAGCTCCAGCTCGAGGCGTGCAGAGGGTAACTCATGAATATGAACATCCGAGAGCGAGGATGACAGGAAGTTTACATAATGGCAACAGTATCTGTCATACTTTGCGATTCTCCCACATGTGATATCTGATGTCTGACAGTGACTCACGGGCCACGGCTCTCATGTGGCTGCTCAGTTAGGTATGACTGAAAAACAAACCCCGAGTCATGTCAGAGGCATGCACGTGTGCCCCACGCTGACAGCTCGGTGGGCGTTCATTGGGGCTGGTGGCAGACACCTGGACGCATCTCCAGGATTCAGAGGAAGGCACATGGGCACGGAGATACATCTTTTACAGACCCGTGATTTTGAGATGTCTGGGAAGAGAAGTGATACTCGGAGTCACAGTCCCCACCCCCATCTTGATAAGTCGATAAGTTAGCATTTTTGTCTCATTTCCATTTTCCCAAACTTCTACGTGTATGAAATTGCTATAGGCAACTGCCCAATGCCTTTGCATCTGCTAGAGCTGTTAAGTAGCTGATGAGGTCTTTTTCACAAGATCTGGCTTTTATTTAATTAATTATTTAGATTTTCCGTTTCTTTTTTTTTTTTTTAACAATTTCTGAAGATATAGAATCTGTTCCAGCAATATGGCGAGTGCAAATGCTCCTATTGGAGACTTGCTGATATCCAAGATGTCTCAGTCCTGCTCTTAAAATCATCTATTTAGCATAAAGGTGTAAATAAGTACATGTAGATATATGTGTAGAAAAGGGATATTAAGATACACAAATATCCAGTATCAGAGATTTTCTATGGTGCCCATGAAAGATTCTTTTTAATGGAAATTGCTAAAGGACAGCCAGCTTCTTCATGATATTGAATACCAATATCAGTATTGAATATCAATATCTTCAGTGATAAATAGGGAGGGTAGCAGGCTACATTCAGTCTTTAGTGCACAGTGAATCTACACTGAAACTGGAAACTGTTGACTACATAAAATTATGATTATATATTTCAGTTAACGAGAAAGATCATGGGAAAAACACTCCACTAGTTAGCTGGATTGTTTTAATACTATTCGAGGCACTTTCATGCCTCAATGGCTTCCCAGGAATTCTCTGAATTGTTATAGTTAATTTTTCAAAGATATTTTCTTACACAAGTTTAAGTTCCCTGAAATGCAGCCTCACTTCACAGGTTCCTTCCTTGTAAACTTATTTGTGAAGGGAAGGTCTCTGTGGTTCGAGGCTGTCTGCTGGGGATGAAAGCGAGGGAAAGCGCTGTAAAACAAATTTTAAAAGGGAGGAGTAAGATCAAAGTACCTCATTAAGGGCAGTATATTACAGCCTTGTCCAAACTCTGCCTGCTGAGATTGTACACATCTGTCACCAGTTAGCTGATAGCCTGGTTCTGCACCAGGGAGGAGAGGCTGGAAGCAGAAACATGTGGATGCTAAAATTCTCCACATAAGCTGTATTCTGAGCCATCCTTGCAGCACAGGGCCAGTACCCTTGCTGGATTTTTTGACCAAGTTGTGAGGCTGTTTGGGATGCTCTCGAGCAGCTGAGTTGCATTTCTACCTGAGTGCCCCTGGATATTTGTCATAACAGAGGTTCCTAATTTTACTTGGTATTGCAGTCACACATGCTTACACCTCCTCAGACAACTGCATGTTGAGGAAAAGATCCTGGAGGAGAGATCACAGAATCACAGATGTCTGTATTTACATCCTTTCCCATCCCAGTCAGTGACTGGCCAGGCATGGCTGAGCTCTGCCCTTGCCCTCAGGCTTTGGCCATCTCTTGCTAATGTCAGCCTGCTCCCAGCAGCGATGTCCAGCCACACTGAGAACTTCCCATGGTGAGGGCCTGCAGGAAGGAATGGCCCTGCCTTTCCTGCTCTGCACTGCCACAGCCAGGAGGACTTCAGACCTGTCCTTCCCACCCAGCTGTCTTTCATCTCTTCACAGGAGACAGAAACTCTTCAGAACTGACAATTCCTCCAGGGCCAGTTTCACACCCACTCCTTGTGACTGCTCCTCCAGGCTGGTAGAGTTTCCTCCAGGCTGTCACGTGCCCAGCGGAGACATTAGGAAGGAGGAGGCACCCCTAGGATCTGAACCAGCTTTCCAGCAGTGTGGCAGGACTGGTCTAAGGGGTTTGGGTGGCAGAGGCACGTTGGGATTTGCTCCTCTGTTGAAAAGAGGTAATCAGAAGCAAAAGCAACTGGTTTTCCATTCTGCTGTGTGAGCTGGCTTCTGTCCTGCCTCCTACATATCCACTGCACACCATGAAGCTACAGCTGAAACCCAAACACCTGAGGATCTGCTCAGGTGTCTCAGCCCTGGCATAAATGGGCTCAAGGGACCCTGTTCACCATTTCCTACACTGCAGGCAGACACCAGCAAACCTCAGCTCTTCTCTGAAACACAAGATTCTCATGGTCTGGACAAGAAGAAAGGGAAAGACAATGGTACAGCCAGCCACCACTGCAGCTGCTCACATCCCAGAGGGACACCTCCGGGGCCTCATCCCAGAGCTGGGATCAGCTCAGGCCTCGCACAGGTAATTATGAATGGATTGCAAACGAGGAATCTGGAGGCTCAGAAACAGGAGGTGGATTGCCTTAGGGCTTGGCTGGTGGAGCAGTGATTAAGCAGCCTTGGCTGTTTGACACAAGTGGGAGAAAGGCACTGAGGTTTCTCTGCATGTTTGAATGTTGGGGTGCTGCTCTGCTTCAGATGTAATTTGATATTTATTTAGACATCTAGCCTTGGGCCCGTGGTGACTATGGAAGCGAGAGAAATCACGAAGATAAATTCCTGCCAAACAGATGGATGACTAAGCAGCCTCAGATGCCTAAATTGATAAGATTAATCATATTCCTTGATGCTTCCTAGACATACTGGTTGCACCTACCCATGGCTCCTCAGCAGAGGTTCAGCAGGTCCTACATCCCTTCAAAGGTGTGGCCAGAGTCCATGATGCCATTTTGCATCTTACCCAAAACATCGGTGACCTAATCACTAGTGGTGCCTGGCAGACTGTGTTATATAACTGTATAATGCTGTAGAATTGTATAAATATCTACTTATAACAGTAGTCCAAATATTTGTCAAGCTGTAAAAGTCTCCTCACCACACCCATGGGAGCACGATGTGATTCCATGGGAGTGAGATTGCTCTCACTTGTGAGCAATCACACCCTCAGCAGGTTTGCTCTGCCATGGCAGCCTGGCCCGGTGCAGACCAGGACGCTTCTGCAGCACGCGCTGGAGGAAGTTCATGTGTGGTCTTTTTTGGGTCATTGGGTCTTTTTAATTAGTTTTTTAATTACCTACTAATAGCCTGAAAAAAGCTCCATTGTTTCTTCTCCAGTTGGACAGGTCAGTTTGTAATTTAGGAGAATTATGCCTTCCATCAAAAACGGGAAAAACAGCTTGGTTGCAGACTCTGCAGCAAAGAACTTGCAAAGAGACTGAGCTTCCCTTTTTAGGGAATACATCTGGAAGATGATTGTGAATGCACTCTGTCTCTCCATCATCCTCTTTCTTTTTCCCCTCTCCAGTTCCTTGCCAACCCAACCCCTCCAAGAAGACAGGAACCCCTTGGTTCACGTCCATCTCCTCATCCTGGTCGTGGCTGTAGCACAAGGTGGCACTGGAGTATTTTTGCATCTTTTAGGTGACTGCTGCTTTCCCTCCTATAAACCAGGATTTTTTCCGTAAGGAATACAAACAAATTAGTGTACTATATAAATAATTACCTTTATGTAAATGCATGTGATAAGATAAATGGAATCTGAAATGATTAACTAACCTTCCATTTAACAACATTTCTGACATTTGATTAGAGGAATGAAGTCCAACCAGCTTTCCTGTGCCTCTTACTGTGGAATACCAAGGATGTGTAGCAGCCATTAAAGTGACTCAGCCATGCCTTGTTCTTCTTCGTCACATAGGCTGAAAATATGAAACATGAGGGGAAAAAATGAAGGAAGGAAGCACACAAGCCAGCCAATTTTTGATGTCCAACCAGAGTCAGCTGCCACTAAGGCAAGAGCACTTTCTTCACACTGTTTGTCTTCATCATTTTCTTTCGATCTGTGCTGCAGGTTAGGCTCAGGTTGACTTGAATCCTTGAATCCCAGCACCATCCAAGCAGCACAGCACTGCATGGTGACCAGCTGGGAAGCTGATGATCCAGCAGCATTTTCCCAGGGCTGGTCCCAGGCTTATTGAGGCTTTCTGTCAGTAGCTCCATGCAAGCGTGGCTGTTTTGGTTCAAAGTCTGGAGCGAGATCGTTCAGCCTTCGTCTGGGGATTTCTGCACCACACCTTCCTGCCCAGTGTAGACATGTCCCAGGTCTATCATCATTTTCATCTGCCAAGCGTTCAGACAAAATAATTAACTTAGCTCTGCTGGCACATATCCTTCACTCTAAATTATTTGTATCAAAGAGTGTTATTTCAACAAAATCTTTGTATTTAAATCACAAAAAATAAACATGAGGAGAGTCAAACAGTAAAAACACTGATTAAAAACACAGAAAAAAACTTGACTGTGTTTTCTGGCAGAGACAGATAATTAAGAGGATTTTTAAGGGCTTTCTCTGTACCAGGTAGAGATTTAGCAGTATTTTCTGCTAATCACCTTTAGGCTGTAGAGACAGTACCACAGCATAACACAAAATAAATGACCAGAAGGCTTAATGTTTTTTGTGATTTTTATTTAAAGTGATTTCATATTGTGAGCTTATGCCAAAAGGTTCATTTGTTTCTGAGTTTCTGGCTCTGAGGACTGTTATCCACGCTGTGAATTTACCACTGTGTTTGTCCACACAGTCATTGGAGTGCATATAAATAATTTTCAGGTGCCATTCAAGCTTGTTTCTCTTTTGGTCCAAAACATTGTTTTTGACAGCTACCAATCAGAGCATTGTAACTACCTGCAATGCTGTATCTGCTGTGATTCATGAAAAAGTCCCTTATCGGGCTAGGAATATCTTCTGCCTAAGAGCATACCTGCTGTAGGAGTGTTATACAACACCTCCTGCAATAGGTGGAGGAGTCTCCCCAATCACTTCCCTACACTGTGAATTAAGTCCCAAAGTGCTCATGCAAGTTATTTTATATAAAAGAGAATTTTTTGAGGGATCATTGGTTTTATGTTACCCAAGTAGAGTTTCAGCCACTTTTTGACTTCTGGACATTATGTCCTCACACCAAGATTCATCTTGATGCTTTTTTGCCATACACATCTTCTGCTGCAGAGCTCCTGAAGGGCAGTCTGAGACACCTTCAGGTAAGACACAAGGCCACAGCCATCCTCAATGAATTCAGGTGTTGCTTGAGGCTGTTCCAGCTGTTTGCAAAGTCAACAACACACATTCAAAGTGTTTCCTGAGTGTTTGAGGACCCCAAGAGTCTGGAGAGCTGAGTGTGTCAGTCACTAACTTTGCCCCTCTCTTCTCTGAAAGGCAGCATGAAACTGTGGCTCATTCTCCTGCTTTCAAGAGTGGTAGAAAAGGGGGCACCAAAAGTTTTGGGGTTTCTGTTACAGGTTAATTATCTTGGGTCCTGCTGCTTGATGCCCTGCTTGTTGTGCCAGCTTTCCATAAACAAACTTTGGGAATCCTTGTTCTAATAGTATCTTTCCATCTTCTTAATGGCTATGATTTTTTCACTCCATATGGCCACTTCATCTGCATTAAGCCTCCTCACTTATAACAAAAAATCCTTCTGTCGTTTCTGCGTTTAGCCAGGTCTGTTGCTCAGATGGTGCAACCACTGAATGCTTAAGCTGAGTCTGTGTAAAATGTTGTTTCTCTAGCTATAGGCAAGGTCAGAAATAAATATCTTTGGTACCATATCTATTTAACTGAAAATCTAACTAGACCTCCAAATCTGTGCGCTTGGCCACATATGTTAGAAACAGATCCTCAAGGCACTGATTTGTAATAGCCATTCCCACCACCACCTCCTCCTCCTCCCCAAAGCCTGACTGCTGAGATTATATCCTGACTGTGTCCAAGGAAAGTTGTGAGGCTGGGAGAGAAATTTAGTGTTGCTTTAATACCTTTGCATCTTGGCTGTACTGGGTCAAAGGTCCCATGTTTCCAGCACTAGCTGACAAGGAATGTGAGTAAAACAGAGAAAAACAGCAGAGCAGAGAGAATATATGATAGTTATGTGCAATTTCCTCTCTTCCAGGTATCTCTGCCCATCCTAAGCCATGTACAATGTCCCTGCACCTGTAGGTCTTCCATTAATTTGTCAAATCACTTCTTGAGCACAATGAAAACTTGAGCATCAGCAGCACGTGTCATGACCAACAGCACATGACCAACACATGTCAGCATAGCAAAATTCTTCCTCCTGTTTGTTTCAAACTTGCTGAGTCTTATCTGGCTAACCCTAATCTTATCACATGCAGAACAACAACCAATTGTTCCTAATTCACTTTCTCTATTGCCACAATTAACTCCACAGATCCCTACTGTATTTTTCTTTAGGTCTTATTCTACTGAGTCGTTTCTTACAGAATCTATACCTTTCTTTTTTTTTTTTAATCACTGCTCTTCTCTGTTTCTCTTTCCCTTCTGCTTTATTTTTTATGAGAAACAATCAGAAACACATGTGGTAGCAAGAGCAGGAACTTAGAGTGACTGAGAAACATCTCTTCTCTTCTCTTCTCTTCTCTTCTCTTCTCTTCTCTTCTCTTCTCTTCTCTTCTCTTCTCTTCTCTCTTTCCCTTCATTTCTCTGCCCTTTCCTATTAACTCTAAGCTAACTCTGCTCATTAAAGACCTTAATCAAAATTAGCTTTTGCTCATGAGGGAGGATTCCATTAACTTGTAGATGAGCCAGGTGTTGGCTTTCCTACCATCTAAAGGTGGAAAAACAGAAGTGGGAAAACACATTATTGCAGTGGTCCATCTGAATAAACGTAGTATCACACCAGATAAAACCCAATCCATAAATCTAACAGACAGCCCAAACTGGATTTTACAATGTTGACAAGATCCATGCCATTGACTTCAGTGTGGTCAGGCTCTCTCTCCAGGTCTTTATTTCCCTCTAAGATCCAGTAGTGGAGTCATCAGGTACCCATGACATCACACTGGTTGCCTCAGTCCCCAGGTGACTGGATATTTTCTCCATCCCTGTAAATAAGCCCAGGATATTTTAAATTCACTGACAGATTAGCTGCAAACAGACCGGTCCTTTTGTTGTGGCACTCTGGATGAGAGTATTTTATCTTTGAGGTGGCCATGACACATTTTCTCTACTGTATAATCTTCTTCTTGGTCTCTTAAAATGTTGTCTTAGATCTTTATTTTCAGACAGCTTTCTTTTGCCTAAAGTCATGCTTATTCTTAACACTTAGGCTGGCCAATGAGACATTATTAGCAGAGGAAGCTGTTTTAATCGGGCACTGGGAAGCTGTGGCAGTTGTTTGGCTGCTTCATGCTCAGAATTCTTCTCTCAACTTCTGGTGATGCACTATTTCTGAATTTCCCCTTGCATGCTGTCTCTCAGCAATTCCATTTCCAGCGCTAAGTCACACCTTTATTACCTCACAGCCATAAATACATCTCCAGCAGCCCCTGTGGCAGGGCGCTGCCCTACGGGACGATGCCTTTTCCCCTACATCACCAGGTGTGTCTTCAAACTTTGCCTCCACTTTCTCCTCCTGCCTCCCCTGCTGTCAGGAAAGCAGATTTTTCAATGTGCAGCAGGTTCAAAGGCAGGCTAATTCTTCAGCAGCACTATAAATAAGCCTGTCCCTCTCTCCGCTCCTCCAGTTCAGCAGCTCAGGCCTCCTGGTGCCATAAAAGTCATCGTCACTGGAACCTTTGCTCTGTGGCTGCACATTTTTGGGCAATAGGGCATGTAACACACTTTTGAGTCTTCATATGCCAAGATGCAGAAAATCAATTTTAATGTCCCTACAAAGAAGAGCTAGTGAAGCGAGAGGCTATCAATACTGCCAGACACTCGCATGCGCTGGAGGTATGAGGAGAAACGCTGGAAAAATAAAAAAGAGGTTCAGTGCCTTCTTTAGCCCCTCACTGTTGTGACAGGAATCAGCAGCATAACACAGTGCAGAGGGATGGAAATGGAAAATGAGTGTTTTCTTTGTTGTGCCTTTAAGAAATATTTGTCTCAATAAAATGGAAAATTGAAGGATTATGCATTCTTTGACCATTATCACAGAATCATAAAATGGTTTGGGTTAAAAGGGACCTTAAGGATCCTCCAGTTCCAACCTCTCTGCTATGGGGAGGATTCTGTTAGAAATTTTACCCTGCTCATGTCAGCATCAGATCAGTGATCAAAATGGAAAATCGAAAAGTCACATCTAGAAACTTACAATGCCTGAAGAGAGTGTTGAGAGAAATTTCCAAAGACAGAAGTAATTCAATACTAAACTAATGAAACTATAAGGATCTTCTTGTAGTTTTAATTACAATCCCAAGTTCATATCAGTCAGTAACAATTGGCTTTACTATATCTTGCTGCATTTGAGGTACCAAACTATTCATATCTTGATTTTTTTAAGCCCTCATACTAGCTCCAAAATTCATAATAGTTGAACTCCACAGATGAAAAAATAGAATGTGAAAAGGAGAGAGAGAACAAATCAAAGCAATCAATTCAAACAAAACTGTTTCTTGCAAGCTGAACAGTAAATGTCTTCAGAATGTTTCGCTTCAGGGTTTTGACAGAGGCAAATTCTAAAATCTTGGAATACATGGTAGAAAACAAGTCAACAGTTTTGTCAGCAAGTAACACATAAATGGGAATTATTTCAATCATATGAGAATCTTAACCTTTGCAACTGTGCCTTTCGAGGGATATTTCGAGCAGAGCGTGAACTGACACCCTGTGGAATGCTCACACAAGGCATGTTCTTGTTCTCCCGGCTCCTTCGGCGCGTCTGCTGCCTCTAACCTCCTCCTTCCCAGCTGCATCCTGAAACAATCTCAGTGCAGCCCCACCACAGGGCTAGCTCCTAGCTGGGTTTATTTAGCAATGGGGAAGGGTGGTTCTGGCAAGTCTTCTCTGTTAATGTGCAGATCCTGACACCCAGAAAACATCAGCACAGCACTCAGCACGGGGAAAGACTTTTCAGGCTGGCTTTGTAATAAATATAAACCTATGATCAACAGGTGGGTTTAGCTGGTGTTTTCCCCTACCTGTCTTCCCAATAACAGCATAATTTAAGCAACTTCAGAAAGGAATAATGCTGAGTGCAAAGAGAGAAATATAATAAAGCTGTGAGACACACGTTCACACAGTGCATTTAAATGTGCACTGAATTATAAATGAGGTGATTCCATAGAAACATCTACAATTAAAAAGTTTGGTGTGAATAGATTTTTCTCTTATGAACATGTTTGCAGAATTATGCAGGTCCAACCTATTTAAAAAACCAACATAGCTTGAGAAAAATTAAAAAATAACAAGTCTGAGGGATTGTATCAGGAAAAAAAAAATCAAGCACAAAAACCAGTTCATGGTAAGCACACAGAACAAGGACTTACAAGCACCTAAAAAACACCACGGTATCCTGTAGGGTAACAAACATATAGACATGGTGTCAGAAAAAGAAGATAGGTATTTTGAGTGCTGCATATCCTCAAAATGCATAAAGTTGAAAATAGCTATTCAATATGCAATGCAAAAAAAAAAAAAAATCTAAATTACTAAATCTCTGCTGTTTTTCTGTGAGCACTGCTTGCTTATAGCAGCTACTTCAATGAAGCCCTCTAAACCCACTGAAACCGTCACAGCTTTTACTACATTATTGCATTGAAGAATCACAGCTTAGTGTTTCACCATGGCAGATGAAATAATTTTAATATTTGTACCTCTGAAAAGACATGGCCAGTGTCCTGCTACTGCAAATGGTTCTGTTTTGTTAGAAACTCACTGGAGATGGGATGATTGGTGGCTGTGAATGCATGTGTAAATAATGAACTGAGGGTGCACGGAGCTGTCATTTTCTGGAAATAAATAAATCACATGCTGAGTTATTTTACCGAATTATAGTGTGCACATCACTTTGATATATAAAGTAATGTTATATTTTTATCCGAGATAGAGAAGAATTTCACAATAATTATTATTAATGCATATTGTAACTTACATGTATGGCCGTGAAACACTCTGAGAAATTTGGGGTAGTTTGGAAAAAGATGCTTTTCCCAACAGTAGGGAAAATACATAGCCTGTAGATGAGGCTTTTCAAAGAAAATCCCAGAGGGAAGAGGGAGGTGGTTTCTAGCAAGGGTTTAACCTCCCTGGTTCCCAGCCCATCTCTGTTTTGACAAACATCCCTTATTTCCATTGGAAAGCAGTTTCCTCGCAAAATTCCCAGCTGGCTGGAATTGGGAGTTATGGCTATTCCCTTCCAGAGTTTCCTTTCTACAACAAAGCAGTGCATGTTGCAAGGCTTGAGACAAATATGTCTTTAACATCAGTGGCATGCCAGGCAACTGCTTTTCCCCTGTGTGTGCCAAGCTGTGCAGGATCAGGTGTTCGTTCTTCTTCTGCCACGATTTAAAAGCAAGTGTGTGAGATATTACTGCAAAACTGACCTCTGCAGTACAGGAACACTAAAAATGTGTTGCTGCTTTTCACACAGAATACTCTACGACTATGAGGCTTTGCTCGTTGGGGGAGACAAACTGGTTTCTGATAGAAATCCAGAGACGTCCAAGTCTTCTTCTGTTTGTGGAGGGGTTTTTTCACATTAGGAAACAATTAATTTCATGGTGTTTACAAACTGTTAAAAGTAACTATACCCATTTTTCTCTTTTCCATAGTCAATTCTCTGCAGAGGCTACCACACGAAAATTCAGTGATATAAATCTCAATGAACCTGCAGACACATTTATTCATGATGCATTTTAAGAGCTTAAAGCAGAAATGCAATGCAGCTCATTAACTTTCCTTTCAGTGGTCCTGAGGCATATACCAACAGCTTATTACTCTGATGTGCTATACAGTTTGCTTTTTGCCAGTTCTCAAAGAAACAAACAAGCCTATACAACAAAATTTAAATTATAACTTTTTGGTTCACTTTATATTGTCTTTGTACATGCAACATGTGTGTACTGCATCATGTCTGCTCTGTTCACTTGGCATTTATCAGCACTGTGAATAGCCCCTCCCCAATTTATGTATTCATTTGGGTGATTGGCAGAAGCTATCATATTTTCAGGTGTTGAGTCAGAAATCCATCCTGTAGAAATGCCAACCAGCACTAATCTCTCAGGGCATGTACACATGACTGTAGGTGTAGGCAGGATTAAGGTTAGCTATTTTTTGACTCAGTGGCATCTGGCAGAGCATTCCTTGCTCTGCCCATATACACCTGCTGGAGCTGTTAACATGGTGCAAGAACTGGTATAAGTGTCAGATTTTTGTTAGCCTCTAACTTAACATCTGTTGTATATTTCCAGAAGCCCTACCAAGGTTAGGAACAAACTAACACATTTAGTAACAAAAAAAACCCAAATCAACAAAAAGAAAAAAGTGGCGTGTCCTTTCTTTTGTGTTTTCTTTTCTCTGGTGGATCAAATCTTATAAAACCATGAGTGAGAAATAGTGCCCATAGTGTTGGCCTAAAGGAGTAGGGAATGGATTGGAAGAGGAGAGAAGGAAGAAATTTAGAGAGTGCAGCTTCTGCAGGTGTAAGAGGAAAGAAATGGATCTAAAATGGTTTCATTCCCATGTCCCCTTTCTTTTACTGGCTTTTTTCTCAGTTTAAGAAACAAGAAAGGGGTCACAGTGCTTTATTTGGCACTCTTCAAGCCATCAGCCAGCTGTTTATCCATCAGGAGCCTCAATGCTCTGACAGAGGCGATCAGTGGAATCAGTCACCATCCTCCCTTTTCCCTCTCAGCCTGGGTTTGACAGCATTCCTGATCAGAGGGGTAAAAATCCTTTCTAAGTATTCTGAGTCACAGCCCTCCATTGAAAGGGCTCCCTTCAAAGGTGCAGCTTCTCTTTATATAGCAAGAGACTTTTTTGCTTTGGAAGGAGCTGTTTTGGCTCCAGAAAGCAACACCGAACACTTGTCCTACATTGCTTCCTGAAAGGGAGCATTTCAGCTGCCACTGAGTCTGCAGGACCAGGGAGGCTGCAGGAGGACTGCCAGAGGACAGCAAACATCAGTCCAGTGCAGGACAACTGCAGCACTTCTGCCATCCTGCATGGATACCTCTGCATCCTGTCCTGTAGCGTAGAATATTAGAAAAATTAGAAATCTCTACCCAATTTGTTGTTCAGGAACAGCGTCCCTCCCTGGGTCTCTCCCCAGCTCAGTGTCTCACCCCTTTTTCAGCCACTCCTCCTCCCTACTCAGACACATTCCTTCCCAACCCCTCCCAAGCTCAAGCCAAGGGCTGGAGAGCCTCCACAGGAGCCTTGGGTTCTCTACATGAATGAATGGCTGTAAATGTTCTCAAATGTGGTGGCTCCCATACACTGGAAACAGTTTTCTTTATCCTGAGGGAAAGACTATTATTCAGACAAGCCTTCCCTAATGTTTTTATCCCTCTGTTTCCCACCTTACAAACAGCAAATTGAATTAGACTCTCAGACAACTGTTGATGTGGGAGAGGAAGAGCAAACACTGACGTGTGCATACACACTTCTTAAGGATCTGCCTCTTAGTTTAACAAAAACAACCTTCTGTTATTCAGCCTTAGTGTGCCTGGATGATTTAAACAAAAGCTTTTGAGCATTGCTACTCACTCCCTAAGGGGGGTGTGAGGAGAGCAGAAGCTTTCCATGCAGCTCTAAACTCACAATTAGGGTTTGGCTCATCTGAGAGGATGAATAGAAAAAATCCTAAAAACTTATTTCCAGAACACAGGCTTTTCTAGACATTCCCCATGGTGCCCACGAGGTGCCAGAGACCCAGCTCAGCTCCAGAGCATGACTGCAAAGCAGCTTCCAGAGGAGCCACGGGCCATGAGGACACACCATCCTGCAGACACAGTGCAGCAAAAAATTAAAAAGTTTGGTGTAAGTCCAGCCACTCCCAGCCACTGCAGAGGCACAGGCTGTCCCCACACATCCTCACACCACCACCACCACAGATGGGATGGTGTAGGATGGCTGGAAGCATTTTCCTGGGAGACCCTTCCCAAGCAGGCCAGCCTCCCCTGCTGGGCGTCTCCTCCTCCCACAGGCCCTTGCTCCACAGGGCTGTCCATGGGTGTTGGTTTTTGCTTCTGTAGTTTAAACATTTCCTGAAATGTCAAAACTTGTCATCAGTAACTAGGTCAGACTGGCTGGGGCACTGTGTAGGCTCCTCCTGAAATCTCCCCAATGTGTCTCACCCAGTGTCCTTTCATTCCTGGTCCTTTCTGCCATGTCCAAGCCCAAGCCATACCAATAAACGAAAGTTAACCCTGAAACTCACTCTAACTTTTGTCCTAATGTGGCTTTGAGCCAAAGGCATAGAGTTAGTGCTTTAATCCACTTCACCATCTCTCCCTCTGGGGGTTCATAACTCAGCCATGAATGTTTGTTTTGAGCTGAAACTTGCAGTGCAGGTTCTCCTCCAAAGAGCCGTGGCAGGGCAGAAGGCAGTCACTCTCCAGAGAGCACCCTGACACCCAGGGCAGGGCAGGGGGAAAGCAGTGAGGGAGGGGAAGGGCAGAGCCCCTCTGCAGGGAGAGAGATGGGAAACGAGGCAGGGTGCAGTCTGGAAGGAAAAAAAGGGGGGAAACACTACAAGACATCTGTGCAATAACACCTTCATCTTTGACTTGCTTATTCTTACTCTCTTATGGTTTGTCTGGATTGACTTTTTGCTCTTCATGTGGAGACTGGGACTTGCTTCCTCCTCATCCTGGTCAGGTGGGGTTTCTCCTCATCCTGGTCAGCATAGTGCTCTGAGTCATCATAACCCCAGTGACAATAATATCAGTGTGACTGTTTCACATTCCTAAAACTGACCACATTTGAATTTGTGGGCACACATTTTTACATCCTTGCAAGTTTTATTCAGATTTTTTTGAAGATTCAAGCAAACAGTATACTTTATCTGAGATCCTATCATTGGGATATCTGCATGTCTCAGGCTTTAGGGTATTTATTGTTGTTTTTTGGTTTGGTTTGGTTTAGGTTTTTTTATAATGCCCTTGAGAAGAGTGGAACTGCTGCCTCTGTTTTACAGAAGAGAAACAGGGGTATAGAGCAGCTAGATGCTTTCCCTGAGGCCAGGTAGGATGTCTCAAGCAAAGCAAAGAATGAAAATGTTTCAAGGAATCCAGACTGCTGAAGTCTTGTGGTGGATTTCCAAGCACAGGGACACTGAGATGTGAACTATGACCTCTACTGACTAAAAAATAACATTAGGCGTTCTCTCACCAGAACACAAAGTGCTTATATATGCCATGTTTACCAACCTTTTTCTTCAATCCTGATTTCTAGAGTAACATCTTTAATTGCTTTAGTGCAAAGCTTGGTGGAATTATAACATTAATGGACCTAATGAAAGATTTTCCATTTTTAAAATCCTTTTTCTGTCCTGAACCTTCTAAACACATCTTACTGAGCAGCTCTCTTATTTCTCTTGTGTAACTACTCCTTATTTTAAAAGTCTTTTCATGGGTAGAAGCTAGTTAATCTGAATTTTGAAACCCCATAGGGAAAACAATCTTTATAACCTAATGGCCTCCTTCTATGGGCACACATACCCCATGCCTGAATGATAGGTACACCATCAAAAATTCCTGTGGATGTGAGCATGTTAAATTATGTTTTAGCATGCTTAACATTTATTTAACAGGGGTACAGTCACCAAAGCTGTAAATTTCCTGACAACTTTTTGATTGATCCAAGCTGTTTGATTCGCAGCAGAGACCAAGCTGCAGTAGGAAAGCTCATGGAAAATCCATGCTTTTTAACAGCTGCTGAGGAGTCAGTGTGAGGATATCCATGCTTAAGCAAGGAGCTGGAAAGCTGAAGGATGAACAACTCCGATGAGAAAAGCATGTCCCAGTTTCCCGTGGCACCACAGTGTCATGCGCTGTACCGACAGGAATGACTGGCACACCCCACGTAGCTCTGTGCCTTGTACAGGAAAATGGCCAGAAAAAGGTGTCACATGAGCATAGCAGCCACAATTGACCACCTGCAGGGGCTCTTGCAACAGAGTGTAGCCACCAGGTTTGCAGTCATCTTCCTTGGGAGTCCCATCAGAGTGCAAATAACAAGGCTGCAGATGTGGTCCTGCTGCTGGGGCATTCCCTGGGCCACCCAGCTCTGACCTCCTGTCATCAGCAAGCCCACTTTGGCCAAACACCTTGCACAAGAGGGGCTTTTGACTGATGCCATCGAGCAGATCAGGACCACAACAAGTGCTCACTCCCACTCCTTGAGCTGCTGAGTCATCAACAGGAAAACTGGGCAATGATTCACCCCACATGCATGGGATGGGTGCACCGCTGTGGCTGTGCCGTGCCTCGTTACCAGCTGGCTTGCCACAAAGAGAGATCTTTGCATACTTTGCAAACAGCATTTCACTACATGCTAATGACAGAAAAAGCCAGAAATCTTGCTGGGATCTCATCAGAGATGGCTAACAGAAGATCAGGGGGTCTCAGACTCATGGATCCTCATCTACAGGTGCTTTGCACTACAGGCACGTACACCATTGATAAATGTGGATGAGCACAGAAGAGACGTGGGAGTGTCATCCTAGGAATATTAACTTAAACTTCCTGAAAGATATGCTCAGATTTCAAGCACATCTGATACTCGGAAATATAGGACTGATTTCTCTTCTACATTTTACTCTGTCCCACTCGTGGCATTACAAAAAGTGGCTCAGCTTTACTCCCTAATGTATGCAATGTATATTTCACAACCAGCAGCCCAAGTGAGAAACCAAGCCTGCAGGCAGGCAGAATAAGCCATTACTGAAGATTCCCTTTGAGATGGAAAAAATGAACAACCATCAAACCCCAGTATTAATGTGGGATATCAAAAGATGCTCAGCAGAGGTCATGCATCTTACCTGCCTTCTCATTTCCAAAGCCAAATTAGCATCCTTGGAAGTACCAGTGTTTACCTAGGAGCCATTAAATCATCTCTGAGTTCAGGCAAAGATCTAATGACTAAGCAAAACCATTTTACACCTCATTTCAGGTGTGCATGGTGCTTTGAACTGGTGTTCCACTCACAGTATGGGCTCTGGTCCCTGGCACTCCACTGGGGAAAAGGGTATGGGGCCCACCAGAAGAAAGACTTCAGACCACAGGATTACACTCTGGCAGTCACCACCCGCCTGCCAGCACAGGCAACCTCTCACCTGCCTGCTCTCTCACCTGTGTTTATCTGGTGGCTGCTCTGCTTTTCTTTTTATTAAAGAGCACAAGATCAATATAATTTGACCTCCTTGCACCCAGTCCCTGGTCCTCTGTCTAGTCCTTCTCCACAGCCATGTTCTCATAAAAGAAGCAGGAATAACAAACAAAAGTTCTTGAGAGAGAGAAAAAGACAGCTACTGGTGGAGCCTCCTAGCTCCCTGAGTCCCAGGAACTAACATTTGCTCCTCCCAGAGGCCCTCTCTGAAAGTAGCAGCACTGGCTGGCATACAGTGGGACTTTGTGCTCTGCCTTTTTCGGTGTTTTTCTCCTTCCTTTGGCGGATTATTAAGTGTTCACTTCTCCAATATTTGTCTCTTTGGTCTAGAAATAGCATAGGAATAATATTTCATCTGAGTGAGAAAACGCTGACTTCTGATGTTTTCCACAATAGATGGGTTGATATGAATATGAAAGATGATGTATTTGATTTGCTTCGCTTTCACCATCCTCTGGAGAGTTTAATCTATCCAGAAAAGAAGTGTCTGCTTTTCTCTTCCTATGTGACTGGCAGTTCATCATCTTATAAGAAGGAGTTATTCTAAACACAAAAAAGAAGCATTCATAAGGCAGCTTGATGAGTTTGACTCACCCTATTTGCAGCCAGCTTCCTCTAGGAGGTTATGAAGGGATATGTTTAATTGCCAGGTACCATCAAAAAGGTGACACCTGAATCCAGTGCTTGGACTTTGGAAGAAAGGGGGTTTCAGTAAATACTGCTTATCAGTATTTACTGAAATGAAACTGTCAGATTCAGCTCTTAAAACTGGCCCAAAGCAGCACATGTTTACTTCATGTTTGCTTACAGATGTAAGCTTATTTTGCAGACGTCCTAAAAGTTGTTTCCAATCATTTTATTTCCCAAAGAAAAGAAGAAAATTCAGATATCACAAAACAAAAGAAATATTTCTCATGCCATGTTTTCTTATTTTCATAAAGTCCTTTTTTTAAAATTGTCACAGTATGAAGGTTATACACTAAATATTATTAACAAGGATGGTCCTGATTCACTTATCTATGAGGATAAGTCTGGCCAGCACAGAAAAAAGGTGGGAGATGGTGCAAAACAAGGGGTCTCTTGCTTGATGATCAGCAGCAGAGAGACCTTAGAGAGCCATGGCCCCTCCTTATGGCTACAACCTGTCCTTCACCTGAGGGAGAACCACTGCAGCCCTTCTGTCAGCCAAAAACAGGCAGGACACTTATTCTTCAATTTAGTTCCTGGTACCCTTAGCTCAAATTCTGGTAAATACAGCCTTTCCCTGCTTTTATCAGACACACAAAGCCTCAAATGGCACAAAAAATATGTAAGAGCATAAAACAAATGGATGTTGAGCAAGAGCTTCTGCTTTTCTTCCCTAGTCATACGAGGATAAGGTGACATTCAATTACATTAAAAATTGGCAGGTTTGACTAAAGGAGGTCCTCTTTCACATAATTAATGGATGGAAGTCCTGGCCCCAGGATGTCATTGAAAACAACTTCTGCTACTGCTACTCCTTCACTTGGATGAATCCGCAGGGATCTGCACATGCTCCAAACCCATCCTCAGGAATGCAGTTGTCTCTCTGGGACTTCCCAGGATCTACAGTCTGCAAGATCCAGGGATGCCTCTTTGAATGATTTTGCAGGAAAAGAACCTGAAAAAAGGCCTCCTTTGACATGTTACTAGATGTTTATTACATGCAACATCTGTACAGGAATCGTGAAGATTTGATTCACCAGCAACAGGGAGTGATGTGCAGCTTTTCACAAGCAGCAGAGCACTGACAGCTCTGCTAGGGCTCAGGGCTTCATTGCTAATGATTAAAGAATTTAAGATGATTAATGCTTTTGGACAACATCAGCCACAAAACCTTGAGAATTTCTACATTTTCATTTCCATCAGGGCCTGCCATTTTTCCTGTTGACACTGGTGTTTGACGACCCAAAATCAGATCAGACACTCACTTCGAGCAGCACATGGGCAAAATTAACAATAAAATAAGCAAATGTCTCCTGGCAGGTGGATAGTTTTTGAAGGAAGACTGAGTATACCCTGTGACTAGGAATGATAGCTAAATAGTCCTGGTTCCTTAGTTGCCAGCAACTTTTTTTGCCATGCTTTAACAATTTCTTTTCAACAAACATTTTCAGACACATCTGTTTGCATGACAGAAGTAACATCTTCAGCAGGTTGGAAGCCACCCATGAAGCCATCCAACTTGAGTCCCCAGGACCTGGAGTGGCATGATTTGGGTATCTTCTACAGTTTCACAATGGTCTTTCATTTCAAGTTTTATTTATAACAGAAGGAGGTGCCACCAAGGGTGCTGGCATCTAGATAACTTATGGGGAAAATGAAACAACAGGTGGAGCCAGTATCTGCCCAAATTGCAGCACAAGTGCATCAGAGCTGTTGACAGGGTGCCCTTTTCAGAGTGTATGAAATCCCAGACTGGAATTTAATTTTGTAGCTCAGATGCCATGAAAGTATTGTATGGCACAGTTTGGCCAAGAAAGGGAACAGATTAGGTTGGATATCTGTGCTGGGTACTGCACCTATGAAAACTGGGGCATACAAGCATTTTTAGCAGGTGAGACCAAGGCTGTGTTTCCCAATGTCCTGCCACCAACAGCGGCTCTAGGAATGTCCATGGAAGAGTAAGACAAGCAACAGCTCCAGCACAAAGATGGGCTAGCCTTGCTTAAAAGAGTGGCCTCTGAATTTCCACAAGTATTGGAGCAGAAAGTTTAGGGATTCTCTTTTCCTCAGAAACATTCATGAGAAACACAGAAGACACGTCATTTTCAATGCTGTACCACAAGTAATTTAAAGTACAGCTGTATTGATAGAAGTCAAAAGGGACAGATGATTAAAAAAAAACAAAACAAAACAAAACCTCCGCTTCACCAAACCATTTATCATCTTTTCTTCATTTCCAGGGCACAAGATAAGGACAGTCTGATGTGGCAGTTGCTCCTTGCAAGAATGACTCTCCAGGCTCTCCAGAAAACTGCAGAGAGGCACAGGGCATTGCTTCCCTGGTGCCAGCAGCAGGCACAGATGCACAAACTCACTGAACAGTCCAAAACTGGACAGTTATTGGGAGCTCCTGGTGAGCTGGACAAACTTTTCCCAATGGTCAGCATATTCCAAACACCAGCTCCTGCAAAAGCCTTCAATCCTTAGGAAGACCTATGCATATAAGCAGGGATGGATGATTTAGGCAGAGCAGCTAAATATTATTTCAATCAATATTTCCCCTTTGTAGCAGCTCAGCCCAGGGCCTGAAGTGCTAAAACACCAAGCCAAAATGCATTTGGCAGGCCAAACACAGCTGGTCAGGATAAGCACCTGGAAGTTAGGATTTCCACCTGAGTTAAAGCACTTTATCTTCTGAGGTTTGTGGCTCACTATTTATAGCACAGCTAGGTGGGTCCTGGTGTTAAGCACATGAATGGTGCCATTCTCTGCTGCTGCTCAGGAGAGCAAGGGCTGTGAGAGCACCTTCCACTGTCTCTTCCCACCCCCAGCCAGTGCCAAGGATGCTGAGCAGAGCTGTGGCAGCCCAGAGGGGAGCTTGATCCTGGCTCACAGGGGCAAACCATGGTTAGATCCACTGCTGTTATGGCAGGACTCAGACAGCTCTGAGCTCAGTGGCATCAGGATCAGATCAGCTGCTTACAGCCTCATATGTTTCCAAAACATTCTCTGATGGGGCTGAAATTTTCCGTGATTGATCTCTGGCCAGAGGCAACTCTTCTTCTTTTGTTTTTTTTTTTTAAGTGTAAGCAAACCCTTCATTTTCAAGAGAGAAGATGTTGGAAAGAGGGCATAGTAACCCTGTGAGGAACAATTCTGTAACCTACAGCCTTTTTGTTTGAGCCTTTGTATCCTCATAATGCAAAATGTGATTTATTACCATAGGATAGCTAACTGCAAAAAAAGGCCAGAAAAAGTACAATTGGACAAAACCACTGGTTTTATCGTGCCTTTGATTCAAAAATGACTCCTACATATATTTTTTCTGTAATTGTATGTATTGTGTAATGGTGGAAATCAGAGAGTTGCTATTAGCTGTAAACAGAATGGGAGCTAATAAACCTGGCTATAAAACAAATAAATCTTTCTCTCTGGAGTTCCAAGAGTGTAAAAGCACTTTGCTGAGCCTGTGCAGGGGTCTAATCCACACCAAGGAGAAAGAGCAAACTCAAAGCTAGTCATCAGAACAGACCCAAAGAGAAGGCCAGCTCATTTGCAAGTGAACAGTTTACAGAAACGCCAAGAAGTGCAGACCCATTTTAAAAAGTGGTATTACTACTGAAAACAGTTTTCAAAGGCAGAACTATGAATGCATCTTCCAGCATTTGCTGCTGAGTTTTGGACAAACTATCTCTTTGCTAACTCGGAGCAGAAGATGGAGAGCCTGCGTTAGTTTCCCCAGGTTTTTGTTTCCAGCTCAGTG
Organism: Pycnonotus jocosus; assembly: GCA_013400435.1. NCBI lineage: Eukaryota > Metazoa > Chordata > Aves > Passeriformes > Pycnonotidae > Pycnonotus > Pycnonotus jocosus. Next base: position 687,265 of record VWYP01004764.1, read on the forward strand.
GTTTCTGCCTGACTGCAGCCCAGATTCCCTGCGAGGTCAGCAGCCATTCAAAATCACTCCTGCTCCCAAGGACCAGCCAAGCCTCATTATATTTCTGTGCAAACATCCTCCTGAAATCCCAGCTCCACTGACAAACAGTTTTGCACAGCAGAAAACAACGGGGTAAATCACATCGAGCTGCAAGCCTCCACTTTAGAGTTCCCAGTGAATCTGTAAAAAGCATGTGACAACACCGAGGCACAAAATCTTTAAACATGACAAAAGCAGGCAGTGCCTGTGTGTTGGCCTAAGGAGATGTTCAGCAACCACACAAGGGTTGATTTGGTAAGATGGTCACATATTTAGTGGGTTCTAAACACACACAGTGAGGGCCCAGACCTGGCTGAAGCTCAGTATGAATTACTCAGCAAATAGTTGGTCTACAATGGGAGTCTGACACAGGGAGGGGGGAAAAAAATCACCTTATTCCCCAAAGGGGATCCATAGAGCTGCTTGAAGGGGAGGTCTCATTTCACAGAAGTGATGGTAGGCACTCATCCCACCCCATGCTTCCCCTCTCTCCATCTCTCTCTGCTGGCACCTGTGGTCCCCGGGAGGTCACACCTCCTTGCCACATTGGAGAGAGGAAGGATGGATTTTTTTTGATTTCTATCGTTAAGTGTGTGCATGTCCAGAGGTAGAAATCACATTGCATTCAAGGCAAACACAAGAGGTGTATAGCAGACACCGAGACACAAATTATATTGTAATCTGGGAGGTACTAGTGAAGTTCAAGCCTGGTGAGTTACCTACCTCACAGATTGCCTGTGAATTCTCATGCAAATCACACACCTGCCTCACAGGACCAGAGAGCAGGACTGTATCCCAGATGCCTGTATCCCCAAATCCATGCCTCACTGTCCTTTAAGCACAATTCCTGTGCCATCCCAGACTTTTGCAGTAGTGCTGATATCTTACTCTTAAACATTGCACAAGCTCAGCTCCTCTGACAACCCAATTAGATACATTTCACATTTTAACAGTTCTCTGAAAAGAGAGATCAGGTGAAATGAGGATTTCCTTCCCACCCAGGGATGCCATAAACAGCAGGCTTCAGAGCCAGCCTCACTGACACTGAACATCTTTGTCTCTGCATTTCGTTCCTTCAGCAAAGGCCATGGGGAATACAACCTCCCCAGAGCCTATAGACCCACAGATTCATACAAGGCTTTGGGTTGGAAGGGACCTTAAAGGTCATCTAGTTGCAATGCCCCTGCCACAGGCAGGGACACCTTCCACTAGACCAGGTTGCTCAAAGCTCCATTCAATCTGGCTTTGAACACTTTCTGGGACGGGGCATCCAAAATTTCTTCGGGCAACAGTTGCCAGTGTCTCACCATCCTTCAGTAAAGAATTTTTTCCAGATATCTAATCTTAACCTACTTTCTTCCAGTTTAAAGCCATTCCCCCTCATTCTATCACTACATGCTCCTGTAAAAAATCCCTCTCCATCTTTCCAAGGCTGGAAATTCCAGCCCCATCATGGGAGGCCAAATTTTCCTCATTAAGGAAGAGAGGCACTCAAAGAGACACTATTTCTTCCCCACCCAAAAGGGAAGAGCTGACCTCCAGTGAAGAGCAGAATTTGGGACTCCTGTCTGTGTGGGGCTGGGTGGCAAAGGCTTTGGGGGCTGCTTGGCCATCATGTCTGGTGGCAGAGGTGTGCTGGAAGACAAGCAGGGTGGGGCTGCTGCCTGCAGTCTTTGATGGGCACAGCCAGTGTGGATGGGGGAAGCAGTGGCTTCTGAGTTTGGAGCTGAGTTTGGGGCTTCTGGGAACATGGGGTGCTGCTCCTGTGGCGTGGGCTGCTGCTGGAGCCCCAAAATCATGCTCAGCCCTTGCTGCAGCAGCGATGCTGGGACATACAAGCCTTTCCTGCTGACTTGTACCACTAATGTCAAGAGAGGTTTGGAACTCTGGATTTCATCAAGAATCCTTCCACAAGCCCAGATTTAAACTCCTGCCTTCTGTCGGCAAGCTGGGGAGAGCTGCCTGCTCAGCCGCAGGGACTGCGCGCTTAGCGCGGGTTAGGGCAGAGAGGCACAAAAATAGTGTGGCAATGAGTGACCACAGAAGCACCACAGTTAGACATGGCTTGCTTAGTGCCAGAAGAATGCAAGCCATTTTGACAGACAAGAATCTTCCTCCCAAAGAGGCTCCCGAAGAGCCTATCATCAGGTTTTTTTAAGTGTTTGCAGTTTGCTGGCTGAAGCTTTCCACTGGAGTTGGTCTTGCCTAGGGGCTGTAAACTTGCAGAGTTGGAAAACATAGTGTTGATGTATTCTTGCCAAATCCAGCTTGTTCCTTGGATTGTTTCCTTTCTCTAATCACTGTTTATCTTTACATGGGCCAGATTGGCCCATTTCTCCCACTCCTTCACTAGTCTCTGCAACAGATACATGATCTCTGAAATTCTCCCTTGGCTGACCATGGTTCATTCATCGGGGAATAAATTTCTCCCTTTGTTGGAAAATTAGTTACCACTCAGTGATTTTCCTTCCAGAGGCATTTCTAATACCGCAGCCACCCTGGTTTTCCAGGTGTCACAGGAGCACTACCCTCTGTGCATGCAATCTTTCTTCCCCTTTTAGCAAAACATCTGCCACCAATGGTCCACAAAAGCTCTGTATCTCTAGCTCTTGGACAGGAGTCAGCCCTTTCCCACTCCCCCCCCACTTTTATAGGCAAGGAAAAGGACAGCACTACTCAAAGCCTGCCCTCAGCTGTGTATCTAAGTAAGGATTTCCACTGCAGTTTTCCAAACTGCATTTGGAATTTCTACTCTTTCTCAAGATATTTGGTTTGATTCATTCTACTCATCTCTGTGATGCCTAAATTCCCCAGGCCATTTACTTATTTTACATTTCAGTATGTATTCTACTCTGAATAGGTAAAATAGATGAACAAAATATTATCATCCCTTTTGGCAGACGGACAAGAGAGAAAGTGGGAAAATTAGGTTATTGCCTCACAGATTGCAGCACAGTCACAAGCAGAGCCTCAGTCCCTTGAGTTTGGTACCCTGATCCCTGATCCTGATTTTGATCCTGTAATTTTCCACCCGAACCCATTCCAGCTTTTACTGATTCCGAAGGGCTGGGTGAATGTGCTTCAGCAATACCTCTCTCTGCCTGGGACAGCAGTACTTTCACACTGACGAGAGGGGAAGCAACCGGCCACTGAAACGACGGGAGGCAGACTCAGCCCTTAAACAAGTGAAAGCAGCTCTCTCCTGCCAAGCCCGAATCTGCCTCTGTATCCACAGCATTGCAGACCCTCCGGCCAGCGCGAAGGGGCTTTTGGTAACCCAAAGACCCCGTAAAGCCCAGCTCGGAGCTGGCTGCGCCACGGCCGGCCGCCATCCCGGGCAGCCGGAGATGGTCGGGCTGCGGACGCGGTGCCAGCGCGCCCATCCATCACCCACTGCCCCCCGCGGGGAAGCGAGGACCATCGCCAGGCTATTCCCATCTCGCAGCCAGAACCGGGAGGCTGGAGCAGCTCTGCTGCCACCTCACGCTGCGCTTCTCCCGGCCTGCCTCCGCCGAGAGCCCGCGCTGCGCCGGCGGCAGCGGAAACCCCGCGGGCCCCGCTGCGGGAAGCTTCGCACTTTGGCCCCTGCACAACTCCCACTTGGAAACAAACAAACAAACAAAAAAAATCCAACCAAACCCCACGCGAGTTTGGGGCAAAAAAGTGTTCGCCAAGAGCCCGTAATTGGGCGAGTTTCTATTCAATTTCCCAGCGGTATATTTAGGCACAATTTCTACCTTCTTTCTTCTCGAGCCCGCATTGAAGGTTTGGGGGTGCGGATCCGTAGGGCAGAAGAGCGCTGTGGCTTTATAAAAGTCTTGTAAATATTGCCTGTGGAAGACAGCACAGGGGGGAGTTGATGTGCAGGCAGCTGGCATAAAGGGGCGGATTCCTGTCGTGTCCAGAGTCCTCTCTGCCAGCAATGAGTTATACTTCATTGGAAATGCCGACATCAGCTTGCAGGTAGTAAAACCAACAAAATGTGCTTGGGATTGCTCTGGAAGTGTTCAAGACCAGTCTGGATGGGGCTCTAAAGACCTGGGCTAGTGAAAAGTACCCCTATTCACGGCAGGGGCATTGGAATTAGATGATCTTTAACATCCCTTTCAACCCAGTCTTCCATGATTGTATAACATCTGAACATGCTGTCTTGAAATCTTTGTGATGCATTGTGGTACCCTGACCTGTGCTTCTCCCCATGCAAATAAAATTACTAAACCTACTTTTAAAAATATATAACGTTCTTGCCCATTTTAAAATAAATAATTAACAAAAAAAAAAAAAAAAGAGCTGAGTCTATTTTAAGAGCCTTCATATAGCCTCCTTTCCATTTCCCACAGAGAGGCACAAATGCAGCATATACAAATGTGACAGCATTTACAAAATACAAAGCCCCAGCAAACAGAAGACAGTGATCCAGAATAACTGACTCTCCAGAGAAAATGGGAGAAATAAAAGAGAAGGATGCTGAGCCCTGTGATTCTGAGGCTGACCATGAGCGAGAAGCAACAAAACCTGACCTTGGTCAGAAAGTCCTTCCTGTCCTCTGCCCTACACCAACCTCAGCCAAATTCAAAGATACCACAGATGACAACCTGCCCCTTGTCCACAGCTTGTGGCCAAGAGGCTACACCCTTTTGTGGCCATGGTTCCACTGATATCCCAGTTTAGGCTCCACAGACCTTGTGAAGATTGCAGAAGGTGACTGATGCATGTAGGAGGAAGGTTCCTCTGGTTCCTCTGCCCCATTTCCTCCCTAAGGCACCTGTGCCAGAGAGAACTCTATAAAAAGGCCACATTTTTTTTTATTTTAAAAAGAAAAAAAAAAGCTATCAAGAAAGGGTCTAATCACATTCAGTTCCTTCAGTGCTTGCTGGAATAATCATGATGAACTCTGTCAGTGTTAATGGGGGTGTTACAAGTATCTGTGTAGGACTGCCTCTGTAATTCAGCATTAATTAGCTGAATCATTATTTTAGAGTGTTACTGAATTATCTTATAATTACTACCTAACTTGGTGCTTGTAAATGAGGCAACAGAAGGAAATGGCAATTCTTTTAAATGTACTTAAAATTAAGAAGGCATAATAAACACTCCATTCTGTCCTTTTGAGAAGCTTTTTTTATCTTCTGTGAGATGTAAGGCTAGTACAACTGCTTTCATCTGTGCCTTGTAGATTTATTACAATCATTATAACAAATGGAAATGAATATTATTCAGGTTTATTACCCCATAGTATATCTTTATGAGCACACAGGAAACCATGTTGCTTCTTTATCCACTGCCTACGAAGAGACAGAAAAAAAATCTTGCCTGGGAAAACAGACTATTGTGATTAAAAAAAGATCATTTGATTCTCCTAGTATAACTGTTTTGCTAATAACTTATCTGCTCTGATTCCCAACACAATCAGACCTAATTGTTGCTCACTAAGAAGCCTCATTACAGCTTGACTTAGAAGGTAGCTAGGAAATTCCACATACATTTTTGTTGTTGCTGATTCTGCTATGGAGGTGCTAATTCTGTGGCACAAAGTCTATGGCACCATATCCCCCTGCCTCAAGAGTGCAGAAGGAAAGGGGAGGAAAGGGAATGCTACACATTGTCATTTGTCACCTGGCAAATCAGAAAGGCTAGTTTGGGGTTCAGGTTCTTGGGATCATCTTTGAATGCTCGGGACAAGTCCTGTTGCTCAGACCATCATACATTCCCAAAAGACTACCCTGCATAATTTTTTTGCAGGATTTTTTGATGGCATAGACACACATTTATAAAATTATGAAGAAGCATGCTAAGACAATCTCTCCCTATTCTCAGGCATTTAAAAAATCCTTATTGTAACTTCTCTGCTCAGACTAAAAGAAATTGTCCAGGTCAACAGCTCTGCCAGACCAAAGGGGAGTCAATGTTGTGCAACCAGTTGTACAAGCAACCAGACATTTCTGGCGAGTTTCAGTTTTTCAGGGTGTATTCAGAGATTTGCAGCAGGCCCTCACAGTCTGCATTCTCTTACTTTTACCACATACTTTGTATGCAGGACTCACAACATACCTACAACCTCCATTTTCTCAGTGTTTTGCCATCAGAGCTGAGGGCACGTGGGTGCTTGACTTCTTTAGAACCTAAGCGGTTCTAAATTTGAAACAAAAATCTATCTATATATATATACACACACATAAGGAATAGGGACACTTGAAGAATCTTTGTTGTGAACAGATTTTCAGCCTGACTGTTCTCAAATACATTTCTCCCTCAACACTAAGTATTATACACAGTTTGAAATAGTGTAACAGTTTATCGTGGATGATTGCTGGGAGGATGTTACTGATACAATGAAGGTATGAAACATTAAATCACACTTAACTTTTATATGTATGAGAAAAGAGATGATTTTCATACCATGGCATGTTTATTGCTTTGAGACCTAGGCTGTTATTTATTAGGGCTTACTCTGTAGTTCTCAGAAATGGCATAGAATATTACTATTGTGATTGCTCTTATTGCTAGAATCATGATGGTATTCAAACTCCATACAGAGCACTTTAAATCATGGGAAGAATGCACAGCATGGTTAAACAATTTTGTGGCAAAGATAGCCCCCAAATAACCTCATCTTACATGTAGAATACTTTAAGAAACTTACCTTAAGTTTCTCAACCCTCTTATCCAAGATCAATCAATTAAAAACGTGTGCCATAGCTGAACTTCAAAAGCAAATAGACAGCAGTGATCCATTATCCATCCCAACAACTAGAATATTAAGTACTTGGAAGTTTAGATGATGAAAATACGATTGAAAAATTTTGGCTGGAAGGGACTTTGGGAACTATCTCCTTCTCAAGGCAGGACTAAGCTTAAGATTTTGTCAGGCAACTCAGGATCTCAAGTAAGCAAATTTTGCTTACTTCCCCTGTTCTCCAAATCTCCCAGAGACCAAATTCATCTCTCTGTTCAGCTTATATCCAGAAGAACCCTGTTTGGGTGCATTTAGATGTGTGACTCCTACCTGCACTGCTAATATCAGCACAGCAGTAGTTTTACATATTAATGGGGCTGCCAAACTCTTTGAAGAGCCCACTTCCAGTTGTGTGTGACATTCCCAAACACTACAAAACATCTCCAGAGCGAGTCAATTCTTTTTGCTTTGACTTTAAAATACAAATTTCAGCTGAATTAGCTGAGCTGTTTCTAAGGAGTAGACTCAGGAACAAGATTCCTGCTTGAAAAAACCCAGTGCCCTCCTGTAACTTCAGGGCAAGGACAAGAAGCTCTGTCAAAGAACAGCTTCTTTGTGCAGTTTCTGTGCAGGTCTACCCACATTTGGTCAAAGGACAAGCTTGTGATGGAATCCACTCAGTGTAGACTTGCCATAGCCTTGGACAGATGCTCCCTGTGAGGATGCCAGCCCCATGGAGCACGTCTGAACCTCTCTGCTTTTTCAGTAGAAGCCAGCTGTGTGTCAGGGTGGGATTTGGGCACAAGCAAGACAGGAGCTGACCTGCTACCAGTCCCTGCTACCAAGCACCTTAGTACCAAGCCTTGGACCAGCCAAGTGGGCAGGGTCAAGGGGCCAACACTGAGAGAACAAGCATGAAGACAGGAATGAGGTAGAAAAGACAAAGGGGGCAGAGTAATTTGCTCATGACGCTCATCACTACCAGTCCTGAGTGCTTTACGAGCATCAACAATTCCATTTTCACAGCATGCTGGGAATTGAGGTGATACTATTAACAACATTTTGAAAAAAAAATCTAAAACCTGGGGAATAGTTCCAAAGTTTCTACTATTCTTGGTGTCTGTTCTGAGTCATTATTTGTTTTTCTCAGAGCATTTACCACTACATAATGTTTCAGGCATTCAGAGTTCATTACAGATGTAGCTGCTCATATGTCTGAAAACCAGAATTCATGGCCAAGTGTCTGTAAAAGACTAAATTAAGGATAACCTGTGAAAAAATTAGTTTAGGAACTACGCAATGCCCTAATGGGACTCTTTGGCAGAGCCAAACAAGAACCAGATCCCATAGCTCAGCTGAGGCTCCCTGTGCTCCAGACTTTCTAGTATGCCTCCACACTCAGCTGGGCACCCTAGAAAAATCTGTTGTGGGCTGGTTCAGAAGAAGGAATTTGTCAAGATGGGAGGATAATTGAAAAAGTTACCAGAGGATAACACGGCAGGAAATATTGCTAAAATGTTGATGAATATGCTCAGTTTCCCCTGCTGCTACATCATCCCACCCTTCGGTCTGAGTGGTGGCTCTAACTTACTCCAGGACAGGCACAACCCAGAGAGCTCTCAGTGACATCTTCCCTGCTCCCATAATCCATCCAGAATAAACCTCCTGGGAGACATTTTTCCTCTCTAGCCCACAATTAAGTGACTTCTTCTTTCCTGCCTCTTCCTGTTTATGCTCTCCTGCTCCCCGGTGATTGGGCTCGGCGGCTGGAGCGTCACGTCCCTCTGCAAGGGATGGCCTCCTTCCTTCCCTCCCTCCCTCCTAAAACCTACTCCCTTCAATTTTCTCCCGTGCATCTTTAATTAGCACACTGCCAGCTCCAGGCACTGGGACACTTTCTCCTGCTTAAATCCTCCTCAAAGTGTGACCACGTTCCCTTGCACACTACAGGGTACAGAAGCTTTTAATGATGAAAAGCTCTTTTAGGGGTTTACTCTGCTGAACCTGATGAGATTTTCAATACCCTGCTGCGTTAAACCTCCACGTGCACGGACAAACGCAACAAAAGGTTTAGGAAAGGAACAGTTCCGGCCACACAGTCCACATCTCAATTTGTTGGATTAGGGAAACAGCCTTGCACCTGCCCTGGCTTCAGCACTGCGAGGTTAACTCCAGTTTCAAGGCATTAGCTTGAATGCAAATAAAATATGTTTACTCAGTTAGGTTTGAACATGCATTGCCTCAGTTGCCTGATAGCCTACCATGACATTTACACTTGTGTTGATTCTTACAGTTAGGGTAAATGCCTATAATTTTTGGGCTATTTTTTTGCATATGCAAATGCAAATGCAAAAAAAAAAAAGGCAGCAGAAATGCAGTATCTTTGATTTCTCTTAGATTCACGCAGTGCTCAGATAAAACGACCCTACTTACTCCCAGGTTTCTTATTAAACATCTCATTCAAGAAATATTTTACAGCAATTCACACTCTTTCAGGCACAAACCTGTTTGTCTGTGAGATGGTGCCGTCACCGAAAGATCTTTAATTTCTGATTTCTGATGATGATTTTATAGGGATTTACTTACAGCAGCCATAGCCCATCCCTGCTTCTGCAGAACAGAGGTGCTGCCAGCTCTTTGTAGCCCACCAGAAGCAAAACTCACAGGATGGTTCCTCTAGAAAACTTTGTCTGACAGATCCTCATACGTCATTTCTTGGCATCTATCTGTCAAATTATTTGGCAGTTCTCTCCATATGAATTGTAGCAGTTTAGCTGCAACAATTTCCAGATCAAAGCTGTCAATCACTAGGCAATTCCCACGAGGACATGCAAAAGGACCTGACAGGAAAATTAGCTAAAGCTGCAATAATCTAGAAGACATGAAAAAGATTTAAAAAAAAAAAAAAAAAAGTGGCGCAAGTTTTCCCGAATTATATGGATTGAGGTTCAATTACTGTTTTCCTTTGAACAATTTAAGACAGTGAGCTATCATAGCTGCTAGATCTGCAGGAAAAAAAAAATCTAGAAAGTGAGTTGCAATTCATCTGTTTCCTTGGCATTCCCTTCCTTTCCAATTAAATATGCTTTTCTTTTCTTCACCATTATTCTGAGGAGGCAGTAAACTTCAGTCTAAATGGGCATTTACATGAAAATCAGAGCTCTCCAAGGCATCCACTGAAACTCCTTTAATACAATATTTGCTTTAATTTGATTTTCTCTCTTGCCAGTGGGAGAGTTTCAATTGCATTTGGTATGATTTAAAATTGCATGCCCTCTTGTCCTGCAGAGGTCATTCCTTTCCTAAAACTGCATCACTTGACCAGACAGAATTCCTTTTACAAGTTTGTTTGGTTTTTTTTTCTACAGCTCAGCAATCAATATTGTCCACAGATGATAGTGAGGCACAGTGCATTTTTTAATAGAGTCTCTCAAATGTCAGAAACCTCACTCTAATCTCCAAGAAATATAATCTGTTTACATCACCTGTAGCCTTTTGGTTGTCTCCTTCAGGAAGACTTCTTTCTTGAATAATCTCTTCTACTTCATTTTATGAAAAACCCAGCTTCATCATACCTATTTCCAGCAATCTTTACCTTCCTGATTACAAGTGAATAGGGGAATCATATTCTGTGATTCTGCTTTATTTATCTCTTCACTTCAAAATATGAAGCCACATACAAAGGGTGGCTTTCTTAAACATATTTAATCCTGCTTCCATGATAGTGATCTTACTTTGTTTTATTAAAGTAATCTGCTGCATGCTATTGAAACTGCCTCTCAAAGAAACAAATACTTCTTCTAAAGAGAGAACACTGATGAAATGTATTGTTCAAAGTATTAAAAATTAGTATTTATCACTGCATTTATACAGATATACTAAACTTTTACCAAACATAGAACGAAGTACAAAAAACAAAGGTTAAAATCAGCAGCAGAAAAGCAAAATTTTAATAATTTACAAAATAACTGTTTTTTCTATTGCTAATCTATGCTATGCCAAAGCTCTACCATGCTTGTTAGAATACTGAACCCAAAGCAAAAAAAAAAATTCGTTTATCTAAAACACATACTCTGGGTTGGATTTTCTGTCCCCACATTTATCGCCACATATTTTGTTGCATGTCTGCACAGCATTGCGTAGATAAAATAAATTCAGTAAAGGAAGCACCTAGACACATCTGCCTGTGTACCTTCTGCTCAGCTATGTGTGTGTGGTTGTGTTCTTGCTGATCAGACACATAACTGATGGGGAAATGGAGTCTGTGTCTTTCTGTCCGTGTATGTCCACAGGATCTTGGGGTTTGGATTTTGTGAGGTTTCTGTTTCTTGCAATCAGAAGGTCTTAACAAGTCATTATTTATCACCTACCTCAGCTTCAGTGCTTAGAGCTGTGGTAAAACCCAGGTGATTTCTTTGGTTTCTCCTGGGGAGCTTTGGGCTTTATTTCAGAAACTGTGTGCATTACCCAGCCTCAGGACAGCTATTACATTTGTATTAATCATTGGCTTAAAATCATTTCCCTGCCTACATTGCAAATGACACCAGTCTTTCCAACTTTGTTTTTTCCTCTTCTTGGTCCTAACAGAATATCCTTACAACAAAGACAGCAAACTTTGCATATGCATGTTGCATGAAAAAGAGCAATGTAGAGACAAGTTTCTTCCAGAACCCAGGAGAGGAACCAATGTGTGGTTCCTCAGGAGTTAACATAGCCTGTAAAATAAACTGCTATGCATTTCTCTAATGTATGTACTCTAACTTGTTTTACTTGCTTTTAGAGTGGCTACAGTCCAGATGTGCATAAAGCATATATATGTATATATTTATATACATATTTGCACACGGCTGTTTCACTAGACCGTATTATTAAAGACAAGGCAGAAAACCACAGAGAAAACCTGCCAAGCACTGAGCTAGGGTAAGATTTGCAGCCTCTTGGGCCTGAGACACTCACATGAGGGGACATTCCCAAAGAAGTGGCAAACACATCATCAGTCAAACATTCTCCTAAGCAGAAATCCCCTGCACCGCTCAGGAAATCCTGCCAGACTGTGACAAAGCACCCAGAGCCACTGGCAACCCAAGAGCTGAGGGAAACCACTTCATGCCATGCCAGAGAAGCTCTCAACCCTTGGGGAAGGGCTAAAACCACTGTAGCCCCCTTCCTAGGGCTGTGGCTCTTGGCTGGACCATTTCAGCAGACAAATTATCAGTCACACCATGGAGAGTGAGAGTGAGACACTCTGAAACACATCATCCCCAAATCAAAGCTGAGGATCCACAATACAACTGTGCATAGGTCGCTTGGAAATGAATGCTCACAGTGAATCCAAATGGACTTACACTGATATTAAGGGGAAAATCCAGAGCAGCAGTGTCTCCTGATCCTCTGGGCCACCCATTTGTCTGGTCACTGCCTGTCCTGTTAATGCACTGAAAACTACCCCACCAGAGCAGTGGGATTTACCTTATAGCTTACAGTCTAACTAAAACCCCGTCAGACTTGTCACAATCCCAAAATGCCCCTTTGTTTTTTCATCATCCTAATAAGGTGCACCTTCTTGTCTCCAGATGTGGCACTGCTCTGAAAGCAGAAAGCCCCTAATGGGATCAATGCACAAACTTCCTTACTCTGGAAGGATGTGTTGTTACCCGACAGAAACTCATGGGATGCATTTGATTGCCTCTATCAATGCCTTATCAATGCTTTTCCTGTTGTGAGCAGCATTTTGAACAGTGCTCGTGTCCATCTGTGAGCATTGGCTGTTTGGGAAAAATCTCCTGTTTCTTTTTCCTATGGAAAACCCATTAAAAAAAAAGATATCCATTCTCCCAAACCAGGGCTATGCCAGATTATTAACTTCAAGTCAAACAAGTGAAAATGGTGAGGGAGCATGTCAGTATCTGGAATGATATTTAATATTACGTTCTACCAAGCCCTGAAGTAACATCATCATATGGGTGGTGCTGTAGGTAACAAGGGGTAAGCACTGAACACTTACAGAGGCTGTCATTTACAAATGTGCTTTGGATAGGATTTGTAACACACAAGTCTGAGCCTCCCTCTTCCTTTCAGCTATTACAGAGGTGCAGGGAGCTGGGAAACAGAGGCAAAGGAGGAAGGATTGAATGTGACGGACTCTCTTACCTGTCACCTCCAAAGGAGGTTTCTTTGAACTGCTCTCCCTACTGATTCATAACAAGAGCGGAGTGTCATGTCTTATTCTTTACCAAGGCTGCTGGGACACAGTGTTGGAGAGCCTCAAATCAAATGTTGGATGTGAAGGCACCTTGTAAGAAACACCTTCCTCACTTCATGAGAGCCACATAATTACCTCCGACCTGAGAACTGATATGTCTTTGCCAATTCTGAACCACCTTCATGGAAACAAACTTTTGGGATAAGAGTTGTGAATGTTGCCCCTCTGTTACAACCCCTAAGGTGATTCTGAAAAACTGTTGCCAGGTTCTTCCTGCCAATCTGCACCCCTGAAGCTGCGGACTCAGATGGAGCTAGAAGGAGATTATCAAAGGGATGCTTCAAATTTTGGTACTTCCCCAAAAATTGCTACTCACCTTAGTATATACCACTACTAAACCCTCCACACAGACACAAATGGAAAGATAAAATGACAGGCTCTTGTTAATGTGCTTCAAATGTTTATTGTCTTCATTCTGCTTTTGCAGTTTAAATCATAGTCAGCTTATAATGTCATTACTGGTATGAAAACCAACCTGACAAGGGTTTCATGCACTCTATAAAGGTCATAGATGCCCATAAATTTACGCCACATTTCCTTTTCATTCTTAATTGCCCAAATACTTTCTGCATTTTATATACATGCTTTCTGGACTTTGTAACACCAAATAACCCTTCACCGTCTGCCAAAAGGAAACATATTCTTCATATCGCCATAAGTATGAGAATTTCTCATCTCAGTCTGGATTACCTGCAATCCTCCCCTTTCACTCTTCAATTTACAGATCATCAAACCAGCTGGGGAAGTTTTCAACTTGGTACCTATTTTCATGCATAAGACAAGAGGTTACATCATATCTTTCATGAAGTATTCCAGTAGTCCCTGGATTCATAAATTTCTTGCCCTTGTCAATTTGTCTCTTTGATTAGTCTTCTTTTTGTTGTAATCAGAACTGGCATGGGGAAGTACCTTAGGCTATTTTGACCAATTATACCTTCAATCCTTGAAATCATCATTTTGGCATGTCTGATTAAAATGGATCAATTAAAAGGGACATTTTGCTATTCCTTGACATGAACCCCTCACTTTCAGTCCCATCTCATATTTTAGTTCCCAAGAGTTACGGCACCATTAGAAGACTTTTTTTTTTTTTTTTTCTGTAATCAAACTATGATAATTCTTTTTATAATGGTGCAATTATCTCCTCTCATCTGGTTTCACCTTAGCTAGCTCAGTGAGTCATAGACCTTTACATCTACTGCATCTACGCCCACTGACGATCAACAAGGAGCGACAGTCCCTGGGATTCATTTGCTCTCCACAATGGAATTACAAGGAAGCACTTGCTTAGACACCCTTCAGTACAAGCTCTGAAATAAAAATGTTCAGGCAGAGTCTACTGCCTACTTTATGTATTCATTTTTTTAATGATTCTCACTAAAAGAAGGTCTAATTCTTTCTCTCCTGCCAGTGTAAATCATGTTACAATCACTGTTGTTGTGGTTATATAAAAATAGTATAAATAATGCAAATACAGCTCACCACCTCTCGTTGCCTAACTGTCCTTTGCTTCCTTTTAGTAGTATTTTTCATTCTTCTTACAGAAAAGAGTAATGGTTAGGACTTGAATAATCCTGCAGGACTAACACTACAGTGACAGGTGTCTTCTGCCTAGAGCAGGACTCAAGTAACCAGATTTAAAGTATCAGTACCTGCTCTTACATTTGGAAGTAGTCATGTCTTCTATGCAGCTGTTGAACACAAAATATTCCTGATAGGCTCATGTTTTCAATTTTTAGTCGTGCATAGAGGACATGAATGAACCATGCCAGGAGAAATTCTTGTTTGCTAAACCCTCTATGAGTCCTGCCCTGGAACAATTTTGACTCTTAAACAAGATTTGAGTCCTGGCCAATCTTCCTTTAGAAATCTTGAGAAGGGTACATAATTTTTACTCTGTGAATGTCTACCCAGGGCTGAGAATGGAATGCAAAATGAATAAATAAACAAAAACTTCTGAAATTACATTCATTTGGCCATTTATGTGCTTGCTTTATGTGTATATATGAAGGAATGATTTTTTTTCTTTTTGTCAGAATTACTCACGAAAAGCAGAGTTTTGAAGTGGTGAGTGTATGAACAGCATGCACAGAAACCAAAATGCAAATGTGCATGTACAAGAATTCATGCCAGAAATTCTTGCACATCCTTGGAATGTGACTCTTCTGACCAGGTTCGAGCAGGCAGGGAAGGTAACGTCAATCTTCAGGGGCTGCTGCTGATCCATACGGTAAAAGCCCCAACAATACCGGGTTTCTAAAATTCATTCCCATAATGAATCCGTTCGAACAGAGCATGGAGTGTTTTCCTTCCCAGACAACAACCAAAGCTGTTTTAACTCTACGTCACTCACGCTCAGGCAGCGTTCCTGGGAAGGCCATGGCTGAAAAGGAACCTTGGTCCTGCAATGGAAGGCAGTGATCTGTGATTTGGGAAGTAACGAGCTTTGTACTTTGTAACCTTCTTAGTGGCCCGAGATAAACCCTGCAATCTCTTTGTTCCTCCACTCCCTGCCTATAAAATGCTGATAAATGCTGCTCTTCTTTCCAGAACCCAGAAGAAATGGGTCTGTGTGGTACCTGGATGCTGCAGGTGCCAGGATTGCACAAGCACTGACAGAGAGAGCACCCTTTGTGGAAATCAAGCTGAGTTGGTTTAAACCAGAAGAGAATGAACCAGAGCCAGGCAACAGGGCTGGTGAGGATACCTGCTCTCACCTGTCAATCACTAGGGACAAACCAATGCCATCTGCCAAAATTTCTGTCACTCCTGGCTTCTGGGCCAAGTCCTCGTGAGTCCAGTGGGAAAATCCTGGAATGCATGACCTTTCATTACCACATATTTAGTCTAGGCCAGACAAATTCTGGTGTGACCTTGACCTCCAAAGCCAGGACAAGTTCTCAGAACACTGACTTACGGTTCCTTGTGACAAATATGTTCCTTTTTTAACCAAACCTGTGTAAATCAACGTGCATCTGACAAGGACCAACTCTCCATGTTGTGCAAGATCATCTGCCCAGTGTGGGCCCAGCTGCTTGAGCTGGATCATAGCCTACAAAGGAAGCCAAGAGTTTAATATATGAACAAAATCAACAAAATACATCTATTTAGGAAAGCAGTGCAACTTCCACCAAAATCAATAGATTTCTTTTTTCCTTTTCTGTCTTTCCCATGTTTCTTCCTCATTCTCTTAGCTTCACAGCATTGCTCTTCTCAGTCTCTTCTTCACCATACGCTTTGGGGAGAGTCTCACCGACATTTCTCTTCCCCAGGAAATACAGATTTTAAAAAAATTAGAAAACAAGGGTTTTTCAAGTCTCAATATGAATTTGATCATGCAGGTTAATATCAAACCATCTTTCATTGCACAATATCTGAGAGCAGGCAACTTCAGGATTATAAAAGAATCTGGAAAATTACATAAGAATTCTCCTTTTGCTGTAGGAGCTTTAAAGCTGTACCTTCACTCAGTCAGGAAGATAATTTCCTTTATGCAGCAACTTTCAAATTCTGCTTATGACCTTGGTGTCATGACAATTTCTGTACTAACTTATTCCACACTTTAAGTATTGCTACTAGAACTGTGAATAATCATCAAAATTAACTAGCCTATAGACTGATTAAATAATTTCCTCCAATTTGCATTTGATATGTTTATTAAGTGCTGGAGGGTGCTATTTGCTCTTTTTACTGCTGTTAAGCACTGTGTCTGGGTTTTTGGCATAGGTGCAGTACTATTATGGTTACTACAAAATTTTTATCAGATTATGGTGTGAGTTACCATTTGATGCTGTAAAAATGCCAGTAGGTAGTAGATAAATATTAAGATACAATTAGAGCCACTACCTTTTATTGCTTGGGAATTCATTAATATCGAGATAAGGCTGCTTTCTGTGGCAATGAAAATTTTTTTACAAATTGCATTTTCTTAAAGAAATAGTACAAGAGCAAGAGAGAAGCTGTCTAGAAATGATGTAAACATATGTGGCAATATTAAAGCTCCAGAAAATACAAAGTACTGCTCATGTGTTATTCTTTATGCTTTGTTTGTCCTGCCACTGTCCACAAGACCTATTATCCACAGCAAGCAATTCCCTGTGGGATGTTTTTATTTTGAAGCAGATGAAACTATTGGTGCTAACAGTCAATAAAAACTGTGATTTGAAATACATTGGAAATAGGTGTTTTTAAATGCATGTCTTGGCCCTTTGCACAAGCAAGTGGCTGCTAATGCCAATGTGCATTAGAAATGCACTTGTACTATACTTAGATGTGGTTCAACCACAGTTACAACAGGGCCATTAAAGAGCATTAAAAAAAGGAAAAAAAAAAGGTAGAAAAGAAAGAATGCAGGTTAAAAGGGAACATGTTCTGTTGCTCAGCTAAAGGATTTATCTATAATTAGAAAACAAAATTGTTCAAAATCAGACTAAATATATAAAATATTGATATCTCAGAGAACATAAACATACCACACAGAAAACATGCTTACATACATTTAGTCTTGTGAAGAATTCTAAAGACTTTCAGCATGGCTTAGGAAATTAGCTTTAACACAATTAACTGGCAACTCAGAGAAGACTGTGGACTCCTCTCTTGGAAGACTCATGCCTGTTGGCCAGGAAAAGTAAACTCTCACCTGTCATCTCCAATGTTTTTCCAGTGTCTTCCCAAAATGCAACTACTTCTGACCAGCTGCAAATCTCAGCTAATCGAACCCATATGAGCCAAATGGCACAAAAATTAAATCTACGATGAGTAACGTCGGGTAAAGGAATAATATGTGTGACCATGTGATTGCCTGCATTCCTGGGCTGGAGCTGGAGAGAAGTGGGAAATGCCCAGCTGCCTTAGTTGGAACCGACTCAAAACTTCATCCGCTTTGGTTCAGTTCTCAAAATAGGGCACATGACCTCTAAGTAAGACAGTACAGTAGGCTGCTTTTACACTACATCGCTGCTCCTGCAGCCCCTAACACCAATCCACTCGCTTTTCCACGCACGGGAGGAGGTACCATTTGACACTTGCTGAGTCCCAGCGTTATCTTGTTTTGTAATGCATTAACCATAGCAAATTTGCCCCTATCTTTAGGAAGAGAGATGACATCTGCTGCAAGAGTGCCTTAACACTTGTCTGTCTGCTGCTTTCAGTGTCATGTGTCTGACATGAGTTAACCTCATATCAGATCTAATATGAGGGAAGAGAATCGCTCATTGGAGGTGTCCGTGCTGCTCCTCTTGACCTACTTGGAAAACTATGACTCGACTCTTTGCGGCTTCCCCCATCGCAACACAGCTCCAGAAGGCAGCAAAACAGGACCACTCTTAACCAAATCTGAAATGTGCTATATATACATTTGTATGCCTTTGAATAACATTATTTCCAAACCTTGCAAAGCCCTTTCGTTACTTTATCTAGCCCACTACACATCCCCCCTTTTTCTTCCCCCCCACGGAATTGGCATAATGAGAAAAGATAGCCTTTTCTCTTCAGAGATAAAGATCCAAATTGCATTTTATAATCTGACAATTACGTAGTCTGATTTTTTTAAAATAAAACAGATAAACTCCACTCCTCGTTCAAGATGGGATCATATTTGTTAGTGACAGCTGTTAAAATGCTGCTAAAAATAGATATAGTGTCAACCACTAAAAAGCTAAGTGCTCCTGTGAACCACAAGTAGAAAACAAATGAGGTTTCTACTGAATTTGTGGAAAATCTGTGAGCATCTTGCATGTACCGTGAAAGGTGCTTTATTCTTCTAGCAGCCATCTCTGTCTGTATCACAGGGAAAAGGGAGGGGATAAAATGTTTGGTACTAAGGCAGTAGATTGGTATATTCCCTCGATTTTATTTTCTATCTCCTTTTTGTTCTTAAAAATACAATAAAAAAGATGATGCAACCCAAAGACTGAGGCTACGTCCAAGCATTTCAAATGCCTTTTTCATTTACAACTTTGCTCTGGAGAAAAAACAAACAAACAAACCAAGAAAAGTGAAACAAAAAAGGTGCAACCAAAGAACCAAATACACTGTAATTCTAAATTAATAAAAAATAGTGTTCTGGTTATGCCAGTTTTTGGGAGAGCAGACAGTGTGCTTGGATGCTTTCTGCATGGCTGTGACTTGCTGGGTTCCTTGCAGAGTTGAGAGGAACTTTCCTCTGCCTTGGAGTTGCAGCCTCCAGCCCATTCGCGGCAGTTCTGTTCAATTAATAAATGAGCTGTATTCCAAACCAGATGTATGACACAAAATGAGTAAAAAGGGAGAGAATAGAATTGTTCACATTCGATGTTATAATACATCTCAGTAGGTTCCTCCTAGATTATGGCTAAAAATAGAGCACTGGTGTAGGCACAGTGAAATATGATTTGCTTCCAATAATACAGTAAACTAATTGTGAAATTAAGCTATTGAATGTGCCGTTATCTCCGAGTCTGGCCTCACCAGCACTTTCTGCTTCCATGTTTAACATTTATCAAGTTACCCACAAACTTTGATGGATGCAAACAACAGCTGATAAAATATCACCTTTTCCAAGGCCCCGATCCCACAGGCTTCTGCACAGGTAAAATTCCCGGCAAGCAGCCGTTTCCCACGTTTGAAGACTTGCATCGAGGCTATTAAAATAGGGCCAAGCTTTTCCTTCCTCCAAAGCCTATTTTTTTTTCCTTAAGATGTTTAAATGAAGAGACATTTAATGCCCTGAACTCAAACACAACCAGTTCTAAAATACCTTAGCCACGAGTGAAATATTATTTTAAAAGCAGCACCGCTTTTAGCACCGATTTCTCTGATAATGTCTGGAATCGGGACGGGTTTGCCCCACCGCAGCCCCGCGAGTGCGGCGCGGATGCTCCCGCTCCTTGCCCGTATCCCGGGACACAAGGGCACGCCGGGGGGCAGCGGGGACCGGCTCCCCCCGCCTG
>VWYP01004764.1:709345-843861 GCA_013400435.1 Pycnonotus jocosus
CACCGCTCCGCTCCCCGCACCGCGGCGGGAGGTGCGGCTGGCGGGGCGTGGCGGCAGCCGAGGGGGCTCGGCAGCGGGGCCCGGACACTCGCCGCCGTGAAGGGTGGGGGAGCGGCGTTCGCACGGGAAAAAGCGCTTTTCTCATCGCTCGGGGGGCGGCCGGCAGGAGGGGACCGGCAGGGCGGGCTCGGGCGAAAGCGGGTTTGGGCTGTCGTATCCCCCCTCCCCCGCGGACTCCGGGAAGGGAGGGAGCGAGCTCCCGGGCGCTGCTGGGCTCCCCCAGGCGTGACAACCCGGACTGCACCTGCGGGGAAGCAGACTGGCGGGGGAGCGTGGGGGACAGGGGTGCAGAGCGGTGGCTGCTGCCTGGGAGCTGCGGTGATGCTCCTCACAGCGTAGGGTAAATAGAGAAATCGGCGTGCGCGCTGCCTGCGTGGGTGTAAACCCGCGGGGACGGGGGGGACCCGCGCCCGGCTCCGCTCGGGTCCGTGGGCGGCAGTGCTGGGGAAGCGCAGGTGCCGGGGCTGCCCGCACCGCTCCGGTGCGCTGCAGAAAAGGGGGAAACCCCCAGCCCAGCCATGAAACTCGGGTCCCCTGGACAGTCTTGTGTCAGCGGGGTGGCTGGCAGACAGTGAAACTTAAAGGAAATTTCGTTTACAAACACCGAGAGTTAAGAAGTGAGTGGCTGCGTGAGCCACCAGTTTTGGGTGGTTGTTTTTTAGGTTTTTTTTGTTTGTTTGTTTGTTTTATTTTGTGAAACTAGGTTTATTTCAGATTTTCTCGTATCTAGGTGACCTTTTGGTTGCAGGGATACCAGGTGCCATTGGATTTTTTTTTTCTTTTTTTTTTTTTAATTTGGCTGTTGCTGCGGGAATCTGGTTGCATGCCTGATCAGATATTTTTGCTGCGGAGGGCTGTGTTTGTTGATATGTTTGGGGTGAAATACACAACTCGCAGTGTCTCGGTAGCTCTTGGGAGAGGAAGTCTGGATAGGCTGCTGTGCTGACAATGTCTCTTGCTTTGTAAAGTGTCGGATAGAGATGATCTTGGTTCTGAGACATAACACTGCTGTGCTTTAGTTGTCGGTGTCCGTGGATGTTTTAGCCTGCAGTCAGATTTGTTTAGTGAAAGTTAGTAAAAAGGCATGTGTGTGCACTAGGCGAAGTGTGGATTCTGTGGATAGTCAAGTTGTAATAAGTTCTGCCTAAAAGAACAAAACCAGCCCCTAATGCTACCAGTAACCCCTGAGATAATTGATTTGATTCTGGTATCCACCGAGGCACTTGGAGGTGACAGAAACCAGCGCTCCCAAAAAATCCGTTTGCTGCTACATTCTCCCTAATTTGTATCTGTCATTTTAAACTGAACTTGTATCAGGCCACAAATAATCTCTGCTGCATTTTGATCCTCTCGGGTATATTTACTAGATCCTGCAAGTGGAGGATTGGGGCATTTTCTAATTTATTTTCCTTTGTATGACCCAGATATTTTATTTGCTGAAGTTTTAGAGTATGCTCGCCTCTTGATTATATATGAAGTTTGAATTTTACTGCTGTAGGAGAAGTTGCTACAAAGCTCAAACACTGGTGTAATGTTAGGCCTGTAACAAAGATATCCCGGTATGAAGTGGTTCTGCTGGTGTTTTTGAGAGTTAATTTTAACTTACATCCTAATTTTAAGCCTTAACTAAGTTTCTTGGTTTTCAGAAATGCGGGTCACTCACAGCTGCAATTGATTTCTCTAGGAATTAGGCTTGCTCAGCACTTAAATAAGGAGTAGGTGATTATCTGGGAGTGGCTTTTTGTGGAATTAGGCACTTCTGAAAATTTTAGACTATGGGAATGTGATTTGATATACATGATGATGTGAGACACATAATTCTGGGTTCTAATAAAATTTGTGCTTGAGGGAAATGTAGGCATTGGGCTATAGTTCCAATTAAGTAAGGGCAAAGAAGTATTCAAGTCGTTTAGTTTAAGGGTTTTTGTTTTGTTTTTATAATTTTGTTCAAAATAGCGTAGTTAAGTAGTATTAAATTGTAGGATTAAACACTGGAAATATTGGAAAATTAATACATTTCGAAAGGAAAAAATATTTGCAGAGTATTGATATTATAACTGTCGGCACTTGAGTTTCTGCAGTTCTAATGATACTATAAGCCAAATCCTTAAAAAATTAGAAATTGTTGTCACTTATATGT
The DNA here is from genome assembly GCA_013400435.1 of Pycnonotus jocosus. Lineage (NCBI taxonomy): Eukaryota > Metazoa > Chordata > Aves > Passeriformes > Pycnonotidae > Pycnonotus > Pycnonotus jocosus. Next base: position 711,546 of record VWYP01004764.1, read on the forward strand.
GATTTTCAGATTATTGGAGATTAGGTCATGCATTTTGCTCCTTACCTCAAGAAAGCGGCATGTGGGATGGGAAACATTTTTCTAGGGTCCATTTTAGAACAAGGTTTACTTTTCTTCATATATTCCTCTTGCTGGCTGCCATGGAGGTTTGCAGAATTGGCAGAGTTATGGTCTCTTTAATAGCCATGTGTTCCCACCTAGTCTGATCCCCTTTCTCTGTGGCAGAAATGTTTCCTGCTTATCTTCTGTCCTGCTTCTCTCCCCACACCTTCATGTCCCCTTGGGAGGTTGTACAAGCAGTTTGTATGGCTGGGAAGGGGCAAGTCAGCCCCTCAGAGCCACTGGTTTCTTTCTAAAGCATCCTGTGTTATGCTGGATGGTGAGGATGATGGAGAGAAACCCCCATAAAACAGCAGTCTCCCTTGCTTTGTTTTCCCTGCCACATGGCAGTGGAAGGTCCTTGGAGGAGCAGGGCTGTAATGAGCAATTTCCACAGAGTTTGCATCTTGCCTGCCACCATCATGTCCTTTCAGGACCTCTCTGGATCCCCTCCTTCCTTACTCCCCCTTCCCTTTTTTTGGGTGAGGGACAGCCCCTGGTACAGCTGGCACTGACCATGGGGCTGTGGCCAGCAAGGGTGGGCGGTTGTGCTGACACTGCCAAGCCGTTGCTTTTGGGGCAGGGCTGGGAGCAATAATTTGGGTGTTTCCTAACTGCTGAGCTGTTTTCTGCCTGAACCCATAGGGCTGTCATATCCATGAGACCTTTTCCCTCGGTTTGATTGAAATTGGACAAATGGTTGAGAGATGATGGATGGGGCAGGGAAGTGGGACTGGCAGGCAGAGAGAGAGTGAGGAGGATAGACAGAGAAAGCGGATACGCCTTGTTTCCTTAGGAAATTAGGAAATTTCCTTAGGAAGTCACACTGTCCTGTCATTAATTTTACTTTTTTATATATGTCTTTGCTAGTTATGGAGACAAAAGGATACCACAGCTACCCAGAAGGCTTAGATATGGAGAGACGGTGGGGTCAAGTTTCTCAGTCTGTGGAGTATTCTTCCATAGGTGCTGGAGAGCAGACTGATGACAGTAACTACATGGAGATTGTAAACGTAAGCTGCGCCACCGGCACTTTCGCAAACAGCAGCGCTCAAGGAAACGGCAAAGACAAACCTGAGCTACTCTCCTGCCTGCAGCAAGACAACAGCCAGCCTGGTCTTCTGCCCTCTGACATCAAAACCGAGACGGAGTCCAAGGAGCTGTCGGCAACGGTGGCCGAATCCATGGGTTTGTATATGGATTCGATACGAGACGCCGATTACCACTACGATCAGCAGAACCAGGCGAGCCCAGGAAAGATCTACCAGAACATGGAGCAGCTGGTGAAGCTCTACAAGGAGAATGGCCATTGCTCCTCTCCCCTCCACAGCACCAGCAGGCCCTTGAGGTCTCTGATGTCGGACTCTGGGAGCGCTGTGAACGGCGGTGCCATGCACACCATTGTCAAAAGCCCTATCATGTGTCAAGAGAAAAGCCCCTCAGGCTGCAGCCCTCAGAACATGGCCTCCTCAGTATGTAGTCCTGCGGGAGTCAACTCCGTGTCCTCAACTACCGCTAGCTTTGGGAACTTTGCCATGCACAGCCCCATCGGGCAGGGCACCCCTCTGTCGCGCTCGCCCAACGTCGAGAGCCGGGGCTCCATGCTGCACAGCCCCGCGCACGTCAGCAACGTCGGCTCTCCGCTTTCCAGCCCTATCAGTAGCATGAAGTCGCCGATCTCCAGTCCTCCCAGCCACTGCAGCGTGAAATCTCCCGTCTCGAGCCCCAACAATATCACTATGCGATCTTCTGTGTCCAGCCCTGCAAACCTGAACTCCAGGAGCTCCATTGCCAGCCCTTCCAATGCCAACAATAGGTCCACGCGCTCTAGTCCAGCGGTTAGCACTGTGGGATCATCCATCTGTAGCCCCGTAAACAACTCCATAGGGTTCCCGCCTTCCGGCACGCCAGTGGGGCCTAGCAGAAGCCAAGATACCGTTCCTAGTCCAGAAACAAAAGACAAGGGTGCTCAAGAACTCACGTTTCCTAAGATGGAGGAAATGGAGAACACCATCTCCACCAACAGCCAGATGAACCTTGTTCAGTTCATAAAGCCCGAGCCAGACGGGTCCTTCGGCAGCGCCTGCATCGGCGACAGCAGCAGCAGCAAAATAAACTCCGATTCCCCCTTTTCAGTACCAGTGAAGCAAGAGTCAGCCAAACATCCTTGTTCTGGTGCCTCCTTTAAAGGGAATCAAACAGTAAATCCTTTCCCATTTACAGATGGCTCGTATTTTTCTTTTATGGATGACAAAGACTATTACTCTCTTTCTGGGATTTTAGGACCACCTGTTTCTTCATTTGATGGAAATTGTGAAGGTAGCGGTTTTCCAAATCCAGGCCTACGTGTGGGGATTAAGCAGGAGCCTGATGATGGCAGCTATTACCAAGAGAACAGTATACCATCCTCTGCCATTGTGGGTGTAAATTCAGGTGGACAGTCATTTCACTACAGGATTGGGGCCCAGGGCACGATATCCTTGTCGCGGCCGGTGGCTCGAGAGCAGACATTTCAGCACCTGAGCTCCTTCCCTGCTGTCAGCACGCTCATGGAGACCTGGAAGTCGCATTCAGAGTTGGCATCCAGAAGAAGCGATGGGTATCCAGTTCTAGAGTACATTCCAGAAAACGTATCCAGGTGAGCTGGCAAATTGCTACCATTTTTTTAAACTTTTTTTTTTTGTCTCCTTATTTTTTTCCTTCCTTTCCCTCCATTAAACAAACAAAGTGTGAATTCAAATGAGGAGCAGGGTGGTATTTCTCAGTCTGATCATAATTCTTTGTTAGAATTTCAGTTACTATTAGATTGGTTGCTATCTTGCAGTATTTTACTCTGCCTTTAATAAAAACAAAGTGCTGGCTTTAATATTTAAGGAGAACATATTATATTCTGTTGTTATTAGGTTTGAAGGTATAGCTTGAGTATGTTTATGAGCTTTTACTACTACAAATGTTGTTTTTCCCATAATGAGAGCTTAGTAAAATTGCTCTCTTGTGTCCTATAATGGTTATTCTTTCTTAGCTAGTGCTTGAATGTGTGGTGCCTCAGATGAAACGTTGAGATGAGGGTAAGAAAATGATAGTGTCAGGAATCTGGTTTTGTGAAGAAGCATGGTTCTGTGTTTGCACTGTACTTTAACTGGTTAAGTTTAAAAAACTAAACGTTACAAGCCTGTGGCAACATATTATTTCTGTATTTTAGCTGTAGGAACATTTGGTTTATATATATAGAAAAATGCCTCCAGAAGGAGGAGGGCTGTTAAAACTTGATGCATTTGAAAGGGAGAAATGGATAAACTGATCTCCTCATTTTTGGTGGTAGAGAAATGAGCAAGTGTCATCTGAATTTGGGTTTCTTGGCTGATCTGTGGCAGCATGTCCTTCTTCAAGTGTGTGTCCTTGTATCTCATGAGGGATGCCTACTTTCCTAAACCATCTAGTTTCAGGGTCAATAGCACAAGTTCTGAAGCGCCTCTGACAGCATGACTGAGTTCAAATTATTGCATTTGTACCCAGCAAGCTCACCAAAGGTTTGTGCCAAAGCTCAAAGAGCCAGTAACAGATTGGCATTTACCTTTCTCAAGTGGTTTTTTTTTTTTTTTGCTCATCATGAGCTGCGCAGCTGCCCTCGGTGAATGAAGCATCTGCCTTATTCTTGGAGTGGGGTGAGCAGGGTGCGTGGTGTTTTCCATATTTGTACGATACTACAGATTTCTGGAAATAGTGTTGCAATGAAAAACATAATATCTAAAATAATGGTGCTTTTCGGGAGGGAAATTAGCCTATCTTCCTATAAGGAGAAAAAAAAAAATTCACCTGTTTTCATTTTATTCTCAGTTCTGTCCAGCACTGCTACAAGCTCTCTATCATTTTGTAGGCCATATTTCACTTTTTCTTTGGCCATTTCCAGTATGGTCTGGAAAAAACCTGCGGTTTTTAATATACTCAACTTGAAAGGGCTGTATCCTGTCATCATGCTGAACTTTGCATGTAGGTGGATATTTGTTATCATCCAGTCTTGCCTTAAATGTACTTTCTTGGATTAAGGAAGTTGGACTCACTGTTTTCTAGTTTACCTGATGAAATTTTCATAAATTGCATTATTTATATAGTGAGAAAAGTTCACCAGAAGACTGATGGAATGCCTGAATACAAAGATCCAATATTTTACTGCCTTTGTGGTTAAGCACTGTTGCTTGGACAGGTAGCTCCTGCCAGCTGTGAGAGCTCTTGTGTGACTGAAGTCAAGGCTGTCATCCATTGCAGGGACAGGCACAATAAACAAGGAAATAATGCAGGAAAGAGGATGGTTGCCATCAATAGTTGTGTTTGGAGTGACAGTTCCTCATAAGGCTTTTAAAGGAGTCTTCTGATCATTAGTCCATGATAGCTTCAGATCAGTAAATGTAATCAGATTTCATGATGACACAGGCTGGGTGCACTTTCCTGTCTTTGTTTTCTAAGCTGGTATTTCTGTAGGATGTGCAGGTGAGTGTGGCTGCCACTTTGCAGGATTGAAATCCTGAAATGTTTAGTGCTCAGAGCTGTTACGTGTGGAATTCTGCTCAGGTGATGGAGATCTGCGGGGTTGCGACACTCCAGGCATCCTGATCTGTACTTCAGATTAGGACATGTGTCATCATTTCAAATCTCAGAACTCAACCCCATTATTTAACTAAATGTTGCTCTTAATCTGGCTAGTGATGGCTCTAAAAGTGCAGCCAGGGACCTGTGCAAAGCCCTTAAAATTTTCCAGGTAAATTTTTGTAGAGATCATTTTAGCAGTCCAGATTTAGGTGCAGAGGTGCCTGCTGAGATACTTGTCTGCTAGTGAGACAAGTCATAAAGACCCCACATAAGATGTCACACATGTAAAAGCTCAGCCTTGCTATTGAATCTCAGACTGGTCTTTTATTTTCCTCTTCATTTCTGTGCTGTCTTGCAGCTAGAACAGAGGAAATCCTGCTCAAATTAGTTGGTGCTCTGAGGTGTTGTAATAAAACACACATAGCTTAAAACCATGCCAGACCCAACATCCCAAGGTTGGTTTCAGCTGTCCCATATCCATGTGGTATGGGGATTGCAAAACACCTCTTCGTGTCAGCAGAACAGCAGCATCACACCTCTGCCCTCTACATCTAAACCAGATCCTTGTTATTTCCAGTCAGGTTGTTTTTTTTTCTGACATGTCAATCCTATCAGGCATCACACATTTTGCGGGCTTTTACAGCTGTGATTAACCCTTTGAAGTTTGCAATGTTTTAAGATTTCTGATATTCTAAGCCTTTGTAATTTTTTTTTCAGGGGTACTCAGCTTGCAATATAAATGGCTGCAAGCAAAGCATAAGATGAAGGGAAAAAATAGGCTGCATAGTTCTCTAAAGCCAGTGGATGACCAGCATGGAATTTGTCTTGTTTTAGCTGCTTTATTTTCTGAACCCTGATGTCATACTCTTTCTGAACTGCCTCAGACTTGCAGCTTATATGGTGAAAAGGAGTGGGTGGCCAAAAGAAGATGACTTTGACTTTTCAAATTGATAATGAATCTTTAGAATATTGCTGTAATTTTTTTTTCATCCTCTTTCTTGAGCGTCCCGTTTCTTGAGTCAGTTACACTTGGTGGTAGTGTCTAATAACCATAGTTGAAGCATTTAAAATGCCTTGCTACTTTGTTGACTGTGCCATTCACCCACTGCCAACTGGAACATGTCTCTTTTTCTCCTTCAGTTACTTTTATTAGATGTGCAGAGTTATGGTTCTTTTTAAGTTAGTTGGTAGTAACTTTTTTATAACATTGCAGCTTGTGGTGTTTGGGGAATGAGAGCCTCTTAAGCAAAACCAAATTCGCTTATTCCCTTAAAAATATTTTTCTTCTGCTAATATGCGTGCAGAACACGTCTTTGTTTTTGAAAGATTTTACATTTGTAATTTTTAATAAAGGGTGAATCATACTTGTCTGTCTGTGTGTATAGATTCCTCCCTCCACAAATGGCATTTCTAAGAAATACTGGTTTCTAAACTAAGTAATAGCTAAGTGGGCTTGATAAAGAAGGTATGTGCAATTGTGTGATGTCATTGATGAAAACCTACACAAAGAATCCAGATAAGATTTCAGTTCAGGATGATCAGTGCTCCTCTGAATTGAGGTGCTGGCCTAAGCCCCACGATCATGCCAATTATGTGATTTTCAAAATGGCCTACAAAAATGTCATGGTTGCTTAAAACAACTGTAAAAATTGAGGAGGACGACCTTTCTGCTGCATTAGCTCTTACCTAAAGCTTCTTTTGCAAATGTGCCTTTTCCCTCTAATTTCCATATTAACTCATGTATGTACACACAAGTACTTGCTTTTTGCAGTGCTTGTGGTGGAAACAGAGGGCTGATACTCCTACTGTCGTTTCTTCCTGGCAATTCCACTGGTGTAATCCAGTGTGGGAAGAATTCACAAAGTTTGAAGTGCTGCTATTCAGAAAGTTTAGTGTTTTAATATGAATTGCATATGTTTATCTATAATCGTGTTTCAAGAAAATTTTGATCAGACATTGATATTATTTTAGGGATGACTTACGCCTATCTGTTCCTGAGCCATTCACATTTGTCAGTATTTATTTCTTAAATCCTACTTGAAAAAGCACCCCCAAAAAACCCATCCCACCCAGCCCAAAACCAGAAAGCAACCCAACAACATGATCTTGATTTACATGTAGCCTTTACTGGCTTGAATTGATTCTGGTTAAAATCTGATTTCGGACTATTGCAAGTATTTTTGTAAATAAACTTTTATGTTAAATATTATCTAGAATAGTCACTTATCAGAATTATACCTGCCAGAAAGATAAAGGTCTGGTAAATATTATTTTTAGAATTTGTGAATGGCCTTGACCTCTGTTTGCTGACGGACTTTATGAGAAAAGGACTGTGCTGTTAAAATACTCTCCAAGCTTGACAGGACTGTATTTCCCTTCATCTTCCCAAAAATTTACTGTGCAAGTGTTTTCCAGAAATGATTCTCTAACACCATGGACCATAGCCTCAAATCTATATTTTTTTCTTTATTTCAATTTGAGAAGGTATACTTGTTTTTGTAGGTTCTTGTATAATTTTGTGTCTCTTTTTTTAATGCAGCTTTGGGTATAGTCTTGACACAACTGAGACCTCTGCATATTCTTTATTTCTCGCTAAAGAAATTAGAAGTCTGTATTAATATGTCAGCCCAGGATGAAAGGTTCCCTTGGGCATACCAGCATGCATTGAACAACCTTTTACTTTCTACAGCTTTCTTTGTTGTTATTTTGGTGAGGGTGCTGGGTTCTTGTATTGGTCTTTATTGAGAAGTTCAAAGTCTATATAAAGTATTTTCCCTTAAAATGTGAATGCAAATAATGCCTTATTTTCCCTTAAAATTATACATATCCATTGCCTCCTGAGCTGTGGCATAGAGAAGTCTACATTCATGGAAAATTATGTTCCAGAGATGGGTGGATCTTCCCCATCTGGAGAAAAAAGAGCTCTGCTGTCAAGCTGGGTACCAGGATCTAGGGCTTGGTTGTTTCTTTGTGCAGGGGTAAATAAAGTTGTGTATTTCCAAAACGTTTCAATTGCTGGTTGATACCACTAAACTTTGCAGTACATGGCTGCACTTGGAAACCAGCTTGCCATGTTGAATTCTGGTAGTAGCTAATAGTTGTTGCCTAGTTTTTCTGTCACTGTTGGTGATATGGAATCTCGCTCTGATAATCTTGTTTTGATGGTTTTCTGGAAAACAGGAAGGTGGGGTCACCTTCAATGCACAGATTTTAACAAACAGAAGTAGTTTTGGTTATGCATATTCCAACAGTATGGATCAGTCCAGTTTCATGAGGACTGGAAGACAGAAAAGTATGTGCTGTATAAAAAGTGTTCCTGTCCTGTTCTCTGAGATGTGTGTTGCAGCAAGGCAGGCAAGCATGCACAGGGATTGCTGCAGCAGATTCAGTGCTCGTGCAGTACTCCTGTTGTCTGCAGAGGGAGTAAATTGTTAAGTTGTGGTTCAATAACCTGGCCTTACTCAACCAGCACTTAACATTAATGGAGCTACAACCTGCTGTGAAGTGCTCTGCCTGGCTGAATCAGATTGCCAGGTGCTTATTGGTGCTTTGCTGATCCAGGCTGGAGCAGTGGCTGCTGTTGGCTGTCACTTGTAGCTGAACAATATATTATTTGCAGTGGTGAAAATACTCTGTTGGGCCATGCCTCGTCTGCTCTGATTGTGGTTTTTTTCCCTTTCATTGGGCTTGTTGTATGTGAGAGCCGGATTGGGTTCCTGATCCAGTTCACTCTGAAGCTCTGAAGAACCAAGAGGACAGTGAAACTTGGTGAGCAGTGTGATGCGAAATGGACATGAGAACAAACTGAAGGGATGGAAAGGGAATGGAGCCAGTGAAATATCCCAAATGCACCTTTCTGCTAAAAGATAATGTGTTGTTGAGCCATAATCCCAACACTGGCATTTTCAGGATATAGTTTTAAAAGGCGTTTTCTCTTTTTCAGTTGTATGTATTGAGTCTTTGAACAGAGTTGTGGGAGATGGAGCTAATAATGGACTTGTTTTGACCAAAACTTCTTGGAGAACAATGGAGTGCTGTGATTTGAGATTTAAGATCTCAGAGGTCAGAAAATACCACAGTTAAGGATGAATATATAACCGTAACTTGTTCTCTGGCAAATGTGTCTTAAAATATGGCTGTCTAAGAGTGATAAAAATGGTCCAACGAGGAAACTAAAAAGAGTGTGTGAAAAACAGGTATTAAATCCATCTAAGTTTAGTAGTTTTATCAGTTTTCACATGCAGCTGGTTGCTACACAGTGTCTGATGCTCAGCATATGAATTACTTTGGTTGCAATCTCCTCTAAGTGAGAGATCTGTGGAAAGGAAGGGAAAAAAATAAAAAAGGCAGCAGTATTTCCACTGGGTGCAGTGGACCAGGTTCTGGCAGTGTTATTGGGCACATGTGAATGCACCCTAAATAGACCATGGCATGCTTTGCCTGCTCGCTGCCCTGCTGCTGTAACCCGCAGCGGAAGGTCACGGTCTGGTGGGCTCCTCCGACCGCCCTCTCCTGCCAGGGCCACCTTGGCTTGGCTGCCCGAGGAGTCAGGCTGACCTTGGAGGGAGGAAGGCACCCTTCTTTGGCTTGGGCTGCAGGGAAGGGCTCACAGGTCAGGATGTGCCTGTTTATCGATGCCAGCAGCTCCCAGTGTAGCCTGCTCTGGTACCACTGCTGGCAAGGGGAGCGGCAGCATCTCCCCATCTCTGTGGGGCTTGCGTGGGAGGAGGCACTCCCTCCTCAGACTTGGGAACGAGATTTCTGTGCCTCCACGTCTTTCCCTTCAGCGACCCCAGGATTTTACAGAAATCTTGAGGGTTGGTTTGCTTTCAGGGCAAAATTTTCAAATAAATGGTCTCTTTAAATGGGAGGCTTTGTGACCTTGTTTGGGATTGTGGGGGTGTTTTGTTTGTTTTTTGTTATTTTTGTTTGGTTTTGCAGTGAGGTTTATTAATATGGGTTATCAGAGCTTAACAGTGTGTTTTCTGAAAGGAAGTGATCTGGGAGGTTCTCTATCTCTATTTTGCTGAAATCAGCGCTGAAAGATTTGAAACACAAAAAACAACCCTCCCCTCCCCCCCCCAATCTCCCCAAACCCTCTCCCAAAACGACAGAAAAAGTGCAGAAAACCAAATCCATGCTGTTCATTCTGGATTCTTAAAAGTATAAGTAACACTGGTTGTATCTGTTCAGTACGTGAATAAGTATTTTTGCAAGATGCCCTTTGTTCACTGAGTTATGTTATAGCAGAAGTTCCCACACTGCTGGTAGATAAAATAACTTGAATTACATTTCTTAAACAGTGAATTAAGCGCCTGCAATTACATTAGAGTTTGTTGTTAGCCGGTTGCTAAATTAAATTTCTCCAAATCTGCGATCTTTAAACTGCGTATTGGCTTCATGAACAGACCGGTAGCTTAAATTTCATATTTGGAGGTAGGGTTACTTGGAGTTAATATGTAATGTTATTTTTTGAAAAGGAGAGGGAAAAAAAAAAGTAAATTCTGATTAGAACCTCTGAGCAGAAACAGAATCCAGTATTTGCGGATAGTACGTGAAATGGTTTATAGGAATTTGTATGTGCCTCTAAGATGCATGGGTATGCTGCTGATTGTGGTGATAATAATAGATCAAAGAGTTACAGCCCCGAGGTTAAAAAAGCAAATTTCAGACTAATTGCTGAATGTATCTGACAATTTTTATATCACTTTACTCGTTTCCATCCTCTCTCCTGAACAATACTTTCTGCTTGCATCTGGAGGTGAAATAACTTTTTAAAATGAGTTTTCAGGCTAAAATTTATGCTAAGTACATGAGTCTTTTCTATTGTGCTTTTCATTCCATGTCTGCTTTCGAGAGGTGTTACCCCAGGTTTCTAAAAGTGGCAGCTTTATAAACCAATTCCATAGCAATTTTAGGTCTTTGGGGAAAAAAAAAAAAAAGAAATTAGAAACCTCTTACCATCTTGAACGATGCTTTCTGAGTCTTTTGGATTTGTGAGAATATCTTGCTTCCTTATTTTTGTGTGTGTATGACCATTTTGGGTGCATGTTCAGCCTTAAGTCTGCAAAACAAAGCATTATTTTAGAGGTTTATTTTGGGCAGCGTAATCTATCAGTGGTCTGAGAACTTTTAATCAGAGGGCAGGAGAGGGAATTAAGTCGTTTGTCCTGACCAGGTTTTTTCCTGTCCCAGCTGCCGAGAACTGTAGGGTCTTGCCAGCATTTTTGGCAATGCTTTTCCGAATCCTGTGTTGTGCTGAGATCGTAGTGCAGTCCTGCAGAACCCGTTGTTTTCAGGGTTTGCAATGCCTTTGTACTCAATTTCTGCTGTTCACCAGCTGCTCTCCTGTACCTGGCTCAGAGGGTCAGGATGGCGCACCGGTGACTCGGGAGTGCCCTGTGGGGGTGGGAGCAGTTCCTGAGCAAAGCAGCGCTCTGCTTTATGAATTTTTACGTCGTGCTTTTCTTCTGTGAGGCAGATGCAGGCCGTGCGGGGCAGGGGCAGAGCGGGGCCGGCGGTGCGGGCCATCCCCGCGGGTTGCGCAAGGCTCCGTGTCCGTGTGTCCCGGAGTTCGTCACCTGCCGTGTCCTCAGGGACACCCGTGCTCCCCCGGCCCTTTGGAAACGCGCTTTCGCAACCGGCCAGCCCCGGTGTACTCTGGCAGCGCCTCACCTTCAGAAATCGATTGTGTTTGTGTCTTTAGCTCTCCCTCCCGGAGCGCTGCTGCGGGGAAGGGAGCGGGGAAGGGACTCTGCTCGCTGTCACAGGGTGGGCTGGCATGGGAAGCGACATCAGGGATGGTCAAGTTCCAACACCCCTGCCATGGGCGAGGACTCCTCCAGCTAGATAAGGCTGCTCAGAGCCCCATCCAGCCTGGCTTCGAATACTTGCAGGGATGGGGCATCCCCAGCTCTATGCCAGTGCCTCACCACCCTTCAGAGTAGAGAATTTTTTCCTAATACCTAATCTAAACTACCCTCCTTCAGTTCCAGCCTTTACCCATTGTCCTATCGCAGTGTGCCCTTGTAAAAAGTCCCTCTCCAGCCTTTTGCAGGTGATTCACCATATTCCCACTCAAACACCGCCTCTTGTCTGACAGGAGCAATGCTGGAGGTGGGATGTGGTCTCCTAGTCAAGTTTCATCAAGGTCACTGCCCTCAGACTAGGAGCAGGGAAAGGGGTTGCTTCTCGAAGTGTCTTAAGGATGGGGCATCACGACAGCAACCTTTCTTTTCCCTTAGGAGGCATGAGTTCAAATATGAGCTTCTCCAAAAGGTCAGAGATCTCACTTTTAGCATTGCTGAAGACTTGTCTCTAGAAACCTGTCATGCACTTCAGCGTTTTTGAAGACTGGAGTGCCAGGGACCTTGCAAATGAAGGTGGGTGGGAAATTTGCACAGTTTCCAGGCAGACTATCTGAGCTGTCAGCTTCATTATTTTAAACTAAATTAGATTTGTGCTAGAGAGTGCAGTATGCTGGAGCAGTTAGAGAGCTCTTTCACTAATGGTAGCTTCAGAGCTACTTTGCTAGATATAACTGTGTTAACTTCCAGACTCACTTGGGTAAATTAAAATAAAACAACTAAAACCTTGCGCAGGCGTGGTGGGTCCTGGGATATGGAAAAACTCAGGAATTCCACTTGAAGACAATATATTTTAGTGTTTGGTGTTTCTAAGGATCAAGATCTGTTCTTTTTTATGGTTTGGTAGAAATTGAACGCATTGTCATTTCTGGCCAGGGGATGCACGTTTCTGGACCTCTGCACTCCTGCAGCTCCCCAAGCACCCTGAGCCCAGCAGGGAGAGAGCACAATACCCTCAGGGATGCTGCAGTGGAGGTCATTTCCCCCCATTTCCTAAGGATTGCCCCCCAGCTTGTAGCCCATTCCCTTGGATTTAGTGTACACCGTGGGTTTGTTTTGTTATTTCCGTTTTAATTTTGTTCAGTTTTGGGCACTAAGACTTTCTAACGTTAATAATTGAAAACAAAAATTGGCCAATAAATACTCCTTAAGGATTAGAGAAAGTTATTAAACATGACTGGCTTGTTGAAATTCTGCATTGAAGCTTTGTTGCAGAGTGCCCTGCTGGAAAGTCCATCAGGTAAACCCACATTGCTGCAGAATTAGCTCTACAAACCCTGCACAGCTTTACCATACCCTTCCTTCAGATACACAGTGGCAAAAGAGAATTGTTCCAGTTGATACAATTAGGATTTCTAAATCCTTATTTTTAATCTGGGTCCCTGTAAAGTAGCTGGAAGATGAACAAAGTGTGGGGGGTTAGACATGTCAGCTTCTGCTCAGTGTATGGAAGTAAATGTTGGAAGTGGTCCAGAGCTTTATGACTGCTGCCAGCTAATGACATAAGATAATGTTGCAGTGAAACAATGCACTTGATTTGCATTTGTTTCCCAACTAACCTTTCTGATTCTTGGGACTGCTTGGAACTTATGTTTCTGGAGATTTGACAGTAAAAAAAAAAGGAGATTGGGCGTTGAAAGCTTTGAATGATTAAATATGCAGTAATGACAACTTCAAACTCTGCATGCAGATAATGAGATAAAGAATGGTTACTCACTTCATATTAAATCCATTTGGTGGAAGAGGCAAAGAGGACGAGTATTTTGGATGGACATGTTATTTTAAAAAGGGAGAAAATTCAGAGGAGCTAATGTGTATAGAAATAGAAGTGAAAAAAGTGAGTTGCTGATATGCTTCTTTTTTTATTTCTGGAATCAAAAATGCATCTATTATGGGTCTTCAGATTGTCCTGCATTTCTTTTCTAACATAAACAGGAGTTAACTGTGTGCAGATAGAGCTTGTAGGGTTTTGTTTACATTTTATTTGGATCAGAAATGTGCTTTTGAAGCGAATCTTCCAGTTGCCGTCTTCTGTCCTGTGGTTCATGTGACTGGGCAGCTGAGGGATGAACAATCAGATATTTCTGAGCCAGAAGGGAATAAAAAAAGCACTTCAGGAGATACTCAGAACATTCCAGCCTTGACTTCTGTCCATGGGACCCCACTGGAGCTGGCCTGAAGCACAACCCTTGTGACGCCTAAAACTGGATGGTAGATGCTCAGGACTGACCACTCCTCTCCGCAGATCTCCTTTTATGCCTGTAATGTCAGTGCTGCCTCTGTGCAACTGCATTTTCACCTGTCAGCTCAGGCATCTGTGATTGAGGAAAGATTCAAAATTACGGGCAGAGGAAATTGTTCCACAGAAGACTCGGAGGCACTGTTTCCAGCAGATGTGTTTGTTCATAAGTTGTGACCAGAATGAGCAAAATACCTACTCACTCATCCTTCATGAACTGCAGTCTAGAAATCCTAAAAAAAGCTGAATTAAATCCTGGAAATAGGAAATGAAACTGAAGTGACAAATAGGCTGTATCTTTTTTTTCCTTTTTTTTTTTTTTTTCATTAAGTGAATTTCACTTCTTTTCAGCTAGATAGTGATATTCTGTACTTATTGTAATACTAATCCATAAAGGCAAACAGAATTGTTTTCATTATAGGCAGCTGCCTTAAGTATTTACAAGCAGCTGTAACTTAGGCAAACTAACTTAACGACTTACAATTGTCATTTCAGGGAAAAAACCTACTTTGTGGATCAATAAATTCTTGCAAAGTAAACCTATTGATTTGCAGCTAATTGGATATTGTGGATGTCTGATAAATTAATTTTAATATGAGGCTAACTGAGTTGACTAGGTGATGTATTGGTGGTTGTAAATGACTTAGAGTCATTAAGTCTATTTATAAGATAGCTACAGGAAAAAAAAAAGAGTTAGAAACCTGTCTTAATTTCTAATGGATCAGTACTGTTATACCAGGGTCCAGATGACTTCTCAGCTCACAGGAGGAGCTTCATGCTTTTCTTATTTTCATACCCTCAGTACTGTGATAAATAAGATACTCCATGTCCTCCGCTAGCTGTTCCATGTCCTTCCACCTGTATTAGCCCTTTCCACCATCTCAAAATGCTTCAGATTCTACCTGCTTCAGCACAAACACCTGATATTGTGCTTATTGAAAGAAAGTCTTGCTAAGGTTGTAGCAAGGTCCGTGTTGCTGCACAGCAGCCGAGTCCTCCCTCTGCCAAGCTGCTGCTCCAAGCTGGAATGCTCCAAGGCACAAGGGGTGGCAGCCCCAGCTGTGGATTTTGGGACCTGCACTGGTGAGGGTCAGTAGTTCATGGGGGCTTCTTTGCCGCAGTGGTGGCAGGATGGGCGTTTACAGTTCTTTCCAAATTTTGTCTAAGGTACTTGAGGCTTTGAGCTTGGGTCTGACTCCATAGGAAGGGTTGCTGCTGGTTGGAATGTGTTTTGGCTTTTTTCCATCACTCGGTGTGCCCCAAACTCAGGTGATACTGATGTTGGCGGGTCTTAAATCAATAATTTAATACAAGTGAATGCAATTTTCATGCTCAGTTTAAAAAAAAAAATATTCAGGACCAAGTAGGAATGAGCTTGGGATCAAGAATGCAGGGGAATAGGAAATGTGATCTAATGGGGAAGAGGAGGATTATAGGAGCAAGGCAAGTAGCAGGTGTTGCCATAAGAGGATATAAGCTCTGTATAGTGCACTAGGTCCCAGGAAAGCCTGTGCTTTTGTCTGACATGACCAAAAATCAAGAATATTCAGTGTCTCATCACTTAGGATTACAAGAAATAGCTGTAACTGATTTTTATAGATATATTTCATGGAATCAGTTTGAAAGGCAGCAATGAATACACAAATATTTCCCAATTATTGGTTTTGGTACAATCTAGGCTTTTTCTGATGTTTCATATGGGCAGATGAGGGTACCATATACCTCTGTACTAGACATGAGAGCTGATGGTGAAAATTGTTAAATTGTCCACTGTTCACAAAAGTGTAAAAGTAATATGCCATCTGTAGAAGCCTCTACAATAATATTGCAGCTTTTTTTAAAATGAAGTTTGCATAAAACCAAGGAAAAGAGGTTTGTACTTTGTTTGCACTACTTGCAGTGTCCGAAATACCAAAGCTGTTACAAGTCCCATAAGGTAGCTACATACCCAGCTCTTAATTATATTTCTGTATTACGTCAGGTCTGTGGATTAGGAAAGTGAGATGTCAAGAGTAAATTTAGGTTGGGACTTCTCCGCCAAGTCCCCAATGCTCCCACCAGTAGCTCAGTATGAATGAGTCTGTTTCTTTAAAGACTTGAAGTAAATATTGAGAAGGGTTTCCTAGCAACATGTGTAAGGTTAAGTAAAAATCAGACTTGCCAGGTGTTGCTTCCAGAGCAACACTAGCCTTTCTATTTCAACATTCATGCTTTCAATACATTATCTGCAGCATGAAATGCTGAACAGGATCTGATAGTATTGTAAGTAGATAATTTTGCAGAATCACATGTCCAAGGGCAAGTCGGCTGCAATATTATTCTGACTTTGGGACACAGTTTTTCTTTTGCTGTGTGTTTGTACTGTACTTAAACTAATGGAGACTAACCTTACTTGGCTTCTGCAAGTATGAGATATAGATAGATGTGTGTGTGTGTATTCTAAAAATACAATAATACTGTTTAAGCCTGCTAAGAAAAAGTTCTTATTTATGGTGGTTTTTTCATAGAAAACCAAGAAGTCATGTGTATTCCAACTGGTCTCATGAGTTTGCAGAGGTCTGAGGTGCAGGTGGTAAAATTTCTTGCAGAAATCTCGATTTTTCTTCAGCTTTGATTTCTAGAGACAGGAAGGAAGATCAGCCTGAATACCTTGTACAGTGACATAGAGTTTTCCTATTATTTTAGTCTGCTCAATAAATTGCCTGCACTCTCCACAGGTATTTTGGGAGGTGTAAGAGGTGTGTGTGCCTGTGGTATACCTGTTGTGGGCAGGATAGTTCCCCCTGGAGAAGCATAGGAAGCTGGAATTTAGGTTAGCCCAGGATAGACAGATAGACAGTCAGATAGATAGATAGCAGAGAGGAGCAAGGAGTGGAAAAATTTGGTTGGCTGCTTCCAGTCCTAAGTTTTTGAGTCTATAAATAGAGTCTATCGGAATATTTCTAGTTGGTTCTGGGGAAAGTCAGCTGCTGTGCTGGGGATTGGCTGTGATCCCAGAATGAGGAGGGGAAGGAAAGAAAAAAAAAAAAAAAAAAAGATGATAGGAAGCCTATTGAAAATCTACCAACAGACAGCAGTGAAATCGAGAAATTGGAAGATGCTGTATTTGGGCTTCAGTTTATTTTTCTGCAGCTTCTGTCAGTGCTGGATGCTCTGCAGAGCGACTCTCTCTGTATGCTGCTGTGAGTTTCTGAGTTAGCCAAGCCCAGCAGGCAGGTCCAACCCACCAAGGTTCATAGTTCAGAAGCCAGGACTGAAGCCTAACAGCAGGAATTAGCATGGAAGTATAAGGAAGCAGTGAATTATCCTCTTTCCGTGCTGCAGTGGTGAGCCTGAACAGCCTGCCCCCTTTATATAGATGCATTATGTAAAGGAAAATGGAGAAATGAACCCAAAAGCTGAATTTTCAGCTAATAAAATTAAGTTACTGTGTAAACTGTGACTTTTTCAAATATACACAGAAAGGTTTTGCTGATAATTCAGAGTGCAAACTAGCTGAAGTGTATTATGATACCAGAAATAGACATTTGAGGGAGTCATGATGAGTTTTGCAAACAGTTGAGATGCTTTCTAGGAAATGTAAATGACACACTTGAAAAATATTCTGAGTTGAGATTTAGACACAATGTACAGCTAGAGTATAAATAGCTAGTAAGTTTAAAAAATACAGTATTTTTAGAAAGTGCTTTGATAACAGTAATAGATAACTTTCTTGCAAAAGTCCCTCTACTCTCCCTGCCCCCAGCCCTGTAACCACAGAATGGTGATCCTTCATACTGTAAGAGGAAAAAGTATCATTGGTCAAATAAACAGCATTGTGTAGGTAAGCTGAACCAGAGTTCTCAGAGGAGCATTTATTCACATGTTGGGGTTCATAGGAGCTGAAATTATCTGTGCAGTAAGTGAGCTTTTCCAGTGCTGAATCAATCCCAGAAAAGTCTGTGCTCACATTGAAAATGAAAATGTTCATGACAACGGTTTTGCTGCACAGACTTTGCTGGCAACTCATTTTTTCCTTTGTAATTTTTCAGGAACTGGAGAAGGGGGTTGTATTGAATGTTTATGGCAGGAGGAGAAGGGATAGAGTCATGTCAGTGTTTCCCCATAAATGTGTGCTCCCTTGGATGTCCATTCTTGTCATGTACCAGTAAGATGCTTGCTGCCTCCAGATTTCCTTAAATACTAGATAAGAAGGTCCCACCCATATTTAATTCAGTTTCTTTTTTAAAAAAATAAATTTAATGCCTTTTTTTAATCTTTGTGTTTGTAATAAATTATCAAACTTTTAATAAAGCAAATTTAGCTCTGCATCAGTAGGTGCTTCAGTTTCTCTGTATTAGCTGGAATAAAATCTTGCATTAAATTACTTCCTGAGCTCTCTTACTAAGCCTTTTTGATTATTTAAATATTAATAGCAGTAGAACCATTTTAGACATTGTTGAGTGATATTAAATGGGCCTGTGTAGGTAAAATTTTCATTGGATGAACAGAAAAAGGCAAATGTTTTGTTTTTGAGGAAAAGATGTTGGTAAATCCTTTGGTTTTTATAGTTCTTGAAGGAGTTTGGGTAAAAAGTTAAAGAACTGTATATTTTTATCTCATTGGGATGTGGGAAAACAGCTCCTTAAAAACTCCAAATAACTTCTTACCATTTGAATTAATAAGGAGGAAAATCTATCAGGAGGTTGGAATCTGCCCTTATGAGAGTCGATGACCATTCCCATTCACTTACCATAGGGCCAGTATTAAACCAAATAATGGCTGTGAGAATTAAAACTTCTAATTCATTGTGACGATGAATTTTGCCTTGAAGAAATGCTGAGAAGCAACTCATCTGTGAAGGGAGGAGGGGAAAATCATCCTGTGTATGGCCAAGGTAGATTTAATTTGCAGTAATGCACTAAATTTGAAAAAACCTAACAGTATCAGCTATCTGTGTTGGACAGGCTCCAGGAATATTTCAGCTTACAATTCCTTTTTGTCAAAAACTGAGGAATTGGAAACAGAACATAAACAACATATTAATATTTTATTTCTTTTTGGGATAAAGTTCTGTCATGTGTTTGGAAACTTCATTGAAATATTGGTCTCGTTAGAGGAAGCAGCTCAGAATTGACATTAACTGTTCATTGTGCCACTTGTTAATTTGGATTTTGCAAACCAGTGTGATAAACTGATCTGGAATGAAACTGGAACAGAGTTCTAAAATGATGCTTGTAAATAGGCCTGATGTCAGCAGATGTTTTGGCTCTTTCCAGAGCAGTACATTTAAGGTACATGTCGCATACCAAAAAAATCCCAGCCAAAACCCAAATGAAGCCCCAAGCCCCCTCCAAAAGTCAAATCAATTCTGGGTTTAATGATGAATTAGAATTCACATTTTCTGAAATAGCATCTGCTCGAGGTTTCAGAAGCAGACAGAATGGTGTCTTCAGAGGGAGGATTTGATCTCGCATCAGTTAGAGTCCTGACAGCTTCTCCTGACACGTTGCTTGATGCATGGTCTGGCAGACGGGCTCCTGCATGGAACTTTTTTGCTTGCAGCAGTGGCCCCATTAAAATCAGTGGGGCTGGCCACACAAAAAAGGCTGCTGCAGGTTGAAAGTTTCCAGTGTTTCTAACTTACATCAACTGTTTTATATTATGCTTTTTTCCTGAGTTGTCTTGGTGCTTTGATTCTTGTCATGCACAGCATGCATCTTTTCACACTCCCAATGCCTGACTGTGATGGCTTGAATCCTTCATTATTTTGTGATTAATTGTAGAGATACAAACATTATCAAATCAAAATCCCCGAAAGGCCTCTTTTAAAGGATCAGCCTAGCTTTTTGATTGAGCTGCCCCACAAATTACTTATCTGGTGGCTGTGTGGTTTTTAACATCCTGCTAAATTTGGAACACGTCCATTAAATACTTTCTGCAATATCTGGGGAATAGAAAAGCTTGATAAGTTATTTTGTCCATTGCTTGGGTCAAGCCTTTAAAGAGATGGTAGTGCTGTGTTGAATCCATTAAGGAGGAATTGGTGGGTGAGCAGGATCATGGTGTGTATTGTCAGTGGTTGCATTAGAGTGTTCAGTGCAGATTTTCAAGTGCTAGAAGTCCAATTTTTGTCTTTCCAATACATGTAAACTCATAAACTGCAATTGCAACTGTATGGGAGAAATTGTGATGCAGGTGAGAAATAGCACAGCAAGGAAAGTGCTCTGCATTAGCTCTTTTGTGCATTGCTACATGTGGTGGTTTTTTAAAACAGATTTTATCCCTTGGGATCTAATAAAAGGCTGGAGAGTTACTTGGCTTATAAACCTATGTGGTATATTATTTGGATATTCAGAGAGAAAAGGTCAAAGAATGTCTCCTGTGTTATCAATTCCTCAGTGGGAAACTATATTAAAAACTTGAAAATATAATACTATATAATTTAGAAACACAATATATAATGTGGGTTGAGAGACAATTACTGTGTTGTATTTCTCTGTATTTTCCATTTTACTGAATGCATTTCAGCAACAATTGGGTTTTGGCTGTAATGCTATTTCTAGCAGTTTCATGAAGCTGCACAGCAAATTACTGTGGTGTACCGGATAAAATCAACTCCTCACTTCATTCGTGGAAGTCTCATTATGAAAAGCTCTTACTACTGGCTTATGCAGGTGACAGGGGGTTTTGTCCAGGTTCATACAGTTTCGTGGAATCTCCATTATAAGTTTGAAAGCAGTTTTAAAATGGGCATACTTTACATACCTAGTCTGTCATGTTTCAGAGTTTATCCATTTAGAACTGTAGTTAATACACAGACTCACAGAGCATGTCTCTTTCTCACAAATTACTATTTGTTGCCTGGCATGCAAATGTGACTTAAGTATTCAGCAGCTAATTCTGACAAGAAATTATAAGTTTATTGGGTTTTAGTGCTTAAAAACAGAAATATGTTTTTTGTCAGTAGCCTTTTTGGTGTTAGTGTTCCTGTGCACCTAAACTGGGAGATACTCTCCTGGTTTTGATGACCAGCCTTGGAGTGCTAAATGGCTCTCACTGACATATTAGGAAAATTAGGCACATTGAGTTAAGGAAAGGAAGTTTGGATTGCTGTCAAATGGTGCTTTGTCCCAGGAGCTTGGGATAGCATCCTTAGCATGTGTTCCAAAGAGGAGTTTTTGTCAGGAACCCTAGTGACAGCACGAGGAATAATGGGTACAAACTGAAAGAGGAGAAATTTAGGTGAGGTATTAGGAAGAAATTCTTTACCCTGGGGGTGGTGAGGCAGTGGAACAGGTTGCCCAGGGACATTGTGGATGCCTCCAGCCCTGGCAGTGTGCAAAGCCAGGCTGGATAAGGCCTTGAGCAACCTTATGTAGTGGGAGGTGTCCCATGGCACAGGAGGTTGGGACTAAATGATCTTTAAGGTCCATTCCAACCCTGAGCATTCTGTGGTTCAGCCAGTCTGATGGATCAGTTTAGAGAAAGAAGGCAGATGTGCTAAAAATGTGTCATAATAGAGGGCAGTTTTCTGCTTCAACTTTCATCTGACTGCTGTTTAACACTATTGTAGGGAAATCTAGAAGTAAATTGTTTTTTTGTAGTAGCAAGTTCATACTGAGAATTCCCAATGATGTGGGAATGTCATCCTGAAGGTGTTTGGGCAGCAGTTGTCACCAGCCCTCCTCATTGTTGGTGTCCATGGGGACATCAGCCCTGTTGCTGGACTTGAGTTAGTGGAGCAGATGTTGCTCTTGGGCATTTCTGACTTCTGCAGATGTGAGAGGTGCTTGGAAACGTCTAAAAAGGCTGGAGGTGTCCCTGGCACTTCCCCCTCTGGGGGAGGAGGAAGTGCTGGGGACAAAGAAGGGGTACATGATTTGGGCATGCAAAGTGATCTTTACATCTGCATAAAGGTACATGTTCATTTTTTATGATGGACTGGGGAGCATGGTTTGATTGAAGTGGGCAAGGCAGATACAGGGGGTTGCTAACGACTTCAGGTAACTCAGGATAAAGGATGCTGAAGTGAATCCATATTTATTCTGTGATCTGTTTCCCAGAAATTTTCCTTTTGTTCCGGTCTGTGTGTATGGATTTTGGTTTTTCTCCCTCTTCCAATTCACTGGTGGCTGAGTTCCCTCAGGAGGAGCCTGTATCCTCCAGTACAGGAGAGAGGAATATAACAGGACTCTTGGGCAAATATGACCTTGGTGAATGGTGTCCCTTAGTGTCACCTTCAGCTAAGACTTGTGTGTTCCTTCAGATTTCACTTCTGGATCAACATCCTAATGGCCTCTTAATTAGACCAACAAGGAACTGGTCTGTCCAGATTTTCTGGTGTCATCAGAAAGGCTTTAAGAGACTTTCTCTGCAAAATTTCCTCATGACCTGGATCTGAAACACACTGCAGAAGTGTATTCCCCACTGGTACAGCAAAATATATGCACAGAAATTTCCTGCTGATCATAGATCTGAAGTTTCTTTGTAAGTTTCTTTCTAACCAACAGGAAATTTTGGATACAACGTGATCATTTACACATGAGGTTCTATGTTGAGGGGTGTGTGTATATGTTTAAAAAATATTTCTGCCTGTCCTCCTGGCGGGAGTGAGATGAGGTTGCAGCCCCTTTGTGACCCATTCTGCACAAGGGCTCACGGGCAGTGTACCCCTTTCCTGCCACTTCACTCTCCTGAACTCAGCAAATGAAGTTTTCAGGCAACTACTCAACTTTTGTTTTCCATCTAAGACAAACTTTATGATGTCATAAAACTAAAAGTTACCCGATCTTGGGAATTAGTTTTGAGTGGGTTAAGGTCAGTTTTGCTGCCACCTTTATTTATATAATACTAATTTGTATTGTAAATATTGTATTGTAAATAACTTTCCCCATTATGTAAACAACCGACTCTCCTGGTGATACTGACAGTCATGAAACTAAGCCGGAGGGGTAGGGGAAAGTTTGTCTTGCACAACAAATTTCAGTTCTTCTTGCTGCTCAAAGTATATTTTTACTCTTACCCAAGGAGTATTAGAAAGCACTGTTGTCTTTTTTGGTTTTAATTAAACCAAATTCAGTTATTTAATTAAACAGATACTTTTTTAGAGCATTAAATAGACTTTGACTATTCACTGTATGAAAATACATGCTCATTGTTATTTTTTTAATTCATGTGGAATTTGAGGTAGCTTAAAATGAGTATGTATTTTAGTACTTAGCCTTTTCTTTATTGTGTTACTGCTCCGCCTTTGAGATGTCAGCCGTTTTTCAATTTTTATAAACCATGGTATTATTTGTAGGTTTAGTTCAGTCATGTTTTAGTTTTATTTAGTTAGATTTTTGTAAGAAGAAGGGGAGAGGCAAAAAAAGGGTTAACATCAATTTTCATGACATTTTCCATTTCTTTATTCTACCAGAATGATTTATATAAAGCATGTATCAAGCCATTGCAGATCTGTTGTTCTGTTCTACTCTATTCCTTTTTTTCCTTTCACTGTTTCAGTACAGTACACATACATATTTCCACTAATGAAATTTTAAATGGGGAACCTGTCTCCAGTTGCTGATCACAGAATGGTAAACGGGCTTTCCCCCCCTTACTCAGAAAACTCTTGTAGCTAATTTCTCTTGTGTGTGTTGTGAATCCCCAGCAGGGCATAAATGTGTATGGCCACGAGGAAGGATAAATTAAGAACTGCAGATAGTACCAATCTTAGCCTGCCCTGTTTGTACAGCTCCTTTTTTCTCCGGTAAAACTTGAGAAAGATTTTATTTACTTGCTAGGAAATTCTAGGAAACTCAGGAATTGTAATTAAATGGCAATTAAAGCGTAGAAGTTATTTCATGGTGCTATCGCCTTGCTTGAACTCAGTGAGTTTCTTTTAAGAAAATACTGAAATACTGTGCTTGAGTGAGCTGCTGCTGCAAATGAGACAGGAATAAAAATTACTCCTGCTGGCCAGGGAAGGGATGCAGTTGGTTGAAAACTTGTGTGGTTTTGTAGGAATACTGGAGCAGATGAATGCGGACACTCAGAATACCCTTGTTGGAGAGATGATGTGTAGAGTCCCAGGTTGAAGCTAATGTGAATAGAATTAAAAATAGCAACTATGACAGACCCATTAATTTTTGAACATAATTTATGTTTTGGAAAATAAAAACAAAAGCTAAAGTTTAAACGAGATTTGTCTTTGAATCGGTAATAGCATTCAAATGGAAATCTTAGCAATGTGAGGTTGCTCTATGAGGCATAAGAGGAGCTCCAATGAATAATTAAACAAGTGATAGCTAATAAAATATACAGCACATTGCTTCAAACTTAGAAATTGTAACTCTGCCTAAGGGATGAATGTTTTTCATTACTTTTTAATTGTTGCCAGTGTTGACCTTCAAGGTCTTTTTCTGGCAGATAATTTGTTATGGTAAGGATGAGATCATTAAGTATTTTAGCACAAGCCACATGATGCAAATAGTTTCCTAATATTATAGAATGCTGATGTGGTAAGGGTTTGTTTTCTCAGGAATTTGTTCTCCATATTTAGTGATATTTGGGATCATATCTTAAAAGAGTTCTACTGTAATCCTGCAGGACACTGATTATAGGTAGTACAGTAGCAAACGTCACCAGTTTCTGCGGCAAGATTTTAGTGATGGCTTTTGAGTTGGAACAAAAAGACATTACTGTAAAGTATCAGCATGGGTTTTTGGCTCTTAATGGTATTTGTATATTCCAAAAACAAATAGCAACTCTTCTCCTTTGCTGGGTTCATAAAAGCATCCACATAGCAGCCTGCAGGTTTTCCCCATGCTGAAGCGAACCTCTGTGGCATCTGAGGCTCCAGGGCCCATGTGCAAGGAATTAAACCTTACTAAATTCTGCTACTTTTACTCTGTAACTCTGTTTTTACTCTTTTAGTGTTTGCATAGGTAGGCTCTAATGATATGTATTGTGCAAACATCAAACACTCTTGGATTTATGTTGACAAATCTTAGTTTAAATTCTCTACAAGTAAATGTTTAATAATAATTTTTCTTTTTTTTCATCAGAAATGCCTGCTCAGAGGGAAATGGCGGTGGGGAGGAGCAAGCTAGCATATAAACTCTTTTCAATATTATTTTTCTAGCCTGAGGTGCTTGGAACAGACTGAATCAGTTGTTTGCTCAAATGTTTGTTGATAGAAACATTTATTGCTTGCACGGTTACGGATGGAAGATGAACAGAGCTATTGTCTCGTTCATCAAAGCTGTGGGCAGTCACTTGCAGGAAGTCTATAAATAATTCTTAGTGTAAAATTTACCTTGGTACTGCTTAGAATCCAGAGGGAAAAGCCTGGTGATGTGTGGGACTGGGACAGAGGGTTGCAGGTCATCCGTCTGCAGGAGGTCCCTGCAGCAAGGACGCTCGGTCCAGCCTGCCTGTTCCTGAGGAAGAGCTGGAAGGAGGGGAGGAAGGGCTGCCTGCAGAGCCTGCACTTGGATGGATTGTTAGGGGTGGCCAGGGCCAGCTGTCTGTACTGTGGGGACAGCATGGGAACAGTCTTGGGATAGAGAAGCGAGCTGGCAGGGTCTGGCCAAGCAGGGGAGTCCCTCTGGGGCAGAGTAGAGTCTCCTGAGATGTCTGGGCAGGATAGGGATGAGTGGCAGGAACAGAGCCTGCTCCCCCTCAGCCCCATCCCTGTGCCTGCCCTGTGCTGGGGGCTCTCCGGGAAGAAGTGGTGCAGTGGCTGGCTTTTTTCTCTACCAGAAGGGGAGGAAAGAGGAGTCCCAGCTATGTGCTTGGGTTGTTCCAACCTCAGGCACGGTGTGCTCTGGTTTCCCTGCAGGAAATGCACCTCCATGGTTTGAGTCTTGGCACACTACACCAGCTTTCTGGTTTAGGTCCTTTTAAATCAAGGAGGGGACCCAGAATAAGCATGTATCACTATTTCTGTTTTTCCTGGTATTGCCCCTTATTCAGCTGTAAATGAAGGTGGAGTCTTCCAGTGCTCAGAGGTGTACGGCGGTGAAGTGAGTTGATATGAACTGTAAATGATATGATTGATATGAAATGATATGAAATGTAAATGGTTGATATGAAATGTAAATGGTGGTGTTTAGGCACCTTTGGTTTATTTTCAGAGATTTCTCACTGATATGTGTCTCAGAAAGATTAAATAGATGTTTATTTAACTTGTTTATGATCAGAATGAAGACTAGAAGCTGTAGGTTTGTCAAAGTTACTGACATTAGAAGGGGAGGTATTGCTATTGAAAATGAGCATTGTTTGTTACAGGGAGAGATTAACACTTGCAGTGGTATCAATATATTGTATCTGCTGAGAAAGGAAGGCAGTTTAGCCATGAAAGAACATGGTGCATAGTGCAGGCCATGCTGCCTCCCTTCTCTCAAGATGTCCCAGAGGCTGGAGATAAGAAAATCTGGGTGATGGAGCTGGCTGTGGACTCCAGACCCTCTCCCTCTAGGTTGGCTGGAGAGGAAACCACCACAAAGGGTTGTGTTGGAGTGTAATAACTGCTCCTTTCTGGATATTTTCTAGCCCTGTTGGAAAAGCAGAGGTGTAAAAAGATGATGAGAGAGCATTAATGGCCGGCTGTGGCTTGGGGCTCTAGGGTGTTCAGCAGACCTTCCATCTGCCCTCATGCATTTTTGACTTAGCAAGTGGCTGTAGCAGAGGACAAAAGTAAGAACAAGGAATTAACAAGCCCTGAAGACTTACATTGCTGTTTGTTGGTATATGTTACCTGTCATACCTTCCAAAGGTTTTCTTGTTTTTGTTTGTCTTCAGCAGGTTTCTTTCTGATCTAAATCTGATGTGCATTGTTAAATTCAAACAAGAATGTCTGAGGCCATCCGAAAATGTTCTATTTAGAGCAATCACCTCAAAAGAAGCCAAATGCTGACTTTAGAGAAAGTTGTGATTTTGAACCCAAATGATTCAGGATTTGAATAACATATTCTGGAAATGTGCTTTCTCAAGTCAGCTAGAGAGAGGGCTGCTTGGTGCAGCATGCATAATGGTGAGGAGCCGAAGGAGCTATCAGGAATGCAGTCTCAGAGCCTGAGCAAAATTAGGCGTCATCTAACCATGTTATACACCCTGCAAAACAGCAGATTAGAAATAATGGAAATCATTATCAAATCTATCATTGGATTAAAAATAGTGTTAACTCCTTAAGAGGAAGCACTGTTAAACAACTTGCACTTCAAAAGGGAGTTCAAAAAGACTCGTAGGCATTTTATTACTTGTAGGAAGTACACTACTGCAAAAATCCAGAAGCATAAAGACAATGATTTGATATATTATATATATAATATTTGATATTGATATATATATATAATATTTGATATTTGATTCTTACACAGTACAGAATTAAATGCCTCTATTTGTTGCTTAACTTGAAGCACACTTCACAGCAATGAACTTCCATGTTGTTGCTGAATTTATTCAGAGGTGACACTAACAATTACTTTAAAAATCAAACTCAAAATGCCATAAATGACATATGAGATCTGAGACTCCTTCAGGAAACAGCCAGCAGTTGTAGTGTCCCATTGACATGTAAAATATTCCCTTTACTTGTGAAATTTTTCAGTTAGCCCACTGACAATCCCTACTGGTTTTGCGTTTATTTCTCAAGCACTGCAAAGAATGTTGCTGAATTAGAGCTGTGATTTTGCATGCTGCAATTAATTTGCATTATGGTTTTCATAGGAAGGGAAGAAATTTGCCAGTTGTATGTTTACTGGGTCTGTGAAACAGTATCTAGTTTGCTAAATACAGTTTTCTCTGCCTATGGCATTTTAGGAGGGTTATCACTCATATTTGTCTTGCAACCTTGGGCCCTCCCTCTTTAATCCCCCATGTTCATTTAATGATGGACCAACTTAACTTGTACCTGAAGTCTAATGAGAGACTAGAAATGTGTTGAAGGATGTAATGATTATCACCTTTTACCTCTTTTTGCAAATAGTTAATTATTTGTGTTTATAAAGTGAAATGAACTACCCCAATATTTACTTACATACATGCATACATACATATCTTTATATACCTGTCCAGTGTCTCTGTGTGAGGATAGATGCATGTATGTGTACTGCACCGTTTAAAACTTCTTTTCAACAGCTAGAATTACACATATTAATTCCCAGTTTGTGTGATCCAATAGCTTTTTCTTCTAATAAATCACAGACAAAATGCTGTATGGCAAAGGAGAAGCTGCTGTCCCTTTGGAGTGTGTAGTGCATGTGCTTGAATTGCTTCTGCATCAGAGTGGCCCGTGCAGCAAAGACTTCACATTGTCCCTGGTTCCCAGCTGAAGCAGTTTCTTGCATTTCCCTTATTTTGAGCCTTGGGTGTTTGCACAAGCTCACAAGCTGAATGCTTGCCTTTTTTTTTTTTTTTTTCCCCTGCCTGTGTTTATATCTGTAAAGTGGGTGTAGGGAGAGCAAATGCCTGAAGTATCAGGAACTGAAACGGGATGTCTCAAGGCTGGCTTGAGGCCAGGATGAAATACATCTCTCTTGGCAGCAGGGGTGCTTGAGGCAGCCCTGTGATACTGGATAACTTATTTTTTTTTTTTTCACTTGGTTAGTCCCATCCGTACCTCAGCTGACCTCCTTTGCTGGGTGGTGAGCAGTCCGTGTTTGGCCATCAGGGTGCTCCCTGTGTGTCCCCTCTGGAGCAAGGGCAGGAGAAGGTTGGTGTTGTCCTGCTCTCAGGAGATGCCCTGTGTACCTGAGGAGGAGCCAGTCATCCCTTGGGAAGCCACGTGCCAGCCAAGGACAGAGCTGTTGGCCCCACCTTTTCCGAAAATGATGCCCACTGGGTTTGTGGTGCCTGCCCCGCTTGGCGTCCCGCAGGAGATGTCCCCCCGTGGCACTGTGCTGTCTGTCACCTGTGTCCCTGTCTCTGCCGTGTCGGTGTCAGTGACAGGCAGCAGCTGTCAGAGCGTCTCAGCCCTCCTCAGGGTAGTGTCGGCTCGGCCCGGGCAGGAATGCACTTATAGCATGTTTTGGTTTCTGTGCCAAGGACAATCAGTCAGGAATATGGCTCAGGTCAGTATTTTCTTAGGGGCCTTTCCAGAGAAATGCAGCGTCTGGCTGCTGGCCCAGGGGAGCTGTGCAGCCCCTGCGAGCCCTGCAGCTGCAAGGAGCTGTGGCAGGCCCAGGAAGATGCTGCTCTGAACATTCTGATGAGGCAGAAAGGAGAAGCAAGGATTAGTGTCAATAAGCGGCTGCAAACAGTTTTCAAGGTTCCCCCTGCCAGCAGTAGAGCAGAGTGTCTGGCCTGTATGCTTGGCACCTTTTCTCTCCAAGCTTTGGAAATGTTGCTGGGAGTTGATGCTTTCTCTGCTGATTTCTTTTTTTATTTTCTTTTTCTTTTTTCCCTTTCTTACTTTCTGCTTCTGCACACGGATGCTGGCAGGAAGCAAGATCCAGGTGAGAGCAGAGAGCGCAGGGCTGCCAGGATCTGGGGTTCCTGGGAAGGCATTAGGGTCCTCTGCTGCAGCAAAAATCCAGAGGTTTTTGCAGCTTCCCTCTTCTGCACTCACTGCTTGCTGCCAGGGGCATGGTCATGCAGCCCTTAATTATTACTATGTGAGCTTCACCTTTCAGTTGTAAAAGAACAGACCATTTAATTTATGGGTTTAGTGCTGAAAGAAAAAAAAAAAAAGTGGGTCAATCAGGTACTAATAAGCTATTGCACTAAAATGGTGATAACCTGCGGATTTTAAATAGTTTTAAAATATTTTGGAACAGCTGCAACATAGTCATGCATTTGACAGAACAAGTGAGGGACAGAACCTAGTGAGCATTTTTTAACTAAAAATGTGGACGTTTTTACTCATTCATTGCCTAGGGTGAAATCAATCACATTTCATAAAATATCTGACTGAAATAATTAGTTGGGTAGTTAGAAGTGTTAGTATTATCAAAAACATTCTTCATGTTTCATAATAATTTACATAGACTGATACTACAACTATAATAGCAAAACACATATTATTTTCTAATTGTCTAATATAATAATGCATTACTTACATTATTTAAGTTTTTCCAGTTTTTCCCCGCTCCTGTTTTTTTTAAAATTAATTGTAACGTTTCTACTTATAGGGAATTCTGAAAACAGTGATTACTGGATTAAAAAAAAAGCTTTTTTTTTTTTTTTTTTTCCCCATAAAGTTTTGCAAGTACAAGAAATACAAATAAAAGATTCCATGTTCCAGGCACAGTGTAAATGGGGTTTCTTCAAGAAGTAAAAACCTGCGTTCAAGGGGGGGGACACTGACAACTTGAAATTTGACAGAACCGAAACATTCTTATTTGTTTAAAAAAATGTTTCACTTTTATGTAGTTGACAAAGGACTGGGGTGAAAGAGAGGTGCAGGATGATCAAAATTGCATGCTGGTAAGATTAAGTGTGTACTTTGTAGGTCATTTGTTTGTATAAACAAGAACCTGTTGCTATAGCTGATGGCATTTCAAAGAGTCTTAAACCTTGAGAAGACCAACAAGAGTAAAAAAACCCCGTGGATTTCATGCATTTCCATGGTTTGAAGTACAGTTCCTTTCCCAAGGCTGCTCAGGTCAGTTCTGGGGCAGCCTGATGAGAGGCGTGCTGAAGTCAACTCAAAGTAGGCTGTTCCCTTCCAGTCTGTTTTGGAGCAGAGCTCAGGTGAATTCCTTTGTTCTTGGAGGAGACGCTTCAGCACTGTGTCAGAATCATTTAAAAAAGAAAAAAAAACAATTCAAGATTTATTTCTTTTTTTTTTTTGAATTTGAGGAGTGAGGGAAATTTGTAATTGGACACGGTTATCAAAATATGTAAAAATGGTGCCGAGAAATGTGTTCTTATCTCATGTAATTGCTCTGTAATTGTCGGGATGGGGAATCAGATTAGGGAGACTAAGTATTTCCAATGCTGAAGTTAATGTATTTTTGCAAATAGTTAGTCTAAGTCTGCATTCCTTGAAGTCAGTGGGAGTTTGTGTGTTTTGCAGAATTGGAGCTAGTATTTGCAAGTTCTCAGCAAGTTTTGAGTTTTTCGGGGGTTTTTTAAGAATAATCAAAACTTTTAATCAAAGGATTCATTTATGTTTAAAATATTTTTTCAAGTAGGAAGTGTTAATCTTGAAGGTATAATTTATTATTTTTTGACTTGTCTTTCTCTCCTACTCTCCACTCTCTTTTAAAACTGAAATACAGAAACATATCAAGCTTAAGAATCAGTAAGTTAGTAAATGTTTTTAATGCTTAGAGATTTTTTTTAGTTTTGGTTTTGGGTTTTTTGTTCCTGGAGTATGTTGTTATGATACTCACTAGCACTTGCTGCATTTTTTACCTGAAGTTAAAATATTTGTATGGTACATTAGGAAAGCATTAACTAGCTGTAGTGATTTTTGTTGCCAATTACTACCTTTAAACTAAAATTTTGTATATGTAAAGTTACTGTTTTCATCTCAATAACTTCATTTGGGAGAGCAATTTGTTCTTTAAAGTCTGTCATTGTTCTTAGTTCTTCCAAAGATAAAAAGAGCAGGCAAACTTGTGCTGTAGGTTATGGTGTAGATGAAGATCAGAGAGCTGAAAACCTTCTGTGGAAGTTGTGCTTCACAACCATTATGGAACTTCTGAAAAGCATGCTGCTTCCAGCAAAAATGGATTCCTTGAGTTTGGTACAAGAGCAAGTGTTTTTGCTGCTGTGGAAGCTGGTTGAGTTTTGTTTCCATGCTAACCAAATTTGCACTTTGTTTGACACTGTATGTGGTGCTCTTGCTGCCGGGGAGCTGCAGCAGCTCTAATGTATGTGTAGTAGATACTGTGTCTGTGAAAGCAAAACCAGCCCTGGAAACAAAACAGTGATGGCTGAGTCCCATAAAACCTGCTTGAAACAGTCCATGAGAGAAAAGGAATGAAAGGAAATCTTCCCCAGTTCTGTGAATGCAGAAATGGAGACATGGGGAAGTGGTTTTCCTAAAACCATCCAGGGGCAACCTGCAGGTTGGAGACAGAAATGGGATTGTCAGCTCTGTATCAAAGCACTTTTACTGTCAGCATCCCTGACTTTTGATGTGAAAAGAAAGTACTTGTCCTGAACTTGCCAAAAATCTAATACTTGTCATGGCAAGATGCACGTCAGACAGTGATTTTCATGTCTTTGCAACCTTTACTGGTACCTTTCAGAGCTGGGATCTAACCTGAAACATTTAGTAAGATGCAAAGTTCATTTGAACAAGGCTGTTGCTGAATTGCAGTACTCTGAGCAATTTTACATTCTTAGCTAAGAGGGATGGGGTGGGGGTGGTGATGAGGAAGACTGTCAGGGACTTGAAAATCACTTTCCAGCTCTTCCAGGACTGCAAGCAAAGGCTGCCTGTTTTATGTACTCGAAAACTTCTTTCATTCTCTTCTATTTAAGTTGGAAATTCACTTTTAGGCTAGACCATGGTACCGAAGTTTAAAGATTGAATACTATTAAATTCAGATGTAAGAAAAAAACCCACTTAATTTTTAGGAATTGGGCACGGAAGTATGAGGATCAGATAAAAATGTTGAAGTTGGGAGAAAAGCAAATAACACTGTTCTGAAAGCAGGATTTTTTTGGAAAATGCACTGATGCTTATGGGCATGTTTAGAATTATATCTCCAGATATAATATGGGCAGGGTAGGAGCGGAATAGTCACAGAAAGTTTAAAGGCTACAAATTAAAACAAAGGCAGGTCACATGGATGTTCACTTCTCGTAGGTGGAACCAGTGCTCCTTTTATTTCTGTTTCAAGAGTGGAAGGAGCACTCAAGCTGTGCTTATTTATAATCGTTGATCCTTAACTCTCATCCATATTCTCTGTATTTACACATGCGTTCTCCTCATCATGCGGAGTAGCGATTTTCTTTGTCCTTTAACGACTTGTTTCCTCTTCAGTCATGCTTTCATTCACTTCCTTTTGGCTCTTTCTATTAACTCTAGCCTATTCCAATTCCCACTTGCTGCTGCTTTTTACCCTGTCTTTCCTTTTCTCTCCAGCCCTTAATTCCTCCCATAGTTTTCTGTTCCTCCTTCCTTCCTGCCTCCTGCCAGTGGCTCAGATGGTTTTGAGGGACCAAGATGTGGGAATGTTGCATGGTGCATGTGGAATGCAGCAGTTGCCTGAGAGGGTTAACCCCAGGAGTCATTGCTCCTTTCAGATTTCCCCATTGCTGGCAAACAGCTACCTCTGAGCACTAGGAAGCCTTGGGAATAAGCCCTCAGAAGATGGGCTTCCCTGTGGCACAATCCTGTGGAAGCCCTTCTGGAGCGGGGTGCTGTGCAGCTGGAGAGGGCATGAAGCAGCAGTGCACACGGGTGGCATGAGGAAACAGAAACATGAACCA
This sequence comes from Pycnonotus jocosus, assembly GCA_013400435.1. Classification (NCBI taxonomy): domain Eukaryota; kingdom Metazoa; phylum Chordata; class Aves; order Passeriformes; family Pycnonotidae; genus Pycnonotus; species Pycnonotus jocosus. Next base: position 744,693 of record VWYP01004764.1, read on the forward strand.
AACTGCTTAACCCAGCACCTTGCACTTCTGCTGGACTAACTTGATTTAGTGAGTTAAAGTGTCAGTGCTGTGGCTGTAGCCCTGCTGTTTCCTTTCCCTGCCTTCTCGGCAACGACGACGCTCCAGGGTTTTTAAAAACGTCTCCCAAAAGCGGGAAAGATCACCAAAAACACGCTCTTGATTGCGTGCAGTTTTTAATATTCCTGGGATCTGTTTTGAAGGGTGCATTTGACAGAGAGAAACCCAGCAGCCCCACACTGAATCCTTTGTCCTTCCTGCGGGGTGAAACAGTAGATAGCTTACTGTAAGTGTGGCTGCCTGCCAAACCGTGGCGCAGATTCTTTTTTTAATACTGTAAACTGGCAAGAAATCAAGAATTGCCGTTCTTCCTTTTATTTACTTTCCCTTCTGTATTAAAGAGCTCAGTAAATAAGAGAAAGTTAAATGCTGAGTGAAGGTTTCATACTGATTAATCATTAAATAGCAAAGAGTTATCGGTGCGGGAGGGGGGGATTTGCCTGCTTTTTTCCTTTTCTCTTTGGTTGAAACTGGAAATATCAGTTGCTTCATCTGGAATAGATTATCACAGGGAAAAGTCTGTGCAGTTTGAAATGAGGACAGAGCAGAATGCATCCATCATGCATAGTTTAAAATAATCTGCAAGACTGCTTCTGATTTGATCCTTAGATGTACTTCCTCCCGATTTTCTTCAAAACTGGTGTTAATAATGAGTACTCTGTCTCTAGAAAAGGCTTTTTTGTAGAGTCTGCCCCCAGCCTCTGCTTGTAAGTATTTTCTTATTTGAACAACTAAGCTTCCTGAAATAGCTGCTGAGTTTTTTGTTTTGCTGTTATATTTAAAAGTGGTAGAGGGGTGTGGAGTTCCTTCTGCTGTTTCTCAAATCCAAGGCATGCCTTGCAAGCTACTTTGCTTTCACGCTAGAAAGGGAATCGGCATTGCTGCTTTTCTCATGGTTGTGCCGCTAAATTATTGGCAAAATTATCCCCAAGCAAAAAAAAAAGTGATGTTGGTATTGATATAGTGCACATTTGAGTGATTTATCTTGAGAGAAATGTGTTTTTATGTGCATGATGCAGGAGGCCAAATTAAATTTAAAAATTACTGTTGCTGTTAAATACAGACCTAATGTGAAAAATTAGCCTACAACAGATTGTTTTAAATCCCAAAGCGTACTGTGGTTCATTCAGAGGTCAATCTTGCTTAAAACATATTAAACATTTAATAATATCAATGTATATCTGCTGCTGACTTGATGAACCTACCATATAGGTCATGTATGCACAGCTTTATTAAAGGCATTGTTGAAAGAAAACATGGATTCATGTTTTGTTTCTTTTATACTTCTTGGCTAATTGGAAATTAAGGTTTCTGGAAGCGATAAGGAATACTTTTGCTTTAAAAGCAGTGGATTGTGACTGAAGAAATCTGGACTTGATCTGGCAGATTTTTTGAAATAACTTGTTCAAGTCATTAGTTGTTTTGGGGGGGTTTCTTTTGTTTGTTTGTTTTTTTTCCCTCTGAGTTCTTCATCTGTAAAATGGAGATAATCCTGTTCCCTTACCAGATGGCAGTATGTTATAGATAAATTAATGAATGTTTGTGGGAAAAAGCAGTAGCACTTAATGGGTTCAGCATAAGTATTCACATTAATGATTCATGTTAAAGAATGATTGAAAAACTGCATTAACTTGGAAGTTGGGAGTCTGCTGTCCCAGAGGCAGAGGCTTAGTTTCCGATCTGCAATGCCCAAATGAGGGACACGAGAAATATTTATTCAGGAAATTTAGTAGTTTACAAGTTTCCTTCCTTTAGTTCCTTCCTTCCTTTAGCTAGAAAGATTTTATTTTTTTTTTCAGACTTTGCTGGACAAGTCTGAATTTCTGAAGTAAATGCTCATTGAATATAAAAGGAATAGGCACATTTTTGTGGATATTTGTCCAGGTGACCTGGCACAAAGATTAATGAATAAATAAACTATTTAAAGATGATTAAATTTGAGAGATGATCCAAAGAAATGAGAGCAATTTTTCTAAGCAATTATTAAAAAACCCCAACCCTCTCCTGCAAAAGCACGGATCAGAAAATATCCCATCTCAATTATAGCCATCAGAAATACTCCTTTTTCTTTTGAATTTATGTTTTGTGCTCCTTGAAGATATGTAGCAAAGTTTTCTTGCAAAATGACAGGTAGAACTATCACAAACTTGTTACTATTTTAGGGGTGTTGGATAAGATGCATGATTATCTTGGATACAGTTTCAGTTTTGCTGCCTTTTCAGTGTAGCAAGCTACAGGGAAAATACAATTCAGTCTTTCAGGATCCTCGACCTCAAAGGCAGAAATAAGTAGGTAACAACTCTACTTTCACTCGTGTTTTGCAGTCTTTATTTTTTATAAACAGAGTTGTTTATTTTAAGTGTAAGTGGCATTAGTTAATCCCTGTTTTGTTATCCATATTGAGGGAAAATAAAGAACTATCTGCATAGAGCTGGAGTTATAATGTGGCCGTGTCTTGAGAGGAGTCTACTAATACGTGATTCTCCTTTGATGCAGGGAGCAGATTATCTTCAATAACCAGCAGATTTCTGTATATATTTTTAAAATGCAGGAATAAGTGCTTGATACAACTATTACAATGACTTTATTTAATAAAAAAGTAGTGCACTGCAGTAGCATTTCAGAGTTACTCTTGCCATGTTCGGGTTGTTCTCTTGTGGATCTCAAAAGCTCAGGCTTTGTGCTCCTTTAACTATATATTTGGAAGAAACAGAAAATGGTTTCATCACTTGCTTCCTACTGACATAGTCTGTTCTTACAGTAACAATTTTCCTTGGCTGTTGCAGCGTGTGCCAGGAGATTGCAGATCTGAACGTAGACTTGATACCTCAGGAGCTGTCTTTTATCCGATATGCCGGTAAGGCAATTACCATGAGTCAGATGAACCTTCCACTCCAGGTTCCTTGTTATGGGTCAGGCCAGAGCAAGACCTTTTCTGGTCAGGGAGCCAGTCTGTGAATTAATGTCAGGGAGAATTACGGGTAAAATCCCCAGCCATGGCTAGTGTCCAAAATCGGTAGCAAGACTGGTAATTTAAATGTCTGCTGCTCCTGGACAAAAATAAGCTGCTTGCGTCTCGCTCTTTCTCTCATCCTAACAAGACCGTTTTGGATTCGTCCAAGTAAAACCAAGAGAGCAAGTTTGAGGAGGAGGAAAAAGTGTGTCTTCGTCCTTCCCTTCAGTAACTTCATGTTTGTCCATGTTTTCTTCCCCAGCTCCTTAAACCGGAGGAAGGATGTCCCACTGATCGTCTCTCAGCAGGTCACGGCATAAGCTGCTCCCTGTTTTATCCCTCCCATGAGGCCATACACCCCTCACTGCATTCACTCTTTCCTTTGCCAGGTCACATTTGATTTTCTCCTCTTGAACAGGGCTCAGAACAACAGCCCCAGCCCTTGCCAGCCCCTCTCTCCCTTCCCAGAGCTGGGGGCTGCAGGGCACAGTGACACTGGCAGCCCCGTGACCTCCGTGGCCGCCTCATCCCCGCTGTGGCACCTGCGGCAGTATCGGCCACAAAGGGATTTTCTTTATTGCATTAAGCTTGCAGAGAGAAGATTTAGTAGGTGTGTCGCAGTGCTGTTAGCCTCCTGTGACCCGGTGTCTCAGCAAATCCTTCCATGGCTCTGTAGAATTTGTTTTAGTTTGAGCAAATTCGTCTTCATTAGAGCCATTTTGAGGGAAACTGTTCCCTCTACCCACGGGGCCATCTTCTTCATTCTAGGTGGCTGGACCTACTGCTAGTATTTGAATCATTGTGCCAGTGTTGAGCAACATCCCATCTGGCAATAGGAAATTCAAAAGCACAATTAATTGAGTTTCCTTATATCATATGGTTGTGAAACCCTTTTTAACAAACTTTCACACGGAAACAGAAGTTTTATGCTTGTGGTAATAATGTTCATTAAAAAAATGTTTTGGTGTGCTTAGTGCAAAATAACATTTCAACTTTTGGAGGACAACCACAAAATCTATTAAAAAATAAATGTTGGCAGACACATAGGCAAAGGAAATCTATCAAAGTTTGTTGATGTTTGTCTGCAGTGCAGACCAGTTAACAAACTCTTTCCCTGTGTGAATGAGCAGCATCTTGTCACAACAATTCAAAATCTTTAAATAACTTAAAGGCTCTTTTCTTTGAAGTTCACTGTGCAGCACCTTGGTGCCAGGGAGGATAGTTAGTTATTATCTTTATTACAGGTGTGGCCTGATTTAAATATCTGTGTAAAATGTCTCATCTGTGGCAGACTGATACTGCTTGAGCATTGACTACCTGTTGTACGTGAGCTGCCTTCAGCTGGGGCGTGTTCAAAATGAAGAACAGAAAATGTTTTACTATCCTTCAGATCCTAAATGGAGCTCTGCTGAAATGTTGGTGGAAAAGTTGGAAGAGTCTGAGCCTAGCTTGGGAAAAAAAGTAAACAAAATAGGATTTTTTAGGTGAGGTGCAAGTAAGATTTGCCTGTACAAGTAGAGGAGTGAGACCTGCTAGTTTAGATCAGCAGGTTGCCTCTTGCCAAATTCCAGAAGACAGTGAGTGGAAGTGACTTGGTCTGGGTCTTTTGGTGTGAAAATCCCTGTTTCAGTTGTGACTCTGGGGTATTTTGGAGGAGTGAATTGCTCAGTCATAGAGTCATAGAGTGGTTTGGGTTGGAGGCAGCCTTAAAAATCGTGTAGTCCCCTGCCATGGGCAGGGACAGTTTTCACTGACCAGGTTGCTCAAAGCCCCATCCAAGCTGGCCAAGAACACTGCCACTCCACAGCTCTCTGGGAAACCTCTGCCAGTGCCTCACCATACTCAGCATAATTTTTTTTTTTTTTCCTAATATATCATCATGCCTGAGTTATTGGATTCCAAACAAATACACAGGAGAGCTTTCTAGTTTCTTTAGAAGAATGATCAGAGGAAGGAATATCAATGTTTAGGATAGATTGGTGCACTGCAGTAATACCTGCTGCCCATTTTTGAAGTCTGAGGTCCAGCCACTGCCTTTGCTGTAAGGTGTTCACAGACCTTTCATAGGCTTGACATGAATTAGCTATTGGATAAAATATGAACCCTAAGTGCAAGGATGGACTGCTGAGATAACCTTTAATTGCCACATATTGGAAGGATTTAAGACCTGTTCCCAGCTTTGTTTTGTTTTGTTTTGTTTTGTTTTGGGGTTTTTTTTGTTGTTTTTTTTTTTTGTTACCGAATGTAAAAAGCTTTCCAATTAGCTTGACAGTTTTGGGAAGGTCTTACCCTGAAATTTCCATTCTCCTTGTACATTGCTTGGGAAGAGTAAGCACGTCTTTGAATTTAATGCTCTTTAACTGAGATAATCAAAGGGTCAAATAATTTTGTGACTTGTTAAGTATCATTTCATCTTTAGTACAGTGACTGTGGTCCCTGGGGTTGAAGAACAGTGATTGTTATGGTTCTTTTACCATCTGGTTTTGTGACAAGAATACTTGATCTTGTGTTACTCTATATTATGAAAAAAATAGATAAATAAATAGGATTTATGACTTTTCTTTCCAAGGCTTTTCCATAGGGCAGTTGATTTTATTTTAGTCTGTACAAGACAGACCAAGAAAAGAAAAAAAAAATTGTATTTTTCTCTCTTGCTTTCCCAGGTCTGGTGTAAATGAAAGAAGACTGATATGTACTTACAGATCTTTAAAAATGCCTTTACAGTTTTTCTTTGGCTTTCTGAAGAGAAGATTTGGTATTGTTAATTCTGAAGAAGGATTTTTTTTTTTCAGTAATTTTAAATGCCCTTGGGCCCTCTTAGGCAGAACTCTGTAATTCTTCATGACAAGCACCTTGCACTAGGCTTTTTGGGGTGGGAGCCTTCCTTTTTAATTAGGTTGCAGATAAAGGTTCATCTCAGTCGTGTTAGTGGTAGAAGTTTCTTCAGTGAGTTTTCCCATCAATTGTATACTTTGTGTCAAGGTCAAAAGCATAGATATTCTTCAAAAATTATCCCATAACCTTTTGTTTTTAGTTAAACGAAGCAGTAGTCTCCTTTGGAAGAGTCTTATACAAAAGATTAAATTGGTAGAATCAGGAATTCAGGTTAAATTAAAAGGCTTTTGTAAATGTGGATTCCATTTAATATAAGCCGATGTTTTCCACTTTGCATGATTAGGCGAATGCAAAATTAAGTAACAGAAGTCAAGATCAGACACATTTTGAAGGTTTGTTTGTTTTTAAAGTGTATTCCTCTTCCTAGGAGAATATACTTCAGGTAAATATTAGATCTGTGTGTAAACTGGAAAATCAGCTTCTCGTCTTGCTTAAAAGGTGCCTTTGTAGTAAGGGCAATATAATATCATTAAAATAGTGTTTTCCATGAAGAGAAATGCAATGTCGTGCTATATTTAACTACTTTGTAAAACCCAAGCTGTTGTGATGAGAAAATTTCAATAAAGTTTCTAATATTAAAATATATTTTGCAAGTCTATAACCTTCTTTTGCATTTATCAGTTGGTATTATATACTGGTTGTCTTTTTGAAAGAAGGCTTAGAAATGTGTCTTCGGTAACTTTAAAAATATGAAGATAATTATAGGTGTCTCATTATAACAAAGGTATCAGTTGTGGTTTTTTAGTGTAGAGATGGTTAAAAGATGGTATATTGGTCATCACAAGTCGACATTTTAAGTATATTTGAGAGGTAAAAAGTAGCTGTTTGTTGCATTAAAGATAACTGATGTTTAAAAATTCCTTAGACGTGTGCAGGTGGAAGTTTCCTCATGTCTCCAGCTTTATGCCTAAAAGGCCTAATTCTGTGGCTGTACCCAGAGAGCACTAAGCAGAGTGGAATGTAAGGGAGAAGATGCTTTAGGACTGATCCTGCAGCAAGACCCAACTCAGGCTCCGTCACCCTTTGGGGCACGGCATGGCTGTGGCTGCAGGAGGGTCACTGGTTCGGGAGAGTGGTCAGACTTCCAGGGCAAGGGTGTGTTCTGTGGGGCACAGGTGTATCTGCGTGAGCGTTTTGGTGTGGGTTAGGAGTGTTCTCCTGAAGCAAGTCCGCCCATTGTCCCCGCTTCCTGCCGACGTGCGCGCCTTGCCGAGCAGGCTCCCAGCGCGCGGGCGGCTTTCGGTTCGGGTGCTGCTAAACCAGGAGATGTTTCCACCTGGGAATACCCATTCAGTCAGAGGGACCAGCCTGGTTCTAGCTGAAAGTGAAACCAACTGCTGGAAGCATGGACACTTGTCCGTGAGGTCGAGCCTTGAGGAGCTGTGCTGCTGGCTGTTGTCACAGCCTGACTGCTGTCCCTGTCCCTTGTCTCGGCCAGGGACTAACAGCAGGTGCCTAGGGAAGACAGTCAAAGTGCAAGCACATGGTAGTGCTTTCCCAATATATTTTCCCAGCTTTCAGCAATCTGAATCTCACAAACTTCCTGAAGCAGAGATGATATCTTTGGTTTAATAGCCTGCGATAGATTTTTCTTCCATTAGTTTGTCTTATTGTTTTGTAAACCCTGTGCATTTTTATCATCCACAATATCCTGTGCAATGAGTCCTAAGGTAGAACAATATATGTGTTAAGAAGTACCTGCTTTTTGTTTATTTTGAATTTACTGCCTGATCATTTCATTTGATGCTTCTTTGTTCTTACCTTGTAAGAGACAAATGATTCCTTATCCACTGCCTTTATGGTGCTCCATTTATCACGGATCTCTTTGATACTACCTTGATTGTTTGTCTTCCAGGCTGGAAAATCCATGTCTATTTAGTTCCTTGATCAGAACCCATTTCGTACCTTTGATCATCCTTGTTCTCCTCTCTGCCTTCCCTTGTTCTGTTGTGTCTTTCTGAGACTGGAGGACTGCATGCAAGCTAGAAAATCCATCGTGCAGCGTCTGTTGTTTCAATGTTGGCTTGCAGGTGTGTTCTGTGGTATAATAATTTTTATACATAATAATTTATAACAGTAAATTTGAACAGTAATTTAATTTTGAACAGTATTTGCTTTTTTATTTGACTGCTGAAAGTAAACCATCAGTTTTTTATAACTGTTCCCATTGAACACAAGGTCTTTCCGTGTAGTGGTAACAGCTCATCCAGAGCCCATACTGTATTCATAGGGTTGGGGTTGTTTTCCTCCCCACCCATCCTCCACACCACTCCCTACTATTTTTTATACCTGCCAGCACTGAGTTTTGTCTTCCATTTTACGGTTTAGTCTTTTGCTATGTGACATCAGTTGCAGTTCTCTCAGTAAGCCTCCTTTTGTATTGCCGTGAGTGACTCAGTATCAGTAGGGTACTTTCTGCACACCATTCTTCCCTCTTCTTCAACCCATTTATCCAGCTGTATCCTATAAAACTCCTGTGGAATATTGGTAGAGACCTATTTTTGTAGAGAAACTGAATGTTTAATACCATCTTTTCAACAAGTTATGTATTTGTTTGGAGATCAAACGAGTGGATTGATCTGGTCATGTTTGTCCTCACATACAGCGTTTCTCTAGCAATGCTAATGGATTTATGAGGCAATTGTTCAAGTGCCATGTGGGCTCTTCCCCAGCACGTGGTAGCTAGCTCTCTGTTCTTTGTAACAGGTCCTATCAATTTTGTCAATGCGTACATCAAATTAATTGTTTTGTAGTTTTCCGGATCCTCCTGAGAGGCCTGTTAGGAGCTTGGCAGTGTGTTTGCTATCTCACACTTCCCTGCTGCAGAGATGGGTCTAAATAAGATTAGCATGAGCAGTAATAGCTCAGCTGTGTGTACGTGAGTTCCTGAAAGGTTGAGGCAGCACCATCTCACGCTTGTGGTCTGTTACCGTTTGTTTTGGCCATATTTCTCTGCTGACCTCTGTCACTGATGCTTAAATTTCAGGCTGATTCTCAAACCAAAAGCAAAAAAAAAAACCCTACTTCAGTCAGGGGATCATCTACCTAACTTCTTCCATAGCAAGCACAGAGGGAAAACATCTTTTAGTTTTGTTGTTGTTTGGGGGTTTGTTTGGTTTAGTTCGGTTTGGTTCTGTTTCTTCTTCAGCCTTTTTTAGTTCTATGTAAATTTATAGACAGATCTGTGCCAGGATTTTTTTTTGACAGAGATAGATTAGATTATCAGAGACAGAAGGGATAGACTTTTCTTCTTTGGGACAGTCCATCAGCTTTCTGTTCCCTTTAACCCCAAGCAGCAAGAAGGGATGAGTGCAGAACTCAAGCCCAGGTCCCTGAGTGAAACACCTTCAATGATGCACTGGTGAGGTGGAGGAAATTGATAAACTTTAGAGTTGTGTGGGCATTGTTTTGTTATTCATTGCTGTTTGAGTGGGTTGTTTGGGTTTGGCGCTTTTTTAATTTATTTTTTTTTTTAGTGGTTGTTCTTTATTGGCTTTTGGGGTGGTTTTCTTGTTTTTGTTTTGTTTTAATTCTCTTTAATATTTCCCCTAAAGACAGCTAGGAAACTAAACATGTCAGTTATCTTAGTGCAACTTTACGATTTTATAATTAAAGTCACAATGGCAGGAAATGCAAAAGTTTAGGTTTCAGTAGCAATATTGGCCACATATGGACTGTTTTAACTTCCTGCCTTTCGTAATCAATTCTTATTTACGTACTTGGTGACCTGCATTAAGAACCAAGAGTCTGACAAAACCTGATGATTTTTATCCTAATGATGCTCCTGGGAAGTTGGGGGGAAAGTAATTTTTTTGGTTAAGAATCTAAGCACGAGAAGTTTAAGTGATTTTGTGTATGAAATTTATTGAACTTGTGGGTGAATGCAGACTTCTAAGTCCTATCCCAAGGTTAACATGCTTAACTGGATTTTTTTCTCCAGTAATATTTAGTGACTTTGCTAAGACTCTATGTAAGAAAACTCCTTGTAAGCAAGAGAGAGTGAAGAGGAGAATAAAGGTGTTTGGATTGTGAGTAACTCTCCAAGGAGATCTGAAGGTTGAGGAAAGGGTGGGTGCTATGAATTCTCTGGAAGACAAGGGTGTGGGCATGTCTTGAGAAAGGTCAAAATTATCTCCTGGGAGACAGCAGGTGACTTACTTATAACTGTGGATCTTTTTCAAGGGGAGCAGGTAAAAATGTGCTGCTCTGTTGTACACAAGGTCATTTTAAACTATGATAATAAGTTAGAGATCTGACACTGCAGGGAAGCAGGATATGAAATCCCTTACCATGTCCTGTGTGTTAAAACTATAGGCATGAACAAAAAGGGAGGGAAAATAAATGGGTTTGAAGCACATTTCTGGTTTTGTTTTCAGCTGGTTCATTTACAGGAGGCCTGTTGGGAATCTGCATGATGGGAATTTGAATTGTATTGCTCTTCACTAACACAACTGATGGGGCAGAAAAACCTGAAAGTGGAGAGGTTTGTGACAAGCCTAGAACTGAAGAGTAAGGCAGAGGATCATTTGGAGACTGGCTTTGAGACTGAAATCTTTGAAGAGGCTATGCAAGAGCTAAGGTTATTTTCACCAAAACCACTAGAATTTGTGAGGATTGGACAGGAGACAACAGTTGGAGAAAGTGCAGTTGCAGGTTGCAGGCCAAGGATCTTGGCAGGGACTTGTGAGGAAGGTGTTTGTGAAATGGGCATGGGGCATGAATGTACTCATCAACCTAGACAAGGGAGGTGCTGGTCCTTCAGGGGCTGCTTGCAGACATGCACAGCTATTTGAAGTCTCAGAAATTAATTGAACATTTTAATTTTTGTTTAGTTAATAGGTAATTTCTGCACTGTGTCAGTGTCGATGGTTAATTACTTGCACATTTCATTAGGAAAGCAAAAGGAGATTGTGCCTGGTCCTTGGCATGATCTGCTTGGTGTTGGCTGTCATGCTGTGCTGAAGTCAGAATTGCTCTTCTGACTTAATATATTGTTAATACTGCATATGGTTCTGTTGTGGCCAGGATATTCAAGTCACTGTGAGATTTTTATTTTGTTTTTATTTGTCCCATAGTTGTAACTCAGCAGTGAGTGTATGGTCCACAGAGCCATTCTTTTTCTGTCTTCTGTAATTTTCAAGTAACCTCAAGCATGACTCCTTTATATTATGAATGGTATGTATTTCCAGTTGTGATGTAATGCTTTGGCTAGTGGCTGAGATAATGAGCTGAAGGACTCGAGCTGATGATCTCATCTTTCAGCCCGCCAGACTCTCCACATTTTTTTGCTAATCACTGCCCATAATGAATACTCACTTACCTGGACTATTTCTTGGTACTTCAAAATTTTTCATATCAAGCATGAGGTGAATTTAATAATGTATCAAATGGGACTTTTTATTATTTGAAAGATTTTTTTTTTTGTACCTTTTTAAGATAGATTATTTCTCTGATTTCTACTGTACTGATACCTCCCTTGTTCCCTCCATGGCTTTAGAGAATTCTTGAGCAATGAAGACCACACATAGTGTTTGATAAGGTAAAAAGAGGGGGTTTTTTTCTGAGCAGAGTATACATCTGGTTATGCAGAGCCTCTCAGTGCACTGAAAGTGCTGTATGGCATGTTTCATAAAAGTAATATTTTAGTAAAGGAGGATCTCGTATGACATTGCTTTTCATCATTGCTGCAAAACACTGACATTCCTCCTTGGGTGAGAGCCACAGCACACAGATTTGTGAAAGGAATGTTTATAAAACCAGAGTTTTCAGGTACTTGAGGGGTTTTTGGGTTTTTTCTTTTTGGTAATGTTTATTTTTCTGGAGTTGACTGGATCAAATTGGTTTAGCTCTGTATGTGAAATGTAGATTTTTAGGTATGTTAAAGGTCTGGATTCATCTCACAGGTGATTTTTGACTGAAGCATCCAGGTTAGCAATGCAGCTTCTGTGGTCTGCATCTGTAATCCATGGAAGCAGGGGGGTGCTGCCAGAAGGTGATTTGCAGGTGCCTTTGGTTCTGTTCTCAGAGCACAGATAACGAAGAGGAGAGCAAGTATCTTCCCTTCTTTTTTGATTCTGAAGTGCTGTCATCTTTTCAGCAGTGGGGTTTGGCATCCTACCTCCAGAGAGGTTTGCTCAGTCACAGCCTAGTCTGTGTAGGATGCAGTTCTCATACTGTTGTTTTTTCTTGTTAGAGCTTTGATAATGTGACTGTCAGGTTGGCATCTTGCTCTGTTTTGTATCTACAACCAGCAGAGCTTCATTTTTGCATCTCTGTCATGTACTAATGAACTGAGTCTTGAATTCTGCTGTTGCTCCTTGAAAACTAAGTGCCAAATTTGTTTCCACACAAAGCTCCTTCACTCAAGATGTGAAGTAGATTCAGATGTGCTAGCAAATACACTTTCTAAAGTTTGTCTTTCCCTGCTTTCTGGCTACTGGTGGAAAAATTTGATTGCAAACCACTTTCTGACTGTGTAGACTTCATCTGTACAGAGGTTTGGAAGAGCAGTAGGGTGGCTTTTTGTTGTCAATAAATAATTCCAGTAGCATGTGGCACTTGGAAATTTTAAACACTGATAAAATACAAACTTCCAGAAGGTGCCAATATAAAGAGAGATGTTAACTTCCAAGCAATTTTGCCCTTGCATTAGTGCAGAAATTGTAGTATTCAGGAAAGATGTCTTTACTGCGTATTACAGGTTGCTTTGTTTGTGGCATGCTCTACAGACCCGGCCACGTGACATTTGTGATAGGACTGGACTTCTCGAATTTTGCTGCTCTTTCTAAAAATGAGCGCTGAAAACACATTAAAGGGGTTTGCAAATAGCCTGGCTGTTACCAAGTGACAAGTCTGGTGGCAGTCCAGGGTGCTTTTAGAACCTGCTGTGGAGGTGATGCCGTGGTTTAAGGTTGGTTGTGTAAGGTGTTTTTAGAAGAGCTGGGCAACGGAACATGGAAAGATTCTTTGGAAAGTGGGTTGTTGATCCATATCTGGGGCTACATCCTCGGTGCTGCTTCAGTACTTCATTGGAAACCGAGTGCTGAGCTTTTGGGATATAGCAGATTGCGTGGTTTTACCTCCTTACACGTGCACTACTTATATTTGTTTTAGCTAAATTAGCAGATGGTTTTAACCTGCCCTTTGTAGTCACCCACCACCTAGGCATACTCCTGATTAATTGAGAGATGCAAGGGTGAAGTAGTTCTCTCCTTACACTGCTTGTGCTTCTGACTGATTGCTTTTCTGTAATTATTTACAATGATATGAAAATTAAACAGTGTGAGGGGCCTAATCTCTCGTAATACAGTCAGTGCATCGGGCACAGAGACCAGCCATAAGGCAATTATTGAGCTCTTGGATGAGGAACTGTGATTTCTCTTCCTAGATCTCAGTACCAGGGTGGGAATGATTGTGGCATAATGAAAGTGCAAAAGTTTGCCTCTCGGCACGTAGCTGATGAGGTTTAAATGCAGCCCTTTGATAGGCAGAGGAACAGAAAGCTTTATAATTTTGACAACGGACTTTTATCAGATTTTATAAAGCAAATGGCAGGACAGGGTTACCTCTAGCAGCAAGGAGATGGGCTTGGTTACTTGAAAGATCTCTCCCAGTCTTACATTTTCTGTTTCTGGCTAGATGAGAAAGATGACTTGCCTGAATGAGAGACAGGTTGTGTTGTCAACAGAGAGAGCCTCTGAGAGGGGAGCTCTTCTTTTGCAGAGAAAAATGGAAGTTTTTCCACAATTCCCTGTCTGCTCCATATTAATATACACTTGATATAATAAAATAATTTTCATGATTTTATGGGGGAGAAGTTATTTTTCCAAACATTTATAAAGGCTGTTTGCCATTTAATTATCCAAATAACCTGCTTACATTAGTCTGTGACTCACTGTCCCACTAAATACTCAGTCAAGAAAGATTTGCCAGTGCAGACAAGGAGCACTGAAGTGCTAAAAAAATATCTGAGCCAGGTAATAGCCAGTTAAATAAAGCTTATCTGCACCTTACTTTAAATAACATAGAGTTTGAGGCTTTTAACATATACTATTCTATTATGTTTATTTTCCAAGGATTTATATTTGCTCCTGGATTTTCTTCTCTTATACGTCATTGAAAGTTCCTTAGAGGTGTTTTTGGGTTTGCTGTGCTTAATTCAGATGTAAATCTCAATGGGGAAAAATGGTGTTTCTGCTGTATAATAGTGATATCCCCAGCAAATGGAAGTTTTTTTTACTGACCTTAAAGGACTTTGGTTTTATTAATCAGTTTATTATACTTCACACATTTTGCTTCTTATTTCATTTTCAGGGATCAGTTAGGAGCTGAATTTTGTCTTGAAATAAAAAAAATACTTTGAGTGCTCCTGGGTGCCACTTTGTTTGTGTTTGTTATGTGTATCCTTATATATTCATATATATTTTATGGTGATTTAGATAATTTCATGAATAAAAGATAAAGACACAAGTCAAATGCTATAAAATTTCTAACTCTTTAAAACAGTAATGCATTTAAGAGTAGTGGATAAACAGTTGTATTTGTCAAGTAAAGGGAGAGCATATGATGTGATACTGCTGTGTATGTAAAAGAGATCTTAAAACTTTCAAGTAGCATTTGCACTGTTTTGATTTCAGTAGAAGGTCAAATGAGTTTTAAAAGAAAAAGTTCATAATATTTACCGAAATGTTGATCTTTCTACTGGAATGCATTTGTGCAATTTGTAATACCCATTCTTCATTCCACTGAATATTATATTTGAGAGTGTAAAATGCAAATGCCTAAAGAAAGCACACAGTCAGAATGGTAGGAAATATTGCTGTTTGGGTAAACTAAGAAAATATTTGCATTCTCCAGTTGCCAAACATCCCTCTTTTACCCAAAAAGATGAAAATATACTACCTATACCATATTGTATTGCAGTTGCTAATATAACATTTTTCATTAAAAGTGTTTACCAGTGAATGTAGGAACTATGAAAGTTTTTACCAAGGAAAGAACATCACACAAGGGTTAATAAGATCATGGATAAAATGTTAGTTCGTAATGCTCTTTATATAATAAAGATACCCTTTGATATGAGAAAAAATAACTGAAAGTTAATCTTGAACTTCATCTGAATAAAAAATGCAGCTTTGCTCCTTATCACTTCGGTAAAAGCTTTTTAACAGAATCCAACTTCTTTTTTTTTTTTCCCTTCATGTTGCAGAGGGAGCTTAGGACATACTTGGAGACTGAACTAGTTTTTCATGGCAAAAGCCAAAGTTGAAATAAATACTTGGAAAAAATGAAGGACCAACCAACATTCTTGGGTTATCTATGAGATGTTTTGGGGTATATTGTTTAGTTTTGAGTTCAGGTTTTGCCATGTAGCCGCATCTTGTCTCTTCTAAGCCATATTAGCTCTTACTTACTGACTGATAAAATACATAAAAGCTCAATATGCTTCCTTATGAGAACTTGCTGGCCAAATAAGAGCAGTCCTTGACCAGAGTCTGAGTCATAGATACGTTAAGTCACATCTAAACTCATTGGAGGAAAAAAATGGAGGTCAGTTTTCAAAATACAGCAAACCCATAGGTAAGCTTATTAGTTATTCATCTTTTAACCTTTTGAAGTAGACGCACTTTTTTTTTTTTGAGAACTGGCTTGTTAGGAGTTCTTCTTTAAACTTACTTGGCAATGTAGAGATGTAGAAAGCCACTAAATGTGTTTTATGGCTGCATTAAATACTTGACTTGCAAAAAGCCACAGAGATAAAATACCAACCCAGAGTAATGTTTTCATGTCACTTGGTCCCCACAGGTATGTAGGCATACAGGTACTGCTGTTCTGCTGGCTAGTGTTTCTAATGTGCTTCTCAAAGTGGAATATAAATACTGGAGTATTTTCATTTTTCATGATGTTTCCTGTGTCTAATCCCATGGGATGTGATGTAGGACTGCTAGTAAAGTTTGTTTGTTTTTTGTAGGCTTGGGGGTGTGGAGGGGCAGGTGGGGGTTACTTGCATTTCCTTAGGCATTGTTAACTATGTCTTTAAATGTTGGAACTGGGCCAAGAAATTCCAGCTCATAATTGCGTTTGTGGTTTAGTGGCAGAACATAATACCACTGCTTTTAACAGCAGATAGAAGAGAACACTTGAAACAACCCTTTTTTCTCTCTGTGAAGCACAGACCTCAGGGATAAAGACCTGGTTTTGGATACAAAAATCACATTCCTAAAGTTATTTTCAGTGCTTAAGGGAGATAATAGAACAAATGGTTGATTAATAAAGTAATTTCATGAAATGTTGTTAGAAATATCCTAATTCTGGATGATACAGTAATATATTAATAATAATGAGAAGGAGGCTGCTTTGCAGTAGGTCAAGTTGTTGTCTTTCAGATTAGTTCTCTTCTATTTAGACAAAAAAGTAGCATCATTACAAATGCTGGAAAATGTGTGTTCAGAGTAGTACTCTTGAAGCCCTGATACTAATACTATATTTTGAAACAAGTGTTATTTTTCCTTTATTTCTTTGGAATTTAATATCCAGACATGGTAATTCATTACACTCTGTGTCTCTAGCTTAGCAGCTGTAGGAAACACAGAAAATCAAACCACCAAAAGGAGTTTTCCTGCATTTAATGTGCTAGCAGCTGCCACACCACATCCAGTAGGAGCCTCCCAGCTGTTGTGCCAGAGGGGGAGCTCCCAGAGATGTTGAGATCTCACTCACCTGAAAGTCAGAATGCTCCTTCTGCAGCCAGCAAAGGTAATGCGTTTGTAATAAAATACAGAGAGCTGTACCAGAGCAAGAAGTTAAATAATCCCCTAGTAAATATTGGTTGCACAAGTCAACTATTTGTGGATGGTGCAGCTCCATGCAGGGGGATCCAAGGGAATAAGTAGCCATTTCTAGTTCTACAAACCCAAACCTACAAAGGAGAAGGGGTCTCTCTGTCCCACTGTAGTCCTGTTGCAGGAGCCCAGTGTTCATGGAAAGAGCAGATGATTAGTTCTGCACACAGATTTATTTTACTGGGCTTGTCTGATGAGCTCGTCTCAGGTAAAACAGATCCCTCTTCTGTCCGGGCATTAGAAAGTATCCATTAGATACTTTTAAAGTATCTATTAGAAACTAAATATTCATAGCCCTGTGCTAGTATTACTTGTGTTAACATGAGAAAAAATCACTCTCCATACATGTCTCCATCAGAATTAATGGGGAAAAAAAATTTAACTTAACACTATCCTACATTTGTTAATGTTTTAGTATTATGTTGTCCTCACATCTCAGGCAGTTCTTCACCTTTGCTGTTGATACAACAATCTTTATGACAATTGTCTCCATGGATGGACTCTTAGGATCTAGATTTTCAAGGTGTTCAGACACCTGCAGATAAAAACAGTGCTGACCAAATTTTTTAAGGTACATAAGCAGAGTGGATGGGCCTGTGAGTGGTTAGGTCTCTAATCCAGTTAGACTTTTGTATTCCCTATATATGCATTTTAAGGTACTGAAAAAACCTGAAAATCCAGCCCTAGAGGCCACATTAGAAACACATTAAACTTTCCAACTGATATTTGTTACTTATTTTACTTTTAGCAGGGGACAGTGTCAGTCTTAGTACCTCCTGAACTGTTTGGCCTTGCTTTGGGAGATGGGCTGGATTAATCTCTCTCCATGTGAAATGTGTTTTTGTAACAACAACGTGAATTTACTTGGGAAAGCACAAGTCGCTGTAGGATTTGAGGCAGTTTACCCCAGTCTGGGCTTAATTCAGCATGTAATTAAACACATTTTTAACTTTAAGCATATGAATAGTTCTAATTAAATTAATGGCTCTCAGTGCAGTTGCATGATTCTGCCTGCCTGAAACAGACTGTGGGATTAGGATCTTCATTTAAATGTTGTGCTTTATGGAGTGCCAGAGTTCATCCCTGCCCTTACTGGAAACATTAGACTATTGTAGCATCTGAGAAATCAGTATTCCTGTTACAGAAAAAGATGAATGCCGGGTTTTTCATAGTTTTTCTGAAGGCTTTCACCTATTCATTTATACAGAGTGCTGGGAAAACAGCACTGATAAGTAATAACGAATGTGGTTTTGTGGTTTCCAGGCTGCCACATCAATGCTCTGCAAATGAGTTTGGTTTGCAGCAGACACTGCATATTGTAAGCTGTTTCTGAGGCAATATTTGAATATACTTCTCTGGCAGCATAGAAATACAAATAAACACGCGGTGTTAACTTCTAATGTTATTAATCTGAGTGCGTTTCAAAAGTAGTTTACCAAAACTGTGGTGTTATTTTTGTTGGATTTGAAAGGAGATGTGCTGTACAGATAGCGATGTTTTATCAATCACACAATGAAGTCAAAGTGGAAACAGCATTTGAAAAAGCCTTGTAGAGTTTTGTACTGATGTGCTAATCCATTCAGATTTTGTTGTTAGCATCTGTACTGAGTGGTTGGAAGAATTACCACATTAGGGGCCCTTGAGACAAGTGTTACTTACATTTGTCTCAGTGAATTTGACAAACACATTTTGAAGTTTAGGGAATCAGGTTGCTTAAGCTGTTAATAAAAGTTAAATAATATTAAATGTGAGAATATGATATTACTACTTATTCTTGTTGTTATTGTTATTATTATTATTGTTGTTGTTACAATTATTATTATTAACATTACTAATATTGTTATTATTAAGATAATATTCCAGGTAAACACCCCCATGTTGTTTAGCTAGAGCTTCTGCGTTTATTAAATGATAATGATATTTTTTAAGGGCAAGGAAGAGTGCATTATTAATTAATTATCAGATAGATTATGACCTTCCACCATTTCAACCAGCTGCATAGATTCGCTGTTGAGGTCTCTCAAAGCTGCATCTTTGCTGCTGATACAATTTTCCTGGAGTGTCAGGGAGTTTGTGGCAGACTGTCCTGGTGGAATTTCCCTGCACATGGTGGCAGTGTGGAAGATCTCAGCACACAGAAACAATACTTGCTCTATTTGCTTTCCGTTTGATAAGCCACAGTGTAAAGAAGTGGCCTTTTTTTGTTGTTGTTTTGGGGTTGGCGTTTTTTGTGTCCATGCCCACTGATGAATAAGGTGCCTGTTGTCTGTGTGTATTTGCAGCATGCAAATGCAACTCTGCTGTCACACTTCAAAGAGATTGTTTGTGTGTCTTGGTGATGTTTTGAGTTAGCAGTGCTACCTGACTGGGTAAGATAGGCTTGGAGTGATTAGCTTCATAAACATTTTAAGTGTGTGTGTGTGTGTGTGTGTGTGTGTACTTCAGCCACAAGCGTATTCAAGAATTCCAGAGTAGTGGAAATCACACTGACTGGGTAGAATGCAGGATTTCCACACCATTGTTTTGCAGAGTGGCACTTTGTTCACAACATTTGCAGTGCGTTAAGAAAAGTGCATAACTGAATAAAAGTAATTTTAAAAGCTGTCAGAACCGACCAGATATTTTCCTGTTCTTCTCCACCACTTTTGAGTATCTTAAAGACCTACCTTGCTGACATTTTTAAATAAAGCAGAGGGTACTCAGTGGAGAAAATGCTAATTTATTATGCTTGTGCTTTATGTAGGAAAAGGTATTTCTTTCAACGGGTTACATTTACCAAAATCCTTATGATGTGAAGGGTTTTAGTGTTGATGCATGGGGTGAAGGCACCCCAGGAGGCTGCTGTGCAGCTGTTGCCAGCTGTGTGTTTAGGCAGCACTAAGACAAGGCGACCTGCACCCCTCCATTAGTCTTTCTGGCCAGAAATAATTGCCTGTAACACAACAGCACATGATCCAAAAACTAGATGAACTTCATAAATAGTTTTAACAGTTACAGTGGTGTTCTTAAATTTCCTCTGGATTTTTTTTTTCTGTTGCTAAAAGTCTATCGATGCAGTTGATGCATATTTTAAAAATAAGCCCTTTAAAGAGAAAATGACTGTGGCATGATGAAAACACTGAAGACTTGTACTCTTCAGTGGACTCTTCCCTTTGAGAGACATATTCTAATAAGAGCTATCCAATTAAGAAATTTCGTGGGCTTTGCAGGAAGACTGGTTTATTTCATTTTATTTTCAATAGAAAAATGAATGTATTTCTGTAATGTGTTTTATACAAGGATGAGCAGACACATGTTCCTTTTCTCAGAAGTCTTCTTTGTGGCTTTGTGAGAGGGCTGTCTGTATAACATTGGAATACAGAAATAAAATGTCCTAGCAGTGGAGTTTGGTCTCACTGCAAATATCTACAGACTAATCATGTTTGCTGCCTACACTGTATTTCCTGTGGTCGTCTGTTAAATTATGATCTCTGTCACGTAGTTTAGAAGTACCAATTGCTTTCATATGGTAATGTGGAAAAGAATCATAGTTAAATAAAGTGCTTCTTTGGCACTTACTCTTGGAAATACATGATTGTGTAATTCCTAGGCAAATCTGAGTTGTGTCTTTAGGTATTTTAGGTTTTTTCTGCACTGTTGAACATCTCAGTAACTTACTTCTCTCACAGCCCCCTTTTTTAGCCCAGTGAAGCTGTAGAGCTTTCCTCCTTCCAAAAACCCTTGTGTTTCAGGCTACTGAATGTAGACTGTTGTGCAAATGTTTTAGGCTCCCCTCCTCTTTAAAAGCCCTTCAGGCAGAAGCTGGGACAGAGAAGCCCTGATTTCACAGAGGGAGCCCAGCCTTTCCTCCCTTACCCCCCAGCAGGTCTGAGAACCAGGCTCACAATGAGGTTGAGAAGGAGCTTGGTGAGCTGAACTTTTCTTTCATGCTTTCTTAAAAATCCATTTCTTCTACCTCTCAGCTTCTTAGATCTGTGCTAACCAACTGCATGGCTTTGGTAGCTGTTTTCTTGAAGACAACTGAGCCTGTTGAAAGTAGGGCACACCTTGCTGCTGGAGAGAACCCTCTGTGTGTGTGTGTGTGAAGGAGCAGTGGAGTTAAACACCGCTCCGAGTCCAGGGTTGAGAACTGCTGAAATAGCCAGCACCACCTTTGAAAATTGGTTTGCATCCTGGAATTTCTAGCTGTAGGAGTTCATCAGCCTACTGGTCTTGCCTGCTGGTGTCTTTCAGTCATTAGCCCCCAGATCCAGCATCTTTGTTGTCCCGTAGAAAATGATCCTGTGAGCGTTTTCATTGCTCTCTCCAGAGAGATTGCAGGCTTCTTCCGTGAGTGAGCAGATAGAAATGATGTAACAGATACTTAATTGCCTAAAAGCTTACAGAAGGTTTAGCAAACTACCGAAAATTCAGCAGTGAAATAAATAGCTGGAAACATTACACTTCGGTGCACCTGTTTTATTTGAACATAAAGTTACTGTTTTGAAGAGTTTATGTCTATAGTTTAAATTGCAATATGTAAAACTGTTTTGTATTAAAAACAAAACAGTACATTCTCACAAACTGGGCATGTTACACCAGAACTTTGACTAAGCAGTGATTCACAGCTATCCTCAAAAAACTGTGTCATGAGAAGTTGTAAAAAAGTATCCTACTAAAGTTTCGTTTGGCAAGCAGAAATAGCTCTGCTACATTAAAATTTGTTTCTAAGTTCTGTCTAAAATGTGTGTGTGGTGTGTTTGTAGCATATGCTGTAGTTCAACTGTATTTTTAATAGCTTTGTAACTGTTTTTCTCTCTACTTCGCCATATGAATTCTTTTCAGTTTGAAAACTGTTATGCTTGCATTCATCCCAAAAAAGGAATTATTTTGGGAAAGTTGAGAAAAACGTGCCTAAGCATTCTGTGAAAAAAAAAAAAAAAATCAGTTTGAGTCCTTAATGGTTGTAATTGGAAGTTTCAAGGAATAAAAGAACAGAGTCTCTGGCCCTCCTGGGGTGGGAGGACTTGGGATGAAGCACAGCTGTGGGTATGACAGAGCTTTGGTCCAGGTGGAAGGAGGGTCTCTGGATGCTGCTGTAGGATAAACCCTCACCACAGCAATCTTGATCTCCAGTCCTGAGAGCAGGCTAGGATTGGAAAAAGGATTTTGTGTGACATGGACTTAACATGAATGGACCCATGCCACCTTCTTTTGGGCTGTGAGTTGCGAGGGGAGACTCCCTCACCACATGGATTTCTTCTTTTGTGTGCTGCTGTACAAGGATGTAGGAAAAACCTTCCAAGAATCCAAGGAAACTCTGGTAGTCCAGTGGTCATGAATAATTAAATCTGTAGCTTCTGAAGGGCCTTTGGGTTACTTGATGGTTTTTTTCTCCGTTTTGAAGTGGAGTGTCCTCTGCAGTCAGGAAAAGTGAAGTTAATTTCCGTGGGATTTTTCCCTCTCAGTGTTCCTCTGGAAGCTTCACAGCACCCCGGGGCACCAATAGAACCAGTGTGGGAATACAGACCATGGTTTGCCTGTGCTGTTGATCAAAGCTTAAGCAGAAAAGCCTGGGATGAACACACAGATGTGAGGACTTCCTGTGCCACCTGATGGCTTCAGCTCACGTCTGCTGTCAGCTCGTTTCTGTTTCAGTGTTCTTGGGCAGGGGATGTGGGAGAGCACTGTGGCTAGCTGGAAACAGGCTGCAGGAGGCTATATTGCAGGAGTGATGGCTTTCTAAATAAAGAATTTCGGTCTCTCTTGAGAGAAATCAGGAAAAGGACCATAAAGTTCTGGTTGTCCGGCAGAAGAGAACCATCTGCTGGAGTTATGAACAGTTGGCTGCGTTTAATGGCCACTGGTTGATGGGCTCTGCTCTAACGAGGAGGAATTAGTTTATTCAGTGCAGGTGATTGAAAGTGCAGAATAACATGCCAGAAATAAGAAAGGGAAAAAAAGAAAAGCGGATAAAAGCTGTTTAGAAACAAAGATGTGTTCCACAAAGACACTATTTTTTTCCTTTTTTTTTCTTTTTTTTTTCTTTTTTTTTTTTTAATTATAAATTTCTCAGCTGTTAAAAGGCACTTGCACATGCCATGTCATGATGTTGGTGAGTCATTAACTTTGTCTTCAGAGAGAAACACGGCATTTTGGCACTTCCTTGTCTTTTTCCTTTCTTTCTTTGTGGATTTCCGCTTCTGTTCTGCTAACAGTTAGGATGAAGTAAAGCATTCTCTGTTTTCCACTAGGTCTCATTTGCTACAGCTTTCTGCCTTTAAATTACTTCTGAACCACAGAATCTGGCAGGGCTTGTTGGAAGGCATTTGAGGACAACTACTTGATCTGGAGTACAGCCATGTACGGTACTTGAAGGCATAGAACAAAGCAGTATAAATTGAGATTATTTTACTAAATGTTTATGGCTCTTCCAGGACACCCAGCAGAATTACAGAAAAAAAAATCTTAATTAGGGCATAGCATGTAAATACTCCCTTTTTATTGCATCGAGGAATGCTTTTACCTTCTCTGTCTTAAAACAAAGGCCTGTTTAATAGCTTTCCCTTAGTTGTGTCCCTAATCTAACATTTCTTGTCTAATTGTTGGAGTTCAAGTACATGTAAAGAATTGCTAACATCAGGGGCATTGAATAAATGATTTAAGGAGGACTGGCTAGGATAGGAGATGAATCAAGCTTCCACAACCTTGCAACCAAGTTAAAACTGCATACTATAAAACAAGTAAATGCAAATATTAATAATAATAATAGCAGTCATTTAAAATATTTTGGACCAGTTCTATCCTGATATATACCCACAAAGCCTCACTAGATCCTGTGTGCCCCTGCTATGCACTGCTGGTACATGTATGCAAAACCAAAGGTTTTTATGGAATTGAGAAATTCAAGCCATGCAAACTGCTTTGCAAGGTGTTAAGTCATCGTTTTTGCCTCTCATACCCCTTAAGGTTTATGGTCTTCCTGCAACAAGCTTTGTGTGTACTCGAGAACTTTAAATATTTAGAAGCATGTTTTCAAAACTTGGCTAGTTACTTGAATGCAAATGAGAGGGATCAAGGTCTTTTGTACAGTTTTGCACTGGCAAAAGAAAGTGCCCATGTGAATAATGTTGATCAGGTTATTCCTAGGAGGGTTCCAATTTGCTCATGTTACAGGTTAAAAATCACGAACACAAATGGAGATTAGCTTGAACTCTTGTGGGACTTTGATAAATGGACAGTGCTGTGTTTTCTGTGTGTAAATGCTATTTCTTGTAATAAAAGGAATGAATACAAACTTAAGGGTATTCTAGATGTATGGAACATCTTTGATTTTAGTATTAAGATGAACCTGCTGGTGGCAACATTATGTTTGTATTTAAAACACACTTTTGAGGTCTTAACTAACAGTGTGGTTATTTAGTGTTTTAAATTCATGATACTCGTTCTATAATTTTGTGGCTTCCCTGCCATTGGTAATAATGCAGTAATGAAAATGATATGCAGCACTTGAAAGGTTAATGTTACCTGTTTGATTAAAATACAGTGATTACACTTTATAGATGGATGCAGGTTGTTTATTTTCTGTGCTTCCTCTGTCAAGTTTACAGTCCTCCAGCTGAGGGAGTGCTGGCTTGTGAAGTGTGCCATCAGTGCCTAAGTGTCACCCCAGTCTCATCTCAGTATTGTGTATTTGCCCCAAATGCTGTCAAATGGCTTTTGAAGGGTCTGAACGCTGTCTCTTGTCATGGGTTTAGTACACATGAAGCACTCTGCATACTCCCAGGATCATATCCCAGGTTGTAAGAGCTCGTATTTGCAGGAATGTTGTCTGTGGAATCATGAAGACACTCTCTATATATCCCTGTAACAATGTTTTGACTTGAGGGAGCCAACAACGTTTTCTTTTTTCTTTGCATTGTGAGTTCCAGACAAAGGCAAACGCTGCCCTGATGGAAAATGCTAAAGAAAAAAAGCAAAATGACATATTGCTGATTTCAATTCACAGCCGTGCTTTTCTGCTTTAGTAACGGCATGACACATAATTCCTGTTCCCTTATACGTCTTCCTAATGAACAGAATATTTCATGGAGGAGCAGAGTTTTGTTGTCTCGTGGCTAACTGGGCAGAAGTTACTGTTGTGTCAGTGTTGCTTGAGCTACAGCTTCAGGGGTCGCAGGGAAGGGAATCTGTACTTCAGTGAAGTCTAGAATGCTGTTTTTCTTACTCTCTAAGAACAGGTTGAGATCTTATGTGTTTTATTTCCTTGGGCCAAATGTGGAATTTATTTAGATCTCAGTCAGATACATAGTAACACATTCGCATTCAGCAGTATGAAATTTCCCAGACTACTTCAAGTGATGCCAATTAAGTTCACAGCTACATGAGTCACCTAGAATAAAAAAGAGAGGAAAGTGACCAAAAAAGCACATAGCCATGCTGAAGATTTAGAAGGTATGCCTGAATAAACATGTGTGTATTTTATTAATTTTATACTCTAAAGTGCCAGTGCTGATGAAAGGCTGCTTGATTTTAAAAGGTAAACAGCAAATCCAGATATATTCTACTAATATTAGAGAGAGGACACTTTACAGGCATCTGACTTGGTTTTATGAAACAGGAGGCAAGACAGCTAAATGCAAAATTTTGCAGAGATGTTCCTTGTTTTGAATGTGCTGTCCAACAAGCTGTATGTAAAAAGAATTCATAATAAGCACAGAAGTGGCCAGGTAATGTTCACCTCTTAGCCCAGGTGCTCTGGAAAAGGCTGAAAATGTTACATGATAAGCAAATCTAACATAAAGAAGAAAGGTTTAACAAAAAAATACCTCTTCCTTTCTAACCTGGGTCAAAATTCAAACTAATTTTGCCCAGGGGAAAAAAAAAACAAAAACAAGTGTGTGAAGGTGATTTCTCCAGACAGTTTATATTTTCTGTAAAAGCAGAGAGCTGTTTAAATACCAAGGAGAAACTTGGCAATGTTCAATCTGTTCCTGATTTCAGTTGGACTGCGAAAGAATGAGAGGGAGAGGAAGCAATTAATGTCATTATTAAAGATATTACTGTCCTGCCTGTAGTGTGATACAGTGTCAGTGCCTGACTCAGTGTCAGAATGACTGTATTTGGTGTAGAATATTTCTCTGTAAGGTGCAGCCAGACATTTATGTATACTGGAAAAATATAGATGTGGGTAGAATGTAGCTGTAAAGCCACAGAGAGATGTGCACATGGGCTGCTTTGCAGGCAGAGAAAGGGAATGAAACACATTATGAGTGGAATAAAAGAAAATACATCTGAAGTGCAAAAGCCTCAGGAAAGGCCTGAGTATTTTTGTTGTCTGGTCTGACCTTGGTGAGGGCAGGATAAAGACCACGTGGGATTTAGTGTATGACTGTAAATGAATGTGTGTGTACACACAGAGGTGAGAACCAAGGAGAGGAGTCAGTCTGGAGAAAAGGAATTCCAGATGGATGAGGCAACAGAGGCTGAAGGGCAACCCCAGCTGCGTGGTCATGAGGATGAGACATGGAGGAATGCATGAGTGGGCAGTATTGGGATGATGGACACAATATTGGAGAGGCAGGGTGGAGGGGGGCCAAAAAAAGGTTTTGAAAAAAACAGGATGCTAAATATAAATAGGATTCAGACATCAACTGTGTCACTGTGATATAATGATGGCTGTTGCATTGTTTTGGTCTGGAAGGACAAAAATTCGGTCCTTAAGGTTCCAGTTTATAGGGGCTGAGGGACAAAGTTAAAATAATAAATAAATAAATAAATAAATGGGGGCAGAAAGTAACAAGACCACGAGTAGTGATGTAGGTGGAACAGGTTGGTAATGAATTAAGTTGATAAATCCAGTTCTGTTTAGTTAGTGTTAAATTTGGAGTAATTTGGAAAAATTCCGAAATAAACTTTCAAGCTTTTTCTTAAATTAAACCTAAAGTGATTGGTTTTTGTTGGTAGATTTGTTTTTGGGTTTGGTTTGTTTTTTTTTTTTTTATCTTCATATTCACTAATGTGTTTTCAATGTATCTGTTAAGTTAAATGTGTTATCTCAAAGTCCATTAATTCATTTTGAAAACTGTCATTCAGATTCCATAATGTGAATGTGTTTTAAATCCCTAGATAAGTTTATTAGGACAAATTGCATTTCAAATCTTGGACAGTCTTGTAGTTATTGACTGGAGGAAAAAAAAGGTGTAGAATAGCTGATTACTGCTGGTTGAAAAATGTACCAATCTAATTTTCCGGTGGTAAAAACGTACTCATGATTGGATTTAAACCTAGTCAAGGCACTTAGTAGTGCCTTACTGACTTTACTTTGCACAGAGAATTGTGCAAATAATGAAATCACTTATCTCTAATATTTTGTAATTGTAGCCTGTGTTCTCCTTCAGACCGCTGTTGCTGCTTTTTTCCCCCCAGGATCAAATTCGCAGGTGCCTTACACTCCTTTGCCTGCTCTCCGCAGCTGGCACGAATTATTTTAAAAAAACTTCTCCTGGTAACCCGCGGTACCGCAGACGGTTTCCTAAATGCTGCGAGGCTGCTTTGCACGGAGTGAAGTGCCCTCTCTCGGGGTGGGCTGGCTCTGCTGGCTGACCCGCTCCAGCCGGGAAGCAGCAGCTTGGGAAGGGGCTGGGGACATCCCCGGGATGCAGGTAGCTCCAGCCGGGAAGCAGCAGCTTGGGAAGGGGCTGAGGACATCCCCGGGATGCAGGCAGCTCCAGCCAGGAAGCAGCAGCTTGGGAAGGGGCTGGGGACATCCCCGGGATGCAGGCAGCTCCAGCCGGGAAGCAGCAGCTTGGGAAGGGGCTGGGGACATCCCCGGGATGCAGCAGCTGCGGCAGGGGGGGATCTGCTGCTCCTCCTCCCCGCGCAGCCCCGCGGGGTCACAGCAGGAGCGGTGCTGCTGGTCATCCTGGGCTGCGATGGGCAGGTTAGTCATCTCTCACGGCAAGACCTGGAAATGTTGTTTGGCACCTGCTGGCTTTCTCTAGGCTGGGACAGGGCACTGATTTGTCCAAGTGGTGAATGCACCGTGGTGCGGGGCCAGTCTTTGTCCTAAAAGTGATGCTTTCGATCTGGGGGGCTGCAGGTGTGGTCAGAGTGTGCAGCACCTGGGCTCCCAACCTCTGAGGGTCTGTTCCTGTCACTGCTGCCCTCAGTAGAAGGTCAGGAAAGTGGTGGAGTTGTTGGTGGCTGCAGTGCCACGTCCCTGGTTGGGAGAGCAGCTCCTGGGCTGCCCTGGGGGTTCCCCTCCTCGGACAGCAGCAGGTCCTGTGGGGGCAGCATGAAACTTCCACCAGGTTCTTTCAGCAGTTAAAAACCGGGTCTATTGATGCATTGATCGACTTGGCAAATGGTGCCAGGAAGCTACAGGTGCTAAGAAATTACCTCAGGAACTGCAGGATTGGATCATGGCATGGGGGTTGCTCTTGGCCTTGCTGTGCAGCCATGCCAAGCTGTGTTCTGTTTCTTTATCCTCTCTTACATGAGCATCCTATATTGATTGGAATCTTAACACAGAGAATTTGTGAGATTTTTGTTGTTGTTGTGTGATGGTTTGGTTTGTTTGTTTGTGGGTTTTTTTGGTATTTTTAATAAGCTCCTAGACAGAAATCCAAAATCAGATGTGACGTAATATAGCACTGGGAGCCTCGCGCTCCACTATATTCCAATTAATAGTTTAAACTCAGTGTATTCTGGTAGCCTGACAAAAGACTTGATGATTCTGTACCAGCTTTTCCACTGACAGACTTGTAGTTTTGTTTCAGAGGTTTTCTGTTAACCTGTTGGAAGCTTGAGATAACCCCACCTAATTTGCCTGCTTTTGCTGCGATAGAGATACTTTGTCCATTAAAAACTTCACCAAACCACTTCAGGTTTTTTGGACTGTGATTGAATAACCAGCACAATCATGAAAGCTACATCTTGCCTTTGAGTAATAGATGGTTAAGTTTTACCATCTATCCACTTTTAATGCCACTGCTACTTCACCTCCCAGTCAGAATGGAGGGAAATCGTGTGAGGGGCCATGGCCTGGGAGGTCACTGTTCCTGACCTTACCAAAAAAGTGTGACATTGTTTTTTTGTGATTTTGTTCTGATTAACACCAGGTTACCTATGGCCTTTGTAAGCTCCTGTGCTGTTTTTGCTGTCTGATCTCTCCTTTTATTTCTGCTGCCCTAAGGTCAATGTTTATTTAAAGTTTATTTAAGGGTGGTATTTTGTTATGGCACGTGGGTGCATCCCTGTGCTAGCTCAATTTAGCTGCCCTGAATAACAGAAATAGCAAATATGCAGGGACATGGGAGTGTCAGGCTGGCACCTAGGATGCCCCAGGGTGTTGGGGGACGTGTCCTGGCTGCCAGCCTTGGCCACTGCTGGCAATCCTGCAGAGTTGTGCCAGTGTCACTTCACTGTAGAGATGTGCAGCAAGCCTTGGCCTGACACGCCTTTTAAACCAGAGCAAACTTACACCACCCCTTCTCTTTGTGTAGATGTGACTCCTCTGTAGGTATGAACCTCTGTGGTTCTGACTCTGTTTTCTTTTTATCCCTTTGCACTTGTGTGCAGCCACCCACAGACTGCTGGCTTTTTTTCCCCATACCTGTGACGATACTTCTTTGGCATTTTGATTAAATTTCATTGATAGGTGTATTGATTAAATACAGTCACTGGTGCCAGAGTAGTGTCTCCCCTCATCCACTGGACTTCGTTCCTTCTTTCTGAAAGAAAAATGTGCTCATGGTGTTCAGCTTGGTTATGAAGCCATGGCTGAAACTACTGTAGGGATCTGGTGTTTCAGCGGAAGGAGTCTGGAATGGTTTCATTTAGAGGAGGTCGCTGCAAACTGAGCTGCCTGGGGAGGGCAGGCAGCCTCAGGGCAGCATCTCCAGTGACTGCAAATTCTTTTTCAAGTCAGTTTTTACCGAGGCCGCTATTGTGTTGCTGGTTTGCAAAACAACCTTTACTTCTCTTTCCTTATTTCAGGAAATCTTTCTTCTTTCAGTGGTGCCAGTTTGGAGATGCCGCTTGATTGCCTCCTGTGTTTTTTGAATCGTGCTCTTTGCATGTGTCCTCATGCAAGATGTGAATCAGAAAACACATGGAAATGCGTCTCAGTACATTGCTCACATTGCTCAATCTGCTTGTATCATCTATGTTTAGCTTCTCTTCTACACTATCACTTCTGTCCCTGAGGCAGCTGTAATTTATATCTGTTAATTATTTTCCTGCACCCTAACATGTTGAAAGAAGAGAGATTGAAAACCCAGAGAAAGGTGCTAAAGTGTAGATGAATGAAAATAACTACTCTGCAAGTCCAGAACTTAAAATGGAAGCAAACAGAAATAAGTTCTTTGGGATGTTATCTGCCTCTCTTTGTGTTTCTAACTCGGTGCTGAGGCATCTGATGGCATACTTTGAAAAGTGAGAATACATAAGTGCCTGTAAATGACTGTGGCTTGACATTTGAGACTACTCATGTCTTTTGATTTGTAAATATGATTTATATTACATTGCAGAGGATCTGAGAAGTCCTCCCTAAGCCAGAAGTGTACAAGCAGTTGGTATCTGCAGTTTTTTGGTGCATCACTGCACTCAATAACACTCCCAGTTTGGAATATTACCTGTTAATGGTTTCACATGCATAGAGTGCCAGTAAACTTGCTCTTCTGCTGGTGAAGCACTGGGAACTTCACTGATGGGCCTTTTTTTGTTGTCTGAAGAGCATTTCTCACGGGTGCAGATTCACCTACATGGTGTGACCCGTCCAGTCAGTTGGAGCTGGCTCATGGCAGGCGGCAGAGCGGGGCAGTCAGCCCGTCCGAGCGCTCCCTGTGAGTCCGTCTGGGAAGGGCTGATGTGCCAGCACGGCTGCTGCCGCCTCTTCCTGTGCACAGTCCGGGGCTGGAATCCTGAACTGACATTTGCCTCTTGACACCGTTTATTGTAACAGCCTTAAATGTGTGTGACACCTATTCAGAGTCTAAAATCACTGCAAATGCATCTCGAGGCCAGTTGGCCATGGCCACTGTTGCTGTACGTGACGTGCCTTGTGTCTGGGTGAGTGTTTAGTTCTGTCCTCCTGGCTGGAGGTCAGTTCTTAAAACAGCTGAAGTTTTTCCTCTGACTGCGGGTTTTTTTAGAATTGGTAGTGGAAAAACCATGTGTAAATGCACAGGAGTACTTTGGGGACTGTTGGCATATAAAACTTGTAGTATCTTACTGTTTCTGCTTTCAGAAGTACGTCCCTTGTTCAGGCAGCTTTTCCAGGATGAGTGGAGTTTTGGGCTGCTTGGTTTATGCAGCGTGATGAAGGCAATGCACATCTGCTGTGGCACCTTGGTAGGGCTCCTGGGCTCTTCTCTGAGTGATGGAGCACAAGGAAATAACACAGGTCACAGGACCTTGCTGCCACTGCCCAACAGTGGGGGAAAAAAACAAGTGAGCATTACAAGGAAGGGTTGAAAAAGCAATTAAGGTGCCCCGAGTATGTGAGTCTGCACATGACAGGATTTCCAGAAACACCCACTGTTCCAGATGCACAAACAAGTTACAGTTCATCAGCTATTTATGTAATTGCGTGTGCATTATTCGCCCCTGGCAAAAGCAGGGTCACTCGAGTTAAAGAGCGAGCATGTGCAATTACTGCGCTTGGCGGCTGATTCGCAGTAACTCGTTATCACACGGTTCTTAATTCAGCTTTTTCTGGTCCTTCCCGACTTTTTCAGCAGAGGTGGTGTTATATTTAAATAAAGGCTTTGTAAATGTGGCCCATAGTGAGCGTTGCAGTGAGTGCTTCCCCTCGTCAGAGATGGGAATTGCGGCCTTGCCGCCCTGCCAGGCTCTGCCTCCAACATGATTCCTAGCAGGAGAGTCCAGATTGTTTTAAACAAAGGGAAAACTTGGCTAGACCAGATTTGATTGCTGCATCTGGTTCTGGGCTGTTGGCAGTGGTGGTCAGACACTGAAGTGCTCGCTTGTGGCATTGAGGGGCTGCCTTTCCACAGATGGGCCTGTGTCTGTTGGAGGGGTGGGAGAGCAGGACGTTGCCCACTTTATCCTGGGAAACCATGTGGGATGAGGCCAGCTATAGTGTGTGTGTTTCTGGATTAAAAGCCCCCTTTATAATTTTCTTTTGGAAAATAGAGGAGCCTTTCAGTTCCTATCTGAAAAAATATCTCTGAGTGATTCAGGATGTCAAATTTGGGGATTCTGGGATGCTTTCTGCCTTATGTTTTAAACACAACTTCAAAAACAGTGGGAAAACCAGCTACAGTAAAAGCAAATTAAATCTGTTTGCTGTACCCTGTCTTTCTGCTGAGGGTAATTAATTCTGTTCCTGATTCACTATGTGCAAAAAAGTTACGTGAAAGCCTGAGTAGCATGCAAAGTCCTTGTCTGATTCTCTCTGCCATCCTTAGGAGGACTTGAGTGAAAGTATAGGCAGGAATTCTGGCATGAGGCATGAAGGGATGTTATGAACATCCCTTGGGTCAAGAGCCCAGCATGGCACTGTGCTTTTGGGCCGTGTGGGAGGCATGTCACCAAGGAAGCTAAAACCCCATAAATGGAAAATTTAGTTGAAAATTCAGCATTGATTTTTTTTCTTCCATTTTTAATTTGACAGTCCATCAGCTGTCTTCATCAAAGCCAAAGCAAAGAGGAGGATTAAAAATTAAAAAAAAAAAAAAAAGAAAAATTATGTAATTGCATTTCTTGTTCTGGTGAAACTTGTTTTATTGTGACATCTCTGAAAGCATTGGTATTTTGTACCAGCTTTGTTGACTTGGATAGAAAGCTATAAAATAAAATGTGCTAGAGGAATAGATTGGTTTGTTAAAAATACTATAGTGATGCCATGCTGAAAGCAGTTTGTATTCAGATCAGTATTTGTTACCTATACAACAAACATGACTTACTTCATAAGTGACCTAAGGAAGCTTTTTAAAGTATAGCAATAAAATAATAGATGCAAATAGAATTTATGAAAATACTCGGTGTCCATGTGGCTCCCTCTTGGTCTGACAACTCACTTTTCCTAAGGATTTTCCTTCTGTAGGGGTGAGGTCTGTCAGCAAAAGGTTATGAAGAGGAGTGGTTGAGAGCTTGCTTTTTCCTGCCTCATACTGAAAGAAAACCTGGGAGGTTTGAGCTCCTGAAGGGACAGCTGGGTGGGGTGTTTTGGTCTGGATTTTGGTCTTTTTGGGGTGTTATGGGTTTGGTTGGGTTGTTTGGTTTTTTTTTTTTTTTGTCTGAGAGAGACAAGCTCCTATTAATCCAAAATTTAAAAGGGAAGAAAAGCCCATTTTAATGAAAAAATGTTCACAGCTTACCTCTAATCTGTGCTGGGTCATTCATTAATTAATCACTGTTAATTTTGCATCCTTAGAGAATTTTTCCTCCTTGGACTCGTTACTCCTGCATTTATTCTTTCAGCTATAGATGCCCATGTTCCTGTTGCATATGTGAATTAGTTTGATTCTGTTTCTGAGGTCTTGCCTTTGCATGGTGCATTTGACAGTTTCAAGTTGCAAATTAAGGGAAAGTGTGGATAGAGAGAGATCTTAAAAGGCCCAGCAACCCAAGGAAGGGTGGAGACTTCAGGATCCTTTCAAAGGTAGTAAGAAGTGGTCTTCATGTTCTTTGATTTCAGCATTATGATGATAAAAAGATGGATGGGGAGACACCTGGCTTCAGGCACTCTTGGCTTGTTATGGTTTTTAGGGGATATTCCGCATGGGAAGCTTTTACCTAGTCAGAAGGAGGGATTGTATTGCTGCAATTGCTGGAGTTTGTGTTTTCCTATCTCCTGTCGCAGTCTAAATAAGACATCTGCTTGTTTTGTGTTAATAATATTTTAGTAGTAGAATGTATTATTCTGGCTCTGTCCTAGTTTCTAGGGGCTAGTTTGTAGTCAACCTCTAGCTAGAGAATGTTTACAGAGACTGTTGTAAGGCCTGAATGCAGTAAATTTAGGTCATACTTAAGGAGTTTTTTTGAGTTGGTTTTTTTTTGGGTTTTTTTTTGGTTTTTTTTTTTTTAACTGATATGGTTTAGAATAGGTTTGTATTTCCAGAGTTGCTAAAGCTGCATATTTAAAGAATTTGGTTCTTATCCATTCAATTTTCGTGATGTTTTTTGTGAAATGCTCTTGCATGGATCTCCTCGTGGCTCCATCCACTGTTGCTATGCATTTAACTTCACAAGTAGAATGGCAATTTTTTGATAACTGTCTTCAACAGTATCCTATATTTTGTTTTTTAACTGTTTTTAGAACTGCAATGAAGTTGCATTTTGCTGTTGTTAAAGCCTAAACCTAAACAGTTCTTGAACTGTTTTCTACTTTAGTAGATCTAATTTGGATCAAGATTATAGTTATCCAGCAGGCTGATTGCAAAAAATCTTTGATTGCTTTGAGATACAAAAGAGGGGGGTTGTTTGGTTTTATTTCCCTATAAGATTGTAGGAATTGTTAATTTCTTATTTGATGGAGCAACTAATATGCTTTGAAATCAGCGATCCAAAAATCCCTTTTTCTTGTCCAGCATGTTGAATTTCCCACAGGAATCCTTAGTGTTTTTGTTATGTTCTGAGAATATATCAGAAAAGTCTTTTGTTGAAGTAGTAATATCAATAGATTTCTGTAGCACCTGTGCGTTAGGCGAAGGCTTGTGAAATTGTAATTATTTTTGGAATTCTAACTTGGTTTCACTTCCACCTTGAAATAAAACCCTGAAAAGGTTGAGTAGGCTTTGCTGTATACTGTTTGCTCTAAGAAAAAGAAAGTAATTAAGTTGATATCCAGCTGTGTGATGGAGCTGAGTGCTGGAGGAAAGAGAATGCCATCCAGAGGGACCTGGAGGGGTGGGCCTGTGTGAACCTCATGAAATTCAGTCTGGGGACTATTGCTTTTCCTGTTACTGATGTATACTAAAATGCATGCTTGATATGTATTAAGAGCAGCTCTGCTATTTCCAGAGATCTTTAACTTCAAAAATGTGCGTATTGAGGAAGCATAATAACATAAAAAGTCTGATGAGGTTGTGTTTTAGCAGGGGTTCTATTATACGGTTTAGACGCTCTGACAGTGTATAATTTGGTACTATTTATGTTGGTATTTAGTCACATTCCTGGAACTCAAAAAATGCAGGAAAAAGACAGACATATACTTATCCACCAGGTACCAAGCTTAGCGCTGGAAAACCAGAATATTCAAGCAGTTGCAGAGGGTCTCATTTACTTCGTATTAGCCCCTGTGCAGTAATTTCATATAAAGGGTTCCTCAAGCTGTTTGTGAATTTTGCAGTGCTGTTTCTGCCTTATTTCTGACTGTTTGGTTTTTCAGTTTCTTTTGGCTTCTCTTCTGTCAGTTTTGGTTTTGAGCGTTTAATCTCCTGGCTCAAAAGTCACCATTTTGCCACTCGAAAAGCACAAGCCAGATGGAAGCTAGAATCTCAGAATTACAGAATGGTCAAGGTTGGAAATGGTGTGTGACACTTAACCCAGCTCTGCCACCACTGAGCAGTGTCCCAAGTGCCAGTTCTTTTGACCCTCTCCAGGGGTGCTGCTGTCTTTGTGTGAGGACATTTTTCCTAATGTCCAATCTAAGCCTCCCCTGTTGCAGCTCGAGGCCATTTCCTCACATCGTGTGGAAATAGTGCAGGACAGGAATCACAAAGATGGAAGCTTCCGGGCTTTTTATTCTGATGAGTTGCATGGGTATTTAATATTTAATTCAGTCAATATTGTCTTTTGAGGTATGTTAAGAGGATATTGTGAAAATTAGAGTGGCAATTACATGCGGTTGCACAAGCAAAAGAGAATTGTCCTCAGCTTTTGTTTTCATTTCCAGGTTTGTTGTATTTTTTTTTAGATTGAGTTTTCTAGACAAATGCTTGGCTGTTGTACAGTGCCTCAGGAAACTAGCAATCTTCCCATTTTCTTAATCAAAATGTGTGGAACTGAGTCAAGTTCTGTGCGGGAGTAGCATATCTCATCAATGCTTGTCTTTGCAGCTAAAAACAAGTAAAAAGCTAAAGTTCTGTCAAAAAAAATTAATTAGTTTGACAGGACTTACTTTTCATGAGCTTGTTTGATATTAATTGCTTTAATTACTCGATGCTTATTAATTAAAGTCTTATTAATAAAATCCTAAATCAAACTTCTCACTATTTTGATGGGCTCAGTATTCAGATGACAGGCTATCATAAAGTTATTTTCTGCAATTATCATTTTAAGTATTGCAGCAATCCCAGTTTTCTTCCAGGCTTTTGGAACTTCCCTGGTACTCTAGGACTTTGTGAAAAGGGATGTTAATAACTCAGATAAAAAAAATCTCTTGAGTGTTTTTTGTTGCGAGTTGTTTGGATCTAACCATCTGAAAGAGCTAAATGTTTAGAGCCACTGTCTAATATCAACTAATCAGATATTAAACAAAAATATCTCTTTTATGTCTACTTTTTCCCCCCTTTTTTTTATTGTTTGTGCAGTTGTTTTTTTCCTTTTCACTATTACCAGCAGTTCCACAATTTTAATATGGCTATTGGTACCTTTTTTGTTTGTTCCAGTGAAGTTAAATGAGGTTTTTTTGTTGTGTTTTGTTTTTTTTTTTTAATTCATGTTAATGATGGTTTGTACTTCGCCTTTCTTGTGTTTTAACACTTCTAATTAATAAAACTTTCTGTTGGCTTCCATTTTTTTCACATGTATACCGGGGTGAGAAGCGTAGTTGGGAGCTGCTTTTTCTGCTGCGCCTAACTAAGTTCGTCCTGCTAATTTTGCAGTGCAATCTTTAGTACTAAAAGTTCCGAGTTACCATTTGCATCTCTAATTATGTCCTCAGTAGTTTTGTCTCAGAAGTGTTCTCAGTTTTACAGAAATGCATGTGATAAAGTGCTGTGTATGGATTACAGGATTAGATTTATTTTCCTTGCTCGTGCACGGACTGCTAATTGTTATACTCTGAGAATTGGTATCTTAGCCAGGGTGGGTGGCTGCAATAAATATTCTGCATATTGGTCGTTTAGGCTGCTTCCAAGCCAAACCATTCTCTGATTCTCTTCTCTTTGTTGAGGTAGAAAATGGGTGCCCAAATATACAGGAACGTTGAGCAGTGCAATTGCTTGTAGCACTTAAATTCCAGTTAACATGTGACTGTGTAAAAGGTTAAAGCAGTGTCTTGGCCTTTTCTCTGACAAACTGAGTCTGAGGGAGATGGTCATGCTGGACTGTTATTGTGTATTTTGGGAAGGATGGGTGTGGAGAGTGTTTGATCTTTATCAAGTACAGCTAAGGTTTGTCTGGACTGCTTAGCTCCAGCTAAGCAATGAAATCCTTTAAAGGCCCCACGCTGTCTCCTGCTTTTCTGTGCATCATCTCCTGAGCAATCTACAGCCATTCATCCTTACCATCCCAGTTGTGCTTTCCTTTGCAATATATAGAGACTTGCCAGCAGTTTCCTTGTGCCCTTTTCCATGGTAATAATTAGGTGTTTGTGTTGAGAGCAAGGAGATAATGCTGAAGAAAAGATTGGGATTCAGACCGAGGATGATGGGAGCTGGCTTGGTCTCCTGGCCAGGAAGAACTTCCGATTGTTTTTCCCTGCTTTTTTTTTTTTTCCTACAGACTTTATTTGGATGGATTTTTTCATTGAAAAAATATTTCTGGTGGGTTTGTCATTCTCATGAGTTGTCAGGGAGTTTTCTTTATTTTTAATGAGCAGTAAATCCATGGAAAATATTTTTACAGAGGTTATTATTTATTTGTGTGTGGAAAGAGACACTTAAAGCAATCCAAATAGTATTCAACACCTTAAAAGTTTTATACCACGAGCAAAGCAAAACTTTGGAAATAGGCCAAAAATGTATTGTCTTATTTTATTTCAGTTCTATTTTTTGATGAGGTTTAGCTAATGGATGAGTTAATTCCACAGAGGCACAGAAATGTTTTTCCACATGAGTTGAGTACCATCCTTAGCAGAATGAGACCACAGTCCAGATTTTGACAAACCCTGACGAGCTGCTGCAGTTCTGCCTGTGTAACTATAACAGGAACCTAGGAGGGTGCTGCAAAGC
The DNA here is from genome assembly GCA_013400435.1 of Pycnonotus jocosus. Taxonomy (NCBI): domain Eukaryota; kingdom Metazoa; phylum Chordata; class Aves; order Passeriformes; family Pycnonotidae; genus Pycnonotus; species Pycnonotus jocosus. Next base: position 782,525 of record VWYP01004764.1, read on the forward strand.
AAAAGCTGACATTTGTACAGCGTTCTGCCTCCTCATCCATTATTTGCAAGGTCTCGTTTCTGAAACCTAAACCACATTTTTACATATAAAATACCTGCTTGACTGTATTTTGTGCTTTACCACTGCAGTTGAAGGGCGTTTCAAGGACCAGGTGTTTTGGGGGGAAGGGTTGGAGCACTGAGGAAAGCTAAGGGAGAATATATTTTAGAGAATATATTAATTAACATTGTTGATAGCATGGACCTGTTTTCTCTGACTGATACTGAAGCTGTGTAACCTCCCTGCCTAGCCCGAGCATGTGCAGAAAATAAACATTGGGCAGCTCTTACCCCTGCAGTTTCAGGGTAGTGTTTTGGGATATGCCTGGATCTGCTAAACAGGCATCTCTGAAGCACATTTGCTGGCACAGCAACGCTTACACTTGTGCTGCTTAAAGATGTTGGTAGCTCTAAAAAAGCAGCCGCTGCTGTCCTGTCTCAACTTCCCAAGGCTTCTGTAGAAATACCTCACGTGGCCACTGCTCACCACCTTCTTTCATTTTCTGCATGTGATTGACTGATGCCAGTCAATAGGCAAACTAGCTGGAAGTGCATGTTTCTCATAAATATTCATGTGAACATCCACAGTAAATGTTCAAGGCTGCTCATATTTTGCAGCAGGGAATAGTTCCTGTTGAGGCAGCGTGTGTTTTCGTCTAGGTCACAACAGGAGGATTTGACTAGGTTATTTATAGTATATTTCAAATAATAATTCTCTCTCCTTTAATGATTGATCTCCTTAAATACTCTCATATTTCTGAGAGGCTCTTTTTCATAATTCTGACTTTTTTTACAGTAAGTTCTCCCTAAGCCATTGAGGTACATGGAACTGACCTGTGTTTCTCTCCATTCCCCAACGTAATGGCTGAAGACAGACGGTGAAAAGATGCAATCTCCAATTTTTCTTTAATGTTGGGCTGTTGTTTGGTTTGTTTTTTTTTTCAAATGAAAAGGGGAATACTGCAGGGCTTCCTGTATGGAATACCAGCACAGCCAAGGTGCTTTTCAGTGGTGTGGGCCACCTCTGCTGAGGGGCTGCAGGAGGTGGGTGTGCACAAGCACCTCTTGTCTCCTGATTCCATCAAATACTCCTCAGATTTACACCTGTGCCATGTGGGGTTGAGGCTTTGCCCTGATTCCGGTATTGAGGAGTCTGAGGTGGATGTGGGTCTGGTGAAGGATGCAGAGCAAGCTCAAGCTGTGGATCGCACTCCATGTGCTCAGAATGCTTTGCTGTTCAGTTTTAGGCTATCTTTAATTCTTAATCTTAACGGTCTTTTTTCAGACTCACTGTAGAAATATTTGTCAACACTGTGAAAATTGATTACAGTTCCACTTACAAAGGTTCATAAACCCAGTGTGATGTTGGCCATTCCTTTCATTTGATGCCCTCTCTCTTCAGCTGGTTGGGTGATGTTTTATCTTGCTGCAATCTGATTCTGAGGTCTCACAGTCAGGTTTCCTTCCTTCAGTCAGTGCTGCTTTGTCAGAAATGCAAATTCTTTAGATGAGCCTTGTCCCAAGCCAACTCTGGGCAGCTCTCTGGTCTGCAGATTGTGCTGACCCACTGTGCAACTCTGTTGACTTCAGTATAGATGCATTAGAACATATTTCTGCATGGGAAAAACAGTATTTCATTTGTTCTGGAGTAGCATTGCCCTGCACAAATAAATGATAATATGTTTCTGGGGCTAACTTTAATTAATTTATTTTTTATCTACTGGTGAGTGACCTTTGTGGTGCCCACAGGAAGCCAAGTTGTTGAGTTCAAGGTTTGGTGATTGTTTTTTTTTTCCTGAATGACAGCTTGGAGACTGTGGTATAGTTGATGCATATGGACTTAATGCATATAGATGTGTTTTATTTTAAGGAAGTGTTAGTTTTAAATTAAATATTAGGAGTTAAATATTAGTTCTACAGCAGAAAATACGCACTGGCTGCAAGTTTTGGTTGGTGTTGGAGCATCAGCAAATAATCTCAGCCATGCAGTGCAAGATTTTAACTCCTTGTAGCTTGCACGAGCTGCTGGCAGGCAAAGGCACATCGGTTTTTGTGAAAAGATTGTGGACTCCTGGAGATCTGTCACTGGTGGATTAATTTTTATATATTGATTTCATACACTGAAAAGGTGTTTACAAAAGGTAATTTTTTAAAAAATATTTTGCATCTGAATATTTGGATTATATTTTAAATGTTAGACAAGGAGACATGGTGAAACTTTGATAAGGTATTTACACATGCAGGAAGAAAGTCTTTCTTGAGGACATCTAACTTGAAGCTTTTATAATACATTTCTGTTGTAAATTATGCTTGAGATGGCCAGGCATAGCTGGGCAGAAAAACAATCATATCCATTTAAAATGATTACAAGAATTTTTTCTGCTGCTTTGAATGCAGGATTCACCAGAACAGTGCCAATAATGGGGATTTAACCCTACTCAGAAAAGGGGTGTACACGTGGCATACACTTCAGTTTCTCTTTAGCATGGTGAAATAAGCTCATTTCTAGCAAGTCTCCTAATGCTGTCTCTGAAAAACTGAGAAATAATGGCAGTTTAGCAAAAGACTTTACTTTTCTGCTTAAATATGTTCTGTAACTTAGAAAGTATCAGTTTTATGAATATTAAATTAACATTGAATGTGGTTCTGTCATGTGCTTTCTTCAGGCTGTGGAAATAGCATTCATTTGGCTGTATTCATCTTGTGGATAGAAATGAAGCAAATAATAAATTGGGAGTAATCATTTTATTCTTTTGGGAAAAAAAAAAGAAAAAAAAAGAAAGAAACTTAGTCAATGCATACAGCTTCAGCCAGAAAAAAACCCTGTTGCTTCCATGACATTAGCTGATGAAGGTGAAATAACTGAGATGGTATTCTAACATTTAAACAAGGCTGTGAGACCTGGAGAAATGAACCTTCTAAAGGGAGCTGGGCAGCCTAAAGTGCCTGGGCTCTTGGCAGAAGCTGCTTGGGAGCCTGGTGGCTGCTGAATTCTGCTGAATCCTGGCTGCTGACCCCACCACTGTGCAGCACCGACCTCAACACTGTGTGATTAACAGAAGCACAGCTTCTTTAGCTGAGGTGTCTTCCAAGTGAGATCATGTGTCTTTTTTAGAGTATAATAAAAAATGGAGGATCTACGGCTTCCCTTCTGGGCTTGTTTCTGTGGTTTATTACCCTGCCTGTTAAAAGCTTTTCTCCTGATTTGGTCACAGATGCTTGTTTAAAAGCCCTTTAAAAGTCATTTCAGTATGCACAGTTTTCTCCTAAGAAAAGTGAAGTGACCTATTTTTGAGTTCTCTGTTATATTCAGTGCTCAAAGAGTTCTTCTTTGCACCTCTCCCACAAATTGTGAAAGTTTGTATTGTGTATTGCATGTTAGTTTGCTTTCACTCATTTAGTATCTGACCACTCTAAGCAAATACATCTAAAGATTGCCAGTATCTGGTTTACTCCAGCAGGTCGTGGTGAGCTCCTTTGGAGTGGCTCTTGCCCAGTTTAGCCACCCTAATGACAGCAGCAAAAAGGAAGGGGGGTGCAATTTCATGGGTGACACTCCTTTCTAAGTGGATATCAACAAAAAGCATTTGTTGGTTGGGTTTACCAGTCCAGACCACTGCTGTATTAATGCTGTGTTCTCTTCTAGTCTTTAAATTCATTGTTAATCAAATATCCAGAGAAGTATTTGTGATGTGAGAGCCAGATGTGGCAGCAAGCGGTATGGCTCCCTCACCTGCAGCTGCCTGTGGAGATGGCAGCCTGTTGTTAGTCTGTTGTGTAATGAGTACTGTTTGTGGTAGGTACACTGATAATCTAAGCTAAAGTATCCTGAAGAATGTAAGAATTAATTTTTCAGAAACCTTGAATCTGTACTTACAGGTAAAGTTATGCTCAGCCTCCCTCAGTGAGGGACTCTGTGCATGCAGTTTGAGGCTTGTCTTCCAACAGCCTGGAAGCTTTGCATCGCATTGCTTTCCTTTTCTTGGCTTCCCCCAAAACTGCTTTTAAAACTATATTCTTTGGGGCAAATCCCTCATTCAAACTCCTGAATACAGGCTTGTTACAGCCTAGTCAGGCTTGCTAATCTCAATATGCATATCCCTAATAGACGTAAATTAGGAGGATGCTTAAACAACCAATGGGCTGGAAATTATTTATTGCCCTCCCATGATACAAGCCTCTCATTCTGGAACTGAGTAATCTGCTGCTTTCTGTTCAGCCTGCCTGTCCTATGTGCCCAGTTGCTGACAACTTAGCAAGGGGTCTGTTCTTTCAGGGTTTTCCTGGGCTTTCTGTTCTTATTGTCAGTTTTGTTCGGAAACCGTGTCATTTGGGGAAAATTGGCCAACGTCTTTATTTTTTCCTAATGAATTTCCTATTCTTTTTTTGTTCTGTTGCTTGTTACTTGGTATCCTTTATTTTATAGTGCAGCCTCTCATTTGTTACCAAACTGGGACATGCTTTTACCAAAATTCTGGGCCATTATTTCACGAAGCAGAGCTGTGGATTGGAATCCCTGTCTGGCTAATTCAGAGCTGGTTCCCCGTCTCTCATGGCCTGACCATTGGCAATACCAACCCTAAGCTTGCTGGGTTAAGTCTTGCCAGTCTGGGCGTGACCCTGCATGAGGCATTTGCGATTCCCAGTTGGATTCCCTATGTATGGTTACTGATTACTAATGCAGTACCTCAGTTGCTTATTTTTGCATCGGAAGGCAAGCCATGCATTCAGAAATTCAGATGACTTGTTGCAGGCTGTGGGAGGTCTAGAGCACGTCTCTTCAAAGCTGAGGACTTCCGTTTCTGGAGCATAATTCTTCTCCTTTATTTGCGAGCTGCTTAGCTGATGACATCCATTCTCCAGCACAGTTGGATCGCAGGCTCCCCTTGGCGCCCCTGTGCTTCAGAGAGTTTTCCTGCAGATCCATCCCAGTGCAAGATCAAGTGAGCAACTGAGTCATCCCCATATGCAAAACAGAAAAAGTGCTTCCATGTAAAACGTCCTTTGTGTCTCATAACCTATTCAGGAAGGGTGGAACTTGTAGGTTTAATATTTGGGGGATTGTGATTTATGGCACCCTTTTTCTCGCCCTCTTTGTGTCACTGCTTCTCTGAAGGAGGAATTTTCACTTGGTTTTCCCTTTTAGCCAAACACCTGGCATTTGTGTAAGCATTTGGGGAAAACGTGGGGCAGAATGTTAATATTTTTGGCAGTATTGCTTTGTGTGTCACATAGTTTTTGTGCTGTAACTTTGCCTTCAGTCTGGCATCTTCCTGGCTAGTCAACTTAATCCTCAGCTGAAGAATTTAGGAATAGTGGAGATGCAACCAGAAAACCAAAAAATGCATCTCATCTCACGCCATACTCATTTTTAGCATGAAACAGTTGACTGTGGATTTCAATCAAGAAAAAAAGCAACAGACCTTAGGCTGTGGAATCAGTGTGGTTGCATTTGTGCTGTTCCTTTGCATGCCTAAGCTTCAAGAAGCGGTTTAATATTCTCTGTTGCAGTTTTCCTTTTTAATTTTGAAAAGGAAACATTTTAATCACTTCCATACATGTGCTAACTTAAAAGGGTAAAATTATTGCATCATCATTTTATAGCACTTGGCAGAGAGACTATTTTTGCTAATTTTATCCCAAATCATACCAACTTAAAGCACTTTCCATGCAATCTTGGGTTTTTTTCAGTACATTTTTTATACTAAATGCACAATTTAAATGCTCTCCATAAAGATTCAAGTCTGAATGACCTTGTGCCTGTTTGGATGCCCTTCATTTTATCTAGTCCAGATTGTCAAATATAATGCGGTGACTCTTATGATAGAGTAGTCCCAAAAGTGATGGTTCTGTGAGAAAAATACATCAGGGTGACAGTGGTGTATGACAGAGGGAGGAACTGATGATGTTTCATACTAAAAAATGCCAAATGGCCTCACTAGAAATTCGTTTGAAAAAAAAAAAATAGTTGGGGGAGGGGAGCATGCCTCTCCAGGAATTGCTCTGGATTCATGAATTCAGTTTTGATTTGCCTCTTCTTTCTTTCCTGATGATTGCAGAAACTTTCCTGAGAAGAAATAAAACATTTGCTTTGAACAGTTCAAAGAGTAGCTACTGGTTTGTAGAACGTGGGCTGTAACACTTTCCTTCTGGTCTGAGTGTGATAAACCCCCCAACACCTTCAAGGTACAGAGAGCATATATATAAAATCTCATCTGTATGGGGGTTTTTGTTTGCCTTGTAATTAACCATGAGCTGTTGTCCTTTCCCTTCCTTGGAAATGAACTTCCTTCATGTCTCATGTTTAAAACCAGCCATAAAGATGGAGCAGTTGGTGTCCTGTGCTGCTTGGAGTGTGTGTTGCACGGCCAGACGTGGCTGGTTTCTGTCCTTGCAGCAATGATGAAAATCCAGGGCTGAAGTTCACCAAGTTGGCTGTGCTGAGAAGGCTGCTTTCTCGCAAATTTATTCTTGCTTTCATTGCTTCTGGGTGAGGTAATGCAGCTTTTTATACACAATGAATCTACAAGTTGTCTTGGGTTTGATAGAGACATTAATGACTTTGGGGAAGTTTGGCAGCATATTAGTGCTTCAGCAGCATCTCCCTCATCAGTTGTTTTATTCCAGTTTAATTTTTGCTATGGCTTTATCTAATTTCAAGTAGCTTTATAACTTAAACCTTTTATCACATGAAGAAGAAGATCCTATACCAAAGAGGAAGTGAGAACGCTTTCATTTGAAGTATAACGGTGTTCCCAGTAATCGGGTTTCTATCCTGCACAGGAAACTAAAAAAAATGATAATTTTGCCATTTGTTTACTGCACCTCTTGTAGTTCCACTGTTGAATATCAAATGCTAATATTGTTGAAGAGTATTTGTAAACAAATTTTGGGCGTGAGTTTATTTAGTCAGTCAAGTGGTAGAATCTTTAACTTTATCTTTTCCTGAGCATAACATGCAGATCTCTTCAAGATATATGGGGTATTTGTATGACCTAGAAGACAATTGTTCAGAATTCTCTGTCTGAAAACTTGCTTCCTGCAATGGGTTTCCATTTTGATTTCAAACCCTGGTATACTACACATTTGTATCTAAAACGAGGTAGAGGCAGAGAAGAAAAGGAAGTATCTACCTTTGGAAATAATTCCTGTGTGACTCACACATCTTCCTTCATTAGGGAACAGAATTGGTGAAATGTTGTGTTTCTTGCTTTTGTAGCAGTTGCAAGTGAAACTCTTTATGTGTATGGATGTAGGCAACCTCCAAAGAAGATCTTTATTACAGATTTTTTTTTGAAGCAAAAGTTCCTCAGAACGAAATTTGTCTTTGAGGAAGTTATAAAATATAGTTGTGGCTATTCCAAGGACTAGTCTTCCATATGTGTTCTGACAATGGTTTAGGGAGCTTTGCTGGCAGAGGCCTTCATATTTGATCAAAATCAATGGACTTGTTTCTTTTTTGATTCAGCTCAGACTGGAGGAGAAAGTTTCACTTTCCTCTCGAGGTTTATTTCATTAGGAAATATGTGAAACCTTTTCCATGAAATATTGAACTTTGAGAAGTGGAATGCGTTGGTCCATGGAACTGCAAGCCTGCAAACCTGAAGTCCATCATATGCAAAGCACTAGAACCACATTTGTTGGAGAAACAGGTAAAAAGTAGTTGAAATAAAGTGTTTGCCAAAAGTAATCCTACCAGTCAAAGATAAAATTTCAGTGGAGCCTTTGGTAGAGTGGCAAATGGAAAATATGTAATTTCAAAGTAGAGAGGAATTAAAAAATAAAAAAGAGGTGTTGGATTAAAATTGTCTCATGGGGAGACACAAATGGCTTGTGCCAGAGAATTCTCATTAGTAGATAATAACTGGTCTTTGTCTTCTGTCATTTTCTTCTGCCCGAGCTTATGGCAACAGCTGCGAGTCAAGAGTAACTGACTGCATGGTCCTGCCTTTCCTTCATTTGAGCTTTGTCCCACTTCTTTAATGAGGTATCCAGTGCCTGTCCATGACTCTGATCCTTTTGTGTGATGATGGTAATCCTCAACAGTGTGCTAAGGGATCTTTTTAGTAGGGCAGCCCTATTTTTATGAATATGTAAAGAAGAAAGACTCGGGGCATCATTAGACCACATGCAAGTAACGTTCTGAAAATAAGTAAGATGATCTATGCTGTAGGGGTGGTTCAAGGTTTACTTGCAAACTCAGGAGAAGATGGGTTCTCTTCTGCCTTGAGGGTAGTAAAGCAGGTGTTGTCTGTCTGGGAAAAGGAGGGCCAAGAGAATATATGGGGAGGTGGGTGGTTTTGTTTTTAAATAAAGCTTTTGGAGGGAGTAGAACTGTTTTAAGTGGTTTTGCGGTTGCTTTTTTGTTTAAGATGAAGATTTACACTACTGGGACAAGGGTGAGTGCATATAGCTTGGGTTGGGTGCGTTTAACCTGTAGATTAAAAGTCTTGTCATTGGAAGGGCAATGCTCAGAAACAGCTCTTTGAAGGGGCATCATAAGATCAAAACATTTGATTAGTTCTGAAATAAAGCTTGGGACTTTATGAAACTGGATAAGGCTCCATGGTTTGTGCCATCCTCCATCTTACAAGGTAGCCACTTTCATAATCAAGTTCTAAGCATGCAAGAACTCCTGGCTATAACAAAAAGATAATCTGTCTGCTGGTTTCTTCTGTTCTGACAGGGAATAAGATGAAATAGGGAAAAGTTGAAATTCAGCCTTGTCATTTGTTACAATTCAGTAAGACAAATATCTGTTGCACTTATTAAGAAAATGTCCCAGAAAAGGCGTACTTTAGCACAGTTTGGACAATTCAGTTATGGTCAAACATGTTGGAGTCCATTTGTATTCTCTTTTGTCTAAATACACTTGCAGACCACATAATGGAACAGTTCATACAGTCATACTGGACAACTCTATAGCCATCTCACAGGATCACAGAATATTCTGAGCTAATTTTGCATAGAGTTTCAGAATAGTTCAGTGATTGCTGTATTACTGTGTTTCCTAACATCCTACCCAAGATTAATATTTTTAATCCCAGACTGAACAAGGTAATTCCTGTATCATTTCATAATTGCTTCTAATTTTACAAAGGCTGTAAAATGTGAGTAGGTTCTTCTTATGCATTGAAGCAGTGTAGCTGAATCTAGTGCTTCAGTTTTGATTTCAGATGATTTCTTTTTCTGGATTACTGCAATGACCTAGCAGAGATGGGAGGGAAAAAAAACCCCTGATACATTAATTTCATTCATTTTACTTCTGTGTTTTCTGTGGTAGTAAATTCTGTGGTTTTGGCTCGGTAAAGGAAAATGCAGAATTGTATTTCTGGGTTGATTATCAACTTATTTTTTTCCAGTAGGAACTCAATATGAAAAGGCAAAACTTCTACAGATGTTTGAGGAGCAAGGTTGAATGTGTATATATGAGTCTTATTTTTCTGCAATGCAGTTAGAGGGCTGTGCAGAGAATGTGGAAAACCTTTGGCAGAATTTTCAGAGCAGAGCACTTGTGCTGAATAGAAACTAAGCAGTCAAGGAAAAAAAAGGGAACAAGAGAATTAAAAAAAAAAAAAATTGCCTTCCAAATAGAGTCTGGAAAGCTAATGAGCATATGACATCATTTAACTAGTTATAAAAAGATTACAGCTCCTCTGATCCAAGAAACAGACCCTCAAGGTTTCTGATGTTCCCTAGATGAAGGAGGTGTGGAGTTGTGCTGCTGAAGTTTGTCCTCCCCAGGAGCAGGCACAAAGCCCCTTGGTGCTGGCAGTGAGGGCTGCTGCTGGTTCTCCTTTGGAGCAGCACCTGTTCCTGGGGCTGGCAGCAAAGGGCTGTGCCTCATCTCAGCTGGGACAGGCAACTGCAGCCCGGGATGGCCAGCCAGAAATAGTCTTCTGCTCTTGGAGTGCCTCCATCTGTGCTCAGAGAGCAGGAGCTGCTGCAGATGACCTTGTTTGCAGCTTGCATGTACCTGTGGAGACCCGTGGGCCCCTCCAGGGGCAGAAGGGACGAGTCTGCTGTGGGTACAGCACCCACCCCAGGGGCTCTCTGGCACCTGGTGCAGGGTGGATTGTCTCCTCTGAAACCCAGGCAGCCATGGAGCAGACAGTGTGCATGTTTGCTGTGCCACCCCAGCGAGGGGAGCAGGTCCCTCAGACTGTAGGGGAGCAGTGGGACAGCAGCATTTCAGATAAAAGCCAGCACACGTCTTGGCATGATCCTCAGCTCTGGGTGCTGTGTATCTTCCTCCATCCTGGTGGAATGCTGCTGCCTCTGTAACCTTCCTGCTTCCCCTCAGCAGCTTTCTCTCAAAGGCCCCCATGTTTCAGCCTGAGAGCTAGTAAAAACCATGGAAACATAATTTTTATTTTTTCAGACTTAATAATTATGTTTCAGGCTAGGAATGTATTTTTAGGAGGGGGAAGAAAAGAAGTTATGTAACTCTTGATTTATTGCATTGGCTTAAAGAGCTAGGGAACCTGGGATTTTCCTCTCTTGTCACTGTGCTGGGAGCATTTCCCTTTATGGCAGCAGGGAGGCCAGTGGATGACTGTTCTCAAGAGCAATTCAAACTTTTTATAAATCTGCTGAATGTGTTCCTCTCCATCACATCTCAATTGCAGAGCGGGGAACAGCCGCTGTGGCAGAGTCAGCCTTGGAGTGCAGACATACCTTGATGTGGAGGGAGCACCTGGGAAGGCAGGGAAAGCATCCTGGTCCTCTCTCTTGGGGCAGAGATCGTTTCAAGGCAGGAGGTAGATTTGTTCTGAATTAAAGAATTTTTAAATTGGTTACGTAGGAATAACGCACTTACCTGTAATGTGCACATGGAGATAACTGGGAATAACTGTGGAGGAACCCTGAAGGCTGGACAATGTGTTGGAGCAGAGAGAGAAGTGAGTTATGATCCTGTAAAAACAAACTTGCAGGTTAGGAAGTGTGTGTGTGTGCGTGTGACTCGTTGGGAATAATTTGCATAATAGAAACAACTTGAGAAAAGCAGAGTGGAAGTCAGCATACGTTTTGTCTGCTTCATCTGAGGTTTGCTTTTATTCTTGTCCAGCAGCTACAAACCAAAGAGAGAATTCCAGTGTTCAGAGAAGGGACATGGTGGAGGGGGGGGGATACTACAAAAGAAAAATAAGTGCTGGATATAATTCAGAAAAGACACGCAATCAAACTGAACAGATTGCTCAGGAAAAGATCTATTCTGTTGCTGAAATCCAAGAAAATGGGGGAAAAACAGGAAATAGTGAAATCTGTTATCGACCATCTGCTAAGCCTAGGAACTTGAGAACTATTCCCATGACAAAAATACTAGATTGTGAACTTAATTTATATTTCATAATACTTAAAGTATAGATACAAAAGTCCTATGGAGAATCTAGTATTACTAAACGTTTAAAAGATACTTAAAATTCTACTTAAAAATCAGAGTGTTAACTGGTTTGACAGCTTTTTTGCTGAGATCTTCATTGGTGGATCTAGCAGATCGTGCCTTGTGAGGACAAGGCAGCCTTTTCAAACTTGGAGAAGGAGAGGGGAAGCAGGCAAGCTGAATTTCCTTTGGAAGGAGGCAGTGGTCCTCCTCTTCCAGCTCCCCTTCTGATTGTTCCCTGTGAGTGTTGCCACCTCTGTGGCACCGTTACCATTCCAGGCACCCTTTGTGTGCTCTGATGTTTGGGAGCCGCGCGCTTCCCGTTCCTGGTCCCGCCAGCGTGGAGCACACTGTGTTTGTTCTGGCCTGCTCCCTCCTCCCCTCTCCTCTCACATAGCACAGCCAGAGAGATCAACATCCAAAATAATTCCAAATTCAGGGGGCTGTGAGCAGGCCATGAATTCTCCTGGACTCTGTGCGTTTGCAGTGACTCCGCGTGTGTAAAGGTGTAAGCGCTGTTTGCTGCAAGCACTTCCAAAGGATGCAAGTGGAGTTTAATGGCTGGAAGTTGGGATCAACGTGGCCATTGAAAGGCTGCGCTGTTTGTTGAATTGTCAGCATTAATGAACTCTGTGCACAGTTTGCAATTTGCCTTAAATGTGGTCTATGGGCTGGTGCAGCTTTTTGGAGTCCTTTCACAGTTCAAAGATGAAAGTGAGAGAAGTTTTTGGCAAAAGCGTGTGTTTGCATGAAAAGTATTATTATATAGCATGTGGAAAAGTTATGATAAATTCAATTCTTGGTGGTGATTGTGTACTTTCTTAAACAGATTGGTCATTTTCTGCCAAAACTTTCCAGCCTTGTTCAGGTTTCTGAGATGAAGGAGGCACAGTTTCCTTCCTAATGATAGATACTTTTTTCAGTTATAGAATATACTTGAATTTTCCCTTCCAAATTTGCTGTCCAGGTAATAGGCTGTTCAGCCTGTGCACAAAGCAGAGTTGTAATAGGTAGGGTTGTATACTGTCACAAAGCTTTACAGTCACAAGTACTTCTGAGACCTCTTAAGAAAGCAGGTGGAGTGAATTCCATTTCATGGGGGAGTGTTACCATCCATGTGGCTCAGTGAACCTTAAAAAGGAGCCTTGCTGCTTCTGCTGACAGACTTGCTGTAGAAAGAGGCCATAAGTAGCAGTAAGGCACAGGAGATGTTCGTGATCTCCTGGAGTCTTCACCACTCTGCCTCATCTCATACTCTCTTCTGAATAACCCTATATTTTCACCCACATTGCTGCAGAGCTCTCCTGCTGCTCTTCTCAGCAGTAGGTCTCCTCCTTTCTTCTGCTGCTGGCTGCTGTTTTCACCTTGCCCTTCTCCTTGTAATCCTCTGTTTACAACCACTCGTTGCATCTCAGCAGCCTCCAGTAAATATAATTGTGCTGCCTGTCTTGGTCCCTTTGTGTTTGGGTTGGGACCTTCCTAGCAAGGTGTTTGCAGAGATGAGAAGGGGTTCAGGTGTCCTTCATCTCAGTTGAGGTGCAGCCATTCACAGGCAGAATGAGCATCTGTGCAGAGGGAGAGAAGGAGGGAGGAGAGTGAACTTTGCTCAGCCCTGGTCTGCAGCTTGCTCAGTGTAGCTAAAATGGAGGGAATGCTGCTGCCAAGTACTGCAAACCACTCCTGAGTGCAAGCAAACACTGCTTTTAGGTGGGTTTGAGTGGATTTCCCTCTGCTGGAAAAAGCACCACCTCTGGCTCCAAGGTTAATTCAAAGTCTATACACTATAAAACATGGAAATACTGGTTCTCAAAGGATCATTTGTAGGAAATATGAATACTGTCCAAACAGCGTTCTCCCTTCGCTTTTTCAGAAACATCCGTAGCACTATCCTAAAAACACGGATTCTTTTGGCCTCAAACACACCCATGTTGTAAAATGTTAATGCTTAGTTTTAAGCAGAGTAAATAGAGAACATTTTTTGTATCAGTAGAAGGAGAGTTGTTTGGCAACTTTAGTTGTAGCTGCTCTTCCACTGGTGTTGCTTTGCTGCAAAGTTTAAACAATGCAAAATGGGTGGCGGGAATAGTTAATATATTATCTTTAACATTTTATGGTGTTTTGCAGTTGTAACCGTAGAACCTGTAGTCAATCTGAGCACATATCAGATGTTAGTTTTCATGAGGTTTTGGGGAGTTTGGTTCTTTCTGTTGAATTCTTTCAACTCTTGTCATCTGCTATCCATAGCAGAGCAGGTGGCTGGATGGGGTTGTTCAGTAAGGGTAATTCTGTAATTCAGGAATCTTAGGGAGACCTTGTTACCAGCATTGTACAGTTCAGGTGCAGGGGGCCTCCATGAAGCTCCTGCCTCTTGGCCAGTTGTACTGCAGTCTGCATCTTGATGGCATTCAGCTGCTGGCTCCCAGCAGTGACAGCCTATGCCTTCAATGGAGAAGTAAACTTTGCAGATAATTTACTTGGTGAATTTTCTCTATATGGTGTATGTGTGTTTATATATAGATAGATACATATAATTTTAAAAAGACTTGGATGTAGTTCACTTGTAAGCTTTGTCACACTGCAAGTGCTTACCTTTCTGCTTGCTCTTAAATGCCAGCTACCATGTCCTTGAGTGTGGAAGAGAGGCAATAAAACATCATCTCTGCCACTTCAGCCCACTGCCCAGATGTACAGTTATTATAGTTCCTCTTTGCATACTGTAAATTATAATTACTGCATAACTATTCCCTAGCTTCAGCCAACACTGTGTGCTTTAAAGAAGCCTGTATCCTGAAGCAATTTCAGGTTTCAGTTTCTGCTTTTGGTGTTTATGGTGCTTTTGTTTGTTTTCATTCTCTGACTCTGAACTAGAAAACATTGCAGTATGAAAGGGGGAATATAACTGAAATTGAAGTTAAAAATCTACTCCCTTGGTCATTGGTTTCTAGGGGGGGAAGGGAGAGGGAGACATATGTGTGATTTGCTAATATTCAATATATTTAAGCTTCTTTTTGCTCAGTTGCAAGAAAATGCTCTTTTTTGAGGATAAAATTTCTGTCAGGAGTGCATTTGCCTCTTGGCTGTTTGCTTGATCACTGCCCATGTTCTTGCTCTGGCTTTGTGGCTGGGGGTTGGTTTAAGGGAAGGACTAAGTTGTGATGCAGCCCAGTAGCTGTGGGATGCTGTGTCAGTCATGAGGTGGATTTCTGGCCCACCTTGATTTTGTTAGGAATTTTATCATGGCTCTTGTTGAGACTCAGGTCTTTAAGACTACAAAACCAAGACTTTCCTGCCCATCCAGCTACTGGATTACGTCATCTGAGATTATACACTTATTTACACTGCTCACCTCTGTGATGCAATGGCTGGACAACTCTCCTGGAGCAGTGCTTGACCCCATAGCAGAGAGCAGCTGCAGAGGCAGAGGTTTGGGTTTGATTGTGCTGACAGTCCCTGTAAAAGTAAAATCTTCCCTGCTCAAATTGAATATTCAATTTGGTTATAATCAATAGCTTTTTAATTCCAAGGCTCAGAAACCAGAGTACCCTAAGTAGAGGCAGGGCAAATTCACATCACCATAAACCAGAAATGGAAATGTCCCTGGAGATTTTAATAAAAAGAGCTCAAGATCTATCTGTCAACTTCTTTAGCTGATGAATAGAAATAAGAATCCTTGCAGAAGATTTCTAATATTGTTGTAGAATAGATGGCTTGGGATTCTGTTCCTATTCTTAACTATACCAATGGCTTATCCCATCTCAAAGGAATGATAACAGAAAGAAATCATGTCCATTTGGCATAGGGGAATGTTGTTCCTTCAGAATTCAGAAGTGCCTCACAGAGGGAAACAGTTCGCTGGCATAGTTTGTTTGACGTTCTGGTCTTGCTTTGTGTTTCCCCAGGAACACGTTGGTAGGTTGATTTTTGTTGTTGTGCCATCTTCCTTGAAATGGCCAGTGTGGGGCTCTTTCCAGTATGCTTAAATGTTGATTCTTTTAAAGTTTTTTTCTTTTTTTAGTTATTATGTAGTTCATATCTGGTGATGTGGAAACATGTCACTGTCAGGGTATCTGATAGCTCTCACAGACCTTAGGAAGATGGATTTTTGTGGATGTGTGGGTTCTTGTGTCGGTAGAAGTTCCTTGTGACATTTCATTGCTATCACGTATCTGATCTCTCAGTGGCTGTTTCAAGATAGAGGTTAGGGGAAAAAAAGGAGAAAACAGACTCTGTATTTTATAGCCACTTAATCAGATCATTATTTATAGAGTAAGAAGGCAGCATTACATTTATAAGTAGCATAGAATTGAGTTGATTTAAGGGCTTGTGTCCAGTAGTATTCTTCAAGGAAACCAATACCAGAAAGAAAATATTACCATGTCCCACTTGTCTCCATAATTACTTTTTTTAATATTTTATATTTTCCCAGTTCCAAGACCTGGAGGTAAAATGGTGCTGTGCAGTAAAAACGCCCAACCAACAAAGTATGGTACTGTATGTCATATATATGTACGTCCTTACAATTGTTGTCATAATAAGGGTTTTAATTACATAAATTTGTCCTTAAGAAGTCTGGCCATGGTCACTGAACCCATGACACTAAGGCAAAGCAGCCTTTGTTGTGCATATGACAGCTTGCTCATGGAGACCCAACTTCCAAGGCCCTGTAGCCTCTAAGGCATCCTAATGATATTCCATCCAACCTGGTATCCTCAGGTTTTGGACTGTCCTTTCCACTTACTGTAAGCTGTACCAGGCTTTAGGTGACTTCCATTTGTGATTAGAGATGATGCTAAAAAACCTTGGCTCCCTCACAGAATACAATACACAAGTCACTTGGAAAATTTGGCTCACCAGCCTCCTTTGCCCTCTGACTTACCAGTGCTCTGGGGTGTTCCTGGAGCTCATGGGGGGCAGTGCTCCTGTGTTACCACGGCTGCCTGCAGAGTTGTGGTGATAGCATCAAAACTGGTTTGTCTGGCTTCAATTCCTGCTTTTTAGTAAGCAAGTTTGCGGAATTTTGACCTTGATTTGTGTCAGGAAGCTGAGCTGTCAGTCCTTATTCCCAAAAGTGTCTCTTGACTATCCAAGGTAGATTTTTGAGATACAGGCGTGTCAGTCCACGCAGTGCCTTTGCATTTATCATTTAAAAACGGGAATGGTGAAGAACTGGCACTGTGCTGAATGTTGCATATTTATTCAAATATTGCATAACTGCTTTCTGCATGGCTGTCTGAAAAGCAATGCCCACCATGGTGACTAGGTGTTCCTCTTGGATGTACTTTGTTCGGGATTGAGGAAACATTTAGGAAGAGGTAAAAGTGGTGGTGGGTTGGGAGCTGTCTTTCTTGTTTTAACAAAACTGGTATCCTAACTTCTCTAAGCATATCTTTTGATATTTGGCTTTTTTAATAAATTTTGAACGTTTTGCCTGGAGATTATCCTGTTCATTACTTTTTTTGGGGGGGAAGTGAAAATACTGACATAATTAATGAAACAAATCTCAGTTCCATCAGTTTAGTATTTGCTAGTGCAGGGTATTTTTGCTGGCTCCAGCTTCGAAGAGTTTACTTAAGTATCAAGTTGTTAGTACAAACCCAACAGGTGCTGCCTGTGAATTATGGATGATCACACAGTCACTTTAGTCTGAATAAAGGTCTGGCATAAACTGCATTGGGTTATACACAGGAGTCAGCTTCAGCAGACAACCACAAATGCCAAAGACAGTGTTTTTCCTTCAGTTGCATATATAATTTCTGGCTGAGTTGGGAGGAGGTAAAACAAGTTCCAAGTTTTGTATTTAGATGAAAAAAAAAAATCTAGAAGAAACCTGGGAAACTGTATTGAAAAATATGTGAACATACATAGTGCAGTATATTCAGGTTCCACAATGCTCAAGTTCACACTTGAAAAAAAAAAATTAGTAAATGAATACAACATTTCTTATTTCACCAAAGCCAAGATTATCAAGATGTCATTGCTGATAAATGAGAATAAAACTCAAAGGCAAGTTTCAGCCTCAAATGCACTTAGCTTTGAAATAGCCTAATGTGCCAATTTTGTTCTTAAAGGAAAATAGTTTACCTACCTGACATCTGAGCCCTTTAAATCCTACCCGAAGATGTGCTTAGCATGTAGAAGAGTAGAAGAAAAATCTCTGAATCTTGAGAGAAAAGCTTGAGGAAATAAGGAAGGGAATACAAACCAAGGAATCACAAGAGAAAAACTCTTAAAGTGAAAGCTTAGAAGTGAAAAGTATATGTAACTCTTCTGGTCTCCTTAACATATTGAAGTTTAATGCTTCAATTATGCTGTAAAAACTGCAGAAGGGGCAGTTCAAGCTGAAGTAATTAACAGATACTGACCAAAAACTGAGTAAAAATCTTAAAAGCTTTTATGTATTCATCCCTAGCCATAGTAGGGAGATGGAAAGAGAGTGAAGAATTGTTTGCAATTTTGTAAAATCTCCTCGAATAGTTGGGATAGTAGCTATAAAAGTAAGTAAACTTTCAATGAAGGGAAGGGCTTTCTTGCCTGTTTCAGTTCATACATAAATTTGCAGCAGCACTAGCACAGCACTGCAGGCAGTGCTCGTAACTCTTGAATGGGACATTCAATCCCTGTCTCTGCTGAGCACATTCAGCTTCTAGCACTTGCAGATTCTGTGTATCAAGATAACATCCTTGTCAATTCTTACACAAATGTCTTCAGGGAGCACACACAGAGCCAACAAGTGATACCTCTCTCCTGGGGACCCAGTGAAGTCCCATTTGTGCACATAGTGACGGGCTCGCTTGGAACGTCACCAAGTATGTTTAATCCAATGTAAAATGGAGTTGTGCCATAGACTGTCATGAACTTTTACAGATTTAGTATTTAACATCCTTCCAGATCTGTGAATCTCACTGTTAGGGAAGGGAGAAAAAAAAAAAAGAAGACCATACAAGTTTCATGAAGTATGCATTGTATAAAGGATAAATGATTATAAGCATATGGTACCTTTCCATGAACAGACTTGCATATGCATAAAACTTTCTTTAGAAGTAGCCTTGGAAGGATGTAGAGCTTCCAAAATATCATTCAGACCACTAAATTAGACTTTCTTCTTTTCCTCCCCCTCCCACCATGTTATGGTAAAATGGTAGGAGATAGGACTAAATAACACTCCTTAATTTCTTTCTTATTTTTTCCCTCTCTTCTCCCAAGAGATTTCGGGGAATCATTGTTAAACATTGTTGTACCCATTTTGGCTCCATGATGCATAAAGTATGAAGAGATTGCCTTCAGCTGAAGGGCAAAAGTCTGGATTATTAGAAAATATAAGAAAAGAAAAACTATACCAATGGTAGTACACTAAGGTGGTGACCACACAGCTTGACATTGAGTTTGTCTTACTAGGAAAACCAAGAGCAAATATTTACTATTATTATTATTATTATTACTGTTCTATTTTTATTTCAGTGGGTACCTATAGGACCTCTCCTGTATTTCATATACATCCCTTGTAGAGAATTAGGGAGGTTTGTGGTGGGGGAGGATCATTATTCTTCATGCGTGTCATTTGTCCTCTGTTAGCTCCCCTCTGCAGGCTGGCAGCGAACTGAAACAAAACTCTGGAGCAGCTCAGAATTGTGTTTCTGTGTCTAATCTGAGACAGTTTTGAAGGTGGCCCTAACAGAATTGGAGTTAGCAGCATGCAGCAGCTGAAAATGTCATACTTTGGCTCTGCTTCTGGGTTGAGTCTCACTATTGCCCTTTGTTGTTCTCACATATCATTTTATTTTTAGGTGGTATTGTTTGTGAGGACATAGAGAAGAGAGGTGAGAGAGGGAGGGAAAGGAGGGCTGTTGGGCTATCAGCATTAATATACAGAAGTAAACTGGAGAGATGTTGGATCCCTCGAGTCATCCTTGGAGATCTGGACATGTAGGTGGGTGAATGTTGAGATCAAGTGTGAGCAGTAAGCTGGCATCAAGGTGGCAGCAATTTACAGCAAGGTTCCTCACTTATTAATTTCTCTGCATAATGTGTCCTCATGCAGGTGATGGGTATTCACCTGCTTTCTTGCAGGAAAATGTTCTGATGCACTCACAGCAGGGTGGGGAGGAGGCTGCAAAGTGAAGGGGGGGCTTGAGACAGGTAAACATGCCAGACGGGATTTCAGATGGGCCCCATCACGTTACCTTCCAGGAACAAATGTGTGGGATGCAGCAGGAGTATTTTAAGCTACAAGCTCATTTGGACTAACAAAGTGACATGCATTTGAAACAGCTGGGTAGACAGTAATTTAGAAGGTGAAGTTCAGTATCAGTTTGACAGGTCGTGCTTCGGTGTCACCCGTCAATCTGGTAATTTAGTTATGAAATATTTTTTGTGGTTTGTCCAAAATATCTCTGCCTGGTAGAGCGTTAGGTAAGATGGCTTCTGGGGTGCTTTGGATAAGGAAATTGCAGAAAAGTGGGAATGAAGGATGCAGCTTCAGGTAGTAGGGATTGTTTTACGTGTGTGAATTTCTTGAAATATTTGAGCACTGTAGAACATGAAAGTACTGGATATAATCTTTCTGTGCTCTCAGTAATGGCCAGAGCACCTCAGAACACTCTGAAGAGTTTAGATGGTTGATAGAGTTGGTTGAATGGGACAGGTTTGCCATATTCTCCCTCACATCTCCCCATCTACTTAACATAATCAGAAGAGAATAATTTTGCCACTTATTCACTTAAATTATTTAAATTTTGCTCCATTTGAGAGAGGAATTTCAGCTTTGGAGTGCAGTTATTTCGAGTAGTGTTCTGGATATAAAGGGAAGCTGTGGCAGAGATTCCCTGTCAGGAGGAGTCACCTGGAAGCAGCACCCAGTCCCTTTTTTCCCCTGCTAATCTTCAGACTTACTGGAAGCCTATGCATGCCTAGGGTAAAAGGGCACAGAAATAATACAATGGCAAAGATTTCCAGGGTTATCTTAACTACATTTCTGTCGAAGAGACATTGTTTCTTACAATACAGTCCTAAATCCTTTCTTCATTAAAATTTTAAACCACTCAGCTCCAGAGGAAAATGCTTTGGTTCCTTTTCTCCTTAAAAAATAATGTGCATGTGTCTTCTGAAATTGCACTGTTATATTTAAAAACACCTTAACAGGCTGCTTTCTAATGAGCAGGGGTTTTTTTTCTGATAGTGCACTTTTTCTAGAGCAGTGGAACAGGTCATAAATAGTTAATTTGAGCCATGGCTGTGTTTGTGCACTTGAGTAACAGCCTTGGTGGGGAACTTCTCAGTTGTGCAGACAGGCCACTGCAGCCTTATCAGCAACAGGAGCAAGATGTCAAATTTTCAGCAGGAATAGGAGACACTGGCAAAAAGTGCCATGTACTTCTAATTAAGTATAGAGCTGAAGTGCGTTTGCTTAAGACAACAGCATCCAAAGTAATCCATATTTTTTTATGTAAACTTTTTTTTTTTAAAGCATAATGCCCATTAGAATAAATTTGGACTAAGTTAAAATGTTGAAGCCTTTTCTTTATATATTCTGATTTTCTTCTATATCATCTGGATTTCAGCTGTCCAGTTAATCCCTGTCATCTCTTTCACGGCATTGGAATTTAAATATGTATATCATGTTTTGTTAATAATATGTCAGTGAATTGAATTACTCTCTATTCTAAATGAAAGCTCTTCAGGTTTAATGAGTAAAGAAATAATGTAAAATATAATAACCCAAGCCTTAATTTTTTCTTGATCACAAGTCAAGCCTTCTATATAATTTATTAAAGTAGCATAATGTCCTTACATTTGAGGTCAAGATTTTGCAGGCTTAGCAGAGATTTTTATGCATAAGGGAAAGATGAAACTTTAAAAATATTATTTCAGCAGTTTCATAATTTAGGATTGTGACCTCATGCTCTAAGAATAATTATGGTGCATCACGATCAGCAGTTTATCAATATTCATTCATGGACTTAGACTCTCTTCATATCATAGTTTGTTGGGTTTTTTTCCTTTCTTTTCATGCAACCATAGTAACTTTAAAATAGATGCTAAATGCCTTAAGGAGCACGGGCAGCTGCATTATTTGTGGATTGTGCTTTAAGCAGTATCTAAAATATTTATGAAAGCCACTATTATTCAGTTCTTTCCCTGATTTTTTGTGTAGTTGTTATACCTTCTGCTGCCAGGTGGGACCAGTGTTTCTAAGGACCTCTCACAGTGATGTTTGTCAGCTCTGCTTTCACTGTGGCCACTGTGAATTTGAATTTGCTGTGGCTGCATGTGCAGTTCCTGCAAAAATCAGGGGCAGTGAGGGGGTTTGCCGTTGGTTTAAGCTGAAACTGTAATGGCAGTTTGATGCCATTTGCCAAATGTGTGATTTTAAAGGCGTGAGAACAGATATGAAGGTCTGTGGCAGTAAATTCAGTGGTGTTGCATCAGTCCATAGTCAAGATGGGCAAATGCTGAGCACCAGCTACAAGGAAAAGCCAGATCAATGGCGTGAACACTTCGCCAGTTTATTAAAATTTCTATCTAGCATCTTTATTGAAGCATTAAATGAAGTTTTCTGGCCTACCCAGCCAAGACCAGCAGGCAGCAAAACAGCACAGACTCTGTATTTACAGGAGTGTCTTGTAAATACTCCAGAGAAGAGCAGCAGGCACCTGTGCTACTTCTGGTCAGAAAGCACCACCTGGCCTGGCAAAGGCCTGGCTGTTTGCAGGCATCCGGGACAAGCAGATGATTCCTCAGGAGGTCAGGCATGCAGAGATTCAACTACAAAAAGAGTAGAGCTCATGCCTTGGAAAATGGTGTGTTTATTCACTTCTTGCAGGAAGAAGGAACTTCTACCTTTGCTGGAATAGTGGTCATCTGAGTGGAGGTTTAGCTTGGTTGAGGAGCAGTTTTTCAGCCTAAGAAATCTCAGGAAAGCTGAGAATAAAGGCCTGTATATTTTCTTTGTCAAGTAAACCAAAGCCTATGATACTATTAATTTCATGGGTTTCTTCAGGCTTCAGCAAAATTCAGCTATTTTGGCTCTGGTGTGTGTTTTCAGTTGGGGCAAAACATCCCAGCTTTCCTCCTTGAGACGGGCACAAGGCTTCATGCCTGCCCTGGTCCACCTTGGTATCTTGTAGGCAGGGCTGCTTCTTGACCTGTTTGCTGGCTGTGGTAGGGGAAACTGCACCCTGTGTCCCAGGGTTGGGGGAATTTCCAACTTTTGGGGTCGAGTCCGAGGTTGCGCAGCGATAACCTGCAGCCTGCCGCGCTCTGCCAGCCACTGCAGCTGGTTCCTGAAGGGCTGGGAGCAGAAGGGACTGACTCTCCACATTATTCTGCCAAGCAGCTTGGCCTGAGCACTTGTGTGAGGCAAACCTGAGGTGCTGCTTCAGCCTGGTTCTGCTGGGACACATTCGTGGGCTTGACATTAGTAGGCAATTTGTGCTGCATGTTGCCTGAGCGCTGCTGTGCTTGACAACACAGTCACCAGTGAGGGTAACAAAAGGCAGAGCAGCATTTGTGAGATTAAAGCAGTGTTTCTGGAATGAAAGAAGCGTTGAACTTCAAACAAGTGCTTGGTATGCATCTACTTTTATTAAAATTCCTCAGTATGACTGTGAAATTTGGATAATAGCCTCGCTTCTCCCAAGCGTTAGCAAGTTCCTCTTTGACTGTCTTTGAGTCCTTGCTGGTGTAAAAAGCCTGGAAAAGGTTTTGGCAAGTTCTTACAAGTGTGTTTAAGCAGCTTAGAAACACTGTTTTTGTAGATACAGGAGCACAGATACAGATTTTCAAGGGAAGGTATGGACAGTGTTGCCTGAAGCTGCTTTGTATGGGCTCATTAAAATCAGGATGGCTCTGAGGCAAGTCCAGGAAATATTGCAAGGATGTCTTCAAGGAAGGTCCACGTTTGGAGTCCAAAACCACAAAAAAGACGACAGCGCTCTCCAGTGTGGTCAGGCTTTTGCAAATTCAATAACTAGGCATCTATAGACAAGTGCAAAACTAGAACACTTTATTTGGGGAAAACAAACAAGAATAAGTGAGTCAGATGCATATCTGATGACTGATAACACGCTGAAAAAAGTTCCTGGTTTACAGTAGCAAGTCCAGCAGACCCCTAGACAGAGCCTGAGGAGATCTTTATGTAACTGAGCTGTCTGTGTGTTCCCACCTAATAAGTTTTGAATGTCAGCCAACTCCAACTAAATTTGACAGTGGGTAGCTATTACAGCTATTCCATTTTAGCTGTTATCTCTTACCAGTTCCATTAAAAGAGGTGACTGGAAGGAGGAAAGGCACTCAATTAGTGCCCCCACTAGAGGAAAGAGGCTAGTTAGCATTTTTCTCCTATTAAACATTGCAAGCAGGAAGGAGAAAGACCTAGGAAACAAGGTTTCACTATTCTTGCTGCTGAATGACAATAATTTTTTGAAATAGCAAAGCGTTTTCATATACTTTGGAGCTGTACTCTTTGTTTTGTGCATGTTATTTAGGAACATGAAAAGTAAATATAGAAGTAGGAAGCTGGAGGTCTTTTATTGTTTTGTGACAGCAGTGGGCTCGCACACCAGGAGCTGCCTGGGGTGAGGTGGTCTGAAGCCTGAAGGTGTGCAGATGGGGGCCTCTTGGATCCTCCAGCTGTGCCATAAAACTGAGTTACACTCTGGCTGCTGCAGCGTTTGAAACCATGGGTGCTCAAAGCTTGCTCTTTGTTGAGTCATCTTCTTTCTTGCCCAAGTGCTTATTCTGCATATTGCACACCTGTTTTTAACAGAAATAATTTGGATGGCTACGGGGCGGGGTGGGGGAAGGCAAAAAAGCAGATTGTTTTAGAATAGGCAGAAATTCAAAGAAGCCAGTTTAAATGGGGTTTGAGCAACGTGGTCAAGTGGAAGGTGCCCTTGCCCATGGCAGGGGGGTGGCACCAGATGAGTCCCAAGGTCCCTTCCAACCCAATCCATTCAGCGATTTGATGATACTGTTTAAAGAAGCAAAGAATGTGTCACCAGGTTCTTTGATTTTAATTGGCTCTGTGTGGGACCTGTTGTGTCAGTGAGTAATATTTGTGGTACAACAATGAATGCAAATATTGCAGTCCTTGCTAAAGGAAATTGAAAGTCTGTGCCACAAACAGGCTGCAAAAGTGAGTTCTAGTGGGGGTGATGGATTAGCAAGTAATAATGTTTGCTCACTCTGCTGTACACCTTGATTTCTATATAACTTGTGGAAATTTATGCATAAGCACTTAGTTACACACACTCATAAATTCTCTGTCTGCCTCTGCAGTAGTGTGCTTTTGTGCATAAACAGTTAAACATCCTTTTCCTGAAATGGGAGGGATGGTGGTATTTTTAATTATTGTACCAGCTTGTATTCCCACTGAAGTTAAATGCAAGCTGCCCTCCAAAATCAAGGCCTGCTATACATTGCAAGAGCGTTGTGGCAGTATGTAGCAGAGGATTTAGGAGATGAACTGAGGCTGTGTTAGTTGTAGAACATAGCTCTCCTGGTCTGTATTTTGCTTAGTGCTCCCATTTTCCTTTAGTCTTTGCTATCTGGGTTTCAGCTACTCAGTAGCCAGAGAGAGTGGTAGTTACAGTCCTGTGTATCATTAGTATGTGAGCAGCAGAGTGAATTTCAGCTGAATAAAAATGAATTCTTTGACTTGCAATTGTGAACGCTTCTAGTTTGCCTTGACAATCCTGTCAAGACAAATTTGAACTTTGTCAGCAATTGTGATTTCTTGTGGGAGAATTACCAAAAGCCTTTGCTCTAGGTATCAGTCAATGATTGCAGCCCTCATCTGCTATTTGACCAAAATTTTCCATGGCACTCAGCAGGCTATTACTTGTCACTCTAACATATAATGGAGGAGTATTTTAATTGATTTAAAAGTTAAAATTTATGGTTACTTAATACAGTATAGCTGTATTACATGTCAGTGGTTATACTTACTGTGAAAATAGAGAAAGGGGAGTTGAAAGGACTTGGGGTTTGGAATATTTTTAAAACACATGCCATTGATTTTACCTTCAACTTCAACAAGCTATCAATAGAGTTTTTATTTAGTTAATGGGAGCAGAGGTTTCCTGTTATGTAATTATTGTTGATTTTAAAAGGGATTCTGGAATGTTAACTGTGCATCTAGTTTCTAAAACTGTTTCTTCCAAGATTCAATAGTATTTCTGCTCAAAATTCTTTCTTTTTGTGCTGAACTTTGAGTAATTGCATTTTTGATCCGATGCTGTTCTGTGCTATCACCTAAATCGTTCCTCTGTCATGGTTTCCAGGTGCCCAAAATAGGCATAATAATACATAAATCCAAGGGTTATGTGAAACTGAAAATTGTAAATCACTCTGAATGCTGTACAGCATGAGCGTGGTTGGTGCATTTGCACACATGCAGGTTACGTATGTGCTGGAGTATGGGATCAGATGCTCTGGCAGTGCCATCTTCCTAATTGCTCTCATGGTTGCAAGTATGCAGGGACTTTCTAACTGGAGATGATGAGTTTAAACCATCTTTTTCTCTGTGTCCCTTTTAACACAAGCCCTTCTGCAAGCAAGGGACAAGAGCAAGGCACTACAAAGAAGAGTGACTTGCATTTCTCTCCTCTCCACCCTGCCCATTGTCAATTTACCTGACTTTCTAAATTAGAGGAAAAAGTATGGAAAGAATATCTGCATTCCTTCTGCAGGAGTAGGATGGGAAACAGGGCTGTTGAATACTCATTTATGTACCTCTCTTTTGCTTCACACTGCCTGACTCTCCACATAAATGGCAAGCAAAGGGAAAACACAGGAACTTGAAGTGTGCAAATAAATGTGGCAGCCGACAATATCACCACCAACAGGAGTGAACTTACCTTGGGGTAAATGTAAGAGTAAGGATCTCTGAAAATTGTAAGTGGAGGTGGGACAAGTGGGAAGTGATGTTCCTGTCTGAACTGGAGCTGCTGCTTGCCGTGTGCTCTGCTAATCATCACAATTTTTAAAAGCATATATGAAGCCCAAGAAGGCTGTTTCACCTGTGACAAAATTCACAGGTTGGACTGGGATCATGATTACTGGAGGGGATCCAATTGCAAACTGTTGGGAAGAGTCCTGAGAGCCAGAGAGATTGGGAAGGAAAGTGATTCTTTAGGCAAGACAGGATTAGTAAAGATAGACATGGAAACTCTACACTTTATTTTTAGGAAGATGTTTGGTTTGGGCCATGAGACCAGCAGGGTGGAAAAAACAAATTTACAAACTACCTCTGTGTCTATATACCTAGAGCTGCAAGAGTCATCCTATTTCATGTATCAAGTGACAGTGACATGCATTAAAACACCATGAACAGGTTGAATTTCCTAAAAATGGAAAAATGTTAGTGAAAAGGAAGCCATCATTATTTCAAATAGTGGCTTTAGAAGTTGATAGAAGATGCTTCCAAATAATGTGAATATTAGTCTTCTAAAATATCTGTTAATCAGAGATAGTGGTAAAGTTGGAGTTTGGTTCTCACTGTATCATCTGAAGCCAGTGCCAAGCTGGAAACTTCCAGTAAAATGTAAATACCTGTGCCTAATCTTATTAAGGATCATTACTTTTTGATTAGTGAGATTGTTTTAGGGGAATTATTTATTTTTTCAATCTTCCTTTTACAAATGTGCATAGAACTC
The DNA here is from genome assembly GCA_013400435.1 of Pycnonotus jocosus. Taxonomy (NCBI): domain Eukaryota; kingdom Metazoa; phylum Chordata; class Aves; order Passeriformes; family Pycnonotidae; genus Pycnonotus; species Pycnonotus jocosus. The sequence continues at coordinate 809,599 of VWYP01004764.1, forward strand.
CCTGCATCTTGCAAAATCCTCATGTTTGTTATTGTCAGGAATTTCTCATGGGCTTGGGTCTCAGCACTGAGTTCCATGTTGGTAGCTCATACTAAATGGTACTGCGAGCTGCCTGTTGCTTTTCATCTCCCCTACATCCTGTTTATGAAGCTTAGATTGGTGTGCAGACCTTCCTACTTCTCTTTTCTGTTCCTGTGTGGTGTTTTAATATAGCAGACACTAGTGCTGTAATTTCAATACACTTTCAACATCCACCCTAATTTTGTCATGGTGGATGGTGGGGAGCGGGGCATAAGGGAGTTAAAAGACCAAACCCCACACTCCATTCTCCCCTTAGATTTTTTCAGATCAAGCTATAATTATCCATGTTGCCTTCCTAAGCCTGTAGGATTGCTCTTATGAGGAAAGGTCTGCCATACTGGGGCTATTATGTGACAAGTTGGAAAATAGCCTTTGTTCCCATGGTAACCTTTTTTTGTGCTTTGGTGCATTTTTTCCCTATGGTTTCATGGTTGCTCTGGAGGTTTTTCTATTGTGGTATTTTAATCCCCAGTAGACAGTGGATGGCAGTTCAGTTTACTTTTTGCTATTATGAAATAATTTAATTTTGAAAAAAATTTATTTGATTATGGAACTCTCGTAAACTTTTTTATGTTGTGGTTAGAGTATTAATGGTGTGGTAGCTTTCTCTGTAAGCATGTCATGCACTCAGAAGTCAAAGCAAACAGTTGGTAATAGGAAAGTAGTCCAACTGGACCAAGCTGCTTCTGTTGTAAACTAATATTTTTAATACAGTTGTTCTTTTAGGACTTTTGGGGCCAAGCCGTTGCCAGACATATCAGGTGGATTTTTGTCTGCAACAGAATGACATTTCTTAAGGTCATTAACAGTCAAGAGTGTGGTCATCAATGTCATTTCAGGTTGCTGCAATAAGGGTTTCATAAAATAAGCTTTCAAACAAAGGAAGGTATTTTTAGGAGTTATTTGGTTTTTAGACTCTGAGGGAAGAACTTCAACTGAAGTTGTAAGCCTACTTTTGAAAGGAGGAGGCTTTTTAAAGAGATGCTTTTATTGCTGGTAACATCTCCCTGCATTTGCCTTCTTTGTGCATTTTCCTCCCTCGCTTTCAATTTTATTTGTTTCAGAAGCCTTCAGTAGCAGGGGGATGTACTCATGCAGTCTTGTCTTGCCTGGAATTCCTCATGGTTATGATTTCCCACTGAGGCCCCCGTCAGCAAGTGAGCCTCACTTGAATCATGGCATTTTATGCAGCTATAAAGTGTTTCTGGCATGAGAAGGCAGCAGAGCCTCAACAGGTAAACACAACTGTGCCCTGGTTGGGAGAGTTACCAGGGTGCATAATGGCTCACATAGTTTTCAGTAGTGGGAAATGAGATGGTGCCATAAAAATGGGATTTTCCAAGCTGTATGTCTCCTCCTAGTTAGGCCAGGTGAGCAGGTGCAGGAAAAGAAAGAGTTAAATGTACTCCCTGCCCCCCTCAAACAGACTTTCAATAATTAACCAGATAATTTTCCAGATAAACTGTTCCTGCCTTATCTTGCTATACATAGCAATTTATAATCAGCAGCACAAACACCAGCATTGCATGCATTTAAACTGCACTAATTCTATAAGTGGGCCAAATATGAAAACTTTGAGCAAATGCACCGCGAGGCTTACTGGAGTTCTCTGCTTTCCAAAGCCAAAGGCTTAATCCTGATAGGAAACTCCCCAGCTAGGTTAACTATTCCTTTTCAATAGATAACTATATCTATGTACTCAAAAAGCTGCAGAGCAAGGAAATTTTATTTCCCTGGAGCAGTTGTGTCTTGGTAGGTTGTGACAGCAGTTAGAGGAGAAAAGTGCATTGCAGAAGAAAAGTAGGAGGATGTTATACTTCTCTGATCACTAAATCACTGGGTAAAAATTAGATTTATTTCCCTAGAAAATAGGTGCTCCTCAGTTTCAGTCCATCAGAACACACATTTTTTGATGCTTAAGTTTATATTTTTCTGTAGTTGGCCAATTATTTGGGGGCAAAATTTGGATTGCCGACTATAGTTGCTACCAAAATATTTCAGTAGAGAAGGTCAAGGAGAAGTCAAGGTTTACAGCTGGATGGAGGAAAACGCTGAGTCCTGTCAGCATCCACTAAGGTAAATGGGAACTGAAGGAGCATAGCACACTTGCTTCATTTTGTAAAATCAACATATGCCTTAAGGTTAAGCTAAATACAGGAACCTGTTCACTTTGACTGCGGCACAGAACGCATCAGATTCTATTTGCCGAATAAACATCAGAACCTAAATGCTTTTTTAAAATCCTGAGTGCATCTTTATAGATTTGGTGGGGCTTGGAAAAAAGGTTGAAGCCTTTTCTATTAGTGCATGTCAGAGTTTGCTTGTTATCATAATTAAGATCCAGGTATGAAAGTGTGATGTGTGACCCTCAGGCATTGCTAAATAAAGTAACTTAAAGTGAAAGCTGGAGTTCTCAAGGAAAAACACCATCCAAGTTCTCAGTTTGCTTTTTCTTAACTAAATGCACTTCCCTTCCAAGTCCTACATGTTCCATCATACTAAGCATTTCTTAAGATTAAAAAAGGTTGTAGTTTTTGAAGTTCAAAGAATCAAAGCTTCTGTATTCTGTCTTGAAATACAGAAGCTCTGTGCTTTAAAAAAAAACCCCAAAAACACCTAAATAACTAATTGAGACTGGCCGCTAATTTAAATGTGATATCACAGCTACTGAATCCTCTTTGGTTGGTTGGGGTTTTTTTATACTTCTTTAAAATAAAAGAGGGTCGGTGTTGCTCTGCCGGCTCTGGGAGTGTTGCTGCTGAGGCTCAGGGATGGTTGGGTTCTAGCAGTTCTCCCTTAGCTCAGCATTCCCAAGGTCCCACGTGACTTTCTTCTCCTCCAAAATTCTGATCATTTCATCTCTGCACCTTTTCACTCCTCTCTGCTTTCTTGGTCTGCTGACAAGAAGATTGGTTTATATACTCTGACATTTAAGAAATACCATTTTCCAGCCTGCTGATCTGCTTTATTCAAGTAGTTATAGGAGAGAGCCAGGGCTCCTTCCCACAGTGAAGCTCTTTAAAAATTCAGGTTATACAACAGAAACTGATGCTGGTCACACATTAGTATTGACAATTAAAGTGGAGCAAAATCTGGGAGATGATACATGGCACTGGGGGAGGCCATGACTGCCATGATTGTGGAGTGAATTGGTTTAATAAGTAATCTACTGGACAGGGTTTGGTCAGTATGTCACTTTCTAAGGGAGTAATAGAGTTTTCTTGGGCAGTGAAATTATTGTTACTATGTGGAGGTGCACAAAAATAATGGAGGCAATGTGAAGAGGAGGTAGATGGTGTCTATGCTGTCTGCTATGATGGCTGAGGGAACAATGAGTTAGAGAAAGAGAGGTACTGGGAGAGATGCTCGGAGAAGTGAAATACCACTGAAATACCCAGCTCTTGTTTTGGGCCACAGGAAGGTTGGTTTCAGTATTTCAGTGTGCAGAGTGGACTATCAGATTTTTATGTGCTAGTTCCTAGTAGAGGATGACTCTAGCTGGAGGTTATGCCCCTTCAGAAATGAGGTGAGAGGGTACAAGTAGGCTGCTGGCAGCCTCTGCATCTTGAATATCCTGATTATTCTTCCTCTTATGGTTCCTTTTGTTTCTTCTTGTGGTAAAAATATGATTCTATAATCTCAAATTCTTTTTACCTTTGTTTTTGCATACCTTTATTTATTGAGGCGTACCCGAGCTCCTTCTGTTTGTTTTACTGCCAGAAAATTTTCAGTATTGGAAAGAAAAGTCAATGACGTGGAATTAAAAAGGACTCATCTAGATCTCATAATAATAAAAGCGCTTGGAACAAATGACTTTGGAATTCATATTGTGGCTTATGCTTCTTTGGACTGCTTCATTTTATCATCAGAGAGGCATCATTTGTTTAAACTGTTCTCCTGTATGACATCTGGTTTGAAAAGCATAATAACCTATATAATCAGCTTTTTAAATGCTGGATTATCTGTGGGTTTATTGACTCTTCTTTACAAAATCTGTTATTTCTAATTAATTCTCCATATAACTATTACTAAAGCCAACTCTGAGAGACACAAATGAGCTTGATGGCAATGGCTAGTCAAGGTCAGCATTTAACTGCCAGCATTTGCACTGTTAGGGATAATAAATCAGGCTTACTCTTAATCACATACCCTACAACGTGACAAATGTTACTGGAGCCATCGAAGCAACCGTTTTACAAATCATTTAGGAGATACATTTGGCATTGTTAAACTCTCCCTGCTGCCCTTGGCTGTAACAGCACTGGGATAAAATATGAATGCTCTGGTAGATCTCCTCTCTTTGAATCCTAGAGAGTTTAATGAGGGTGGTGTGGGAGTGTGTTTGCTTATTCTTGTCAGAAATAATGAGAAAGCATGAAAGCAATAACACCTAATCAACTTGAGGAGCCACTGGCTTCTGAAAATGGGAATGAGTAGCCAGCTCTACGGCACTATTTCATATTTCTGGTGGTTTGGGTTAGGAGTTTGTATTGAAACTAGCTTGCCACCCACAAGGAATGTCCTGGCTCAACAACAGTCCATTGTGTAAAAGTTGTAAAAAACCCATGTTAAATATCAGAGCAATAGGGTTTAGGCTCTGATTTGGTTTTGTGAAAATAGAGTGCTTTCACTCAATCTGAATTTTAAGACTCAGACCTGCTGTGGCCTACATATGCCATTAGATTTAGCATGTCATTCAAATAGATACTTGGCACTAGGCTAATTACTCTCCAGGGAGTCAACTATACAGTTTCTAATCTTTTTTTATGGTATTCAATCTTACATGGACCAACTCTTGGATATTCCAAAAGAGAGAATGACTTGTTACTTAAGTAACGTGGAGTATTGTAACTAAACTTCTCATCTGGAGCAAAAAATCAAACTCCAAAAAAGTTCCAAAAGAGCTAAAAAAAAAAAAAAACAACAAAAAAGAGCAAAAATTAAATTTAAGTAGATATCTGTGTTATAATCAACTGAATTTAACACTGAATTTAATATTTTTCTTATTAAGTGTTACCTGCCTGTAACTTTTCCCACATGCCAGTTTACATTAGGCATTTTTAACTGGGAAAAAATTTATGGCATGTTGCTGTGGAAAATTAATGCAGAGGGAAATACTTAACTTGGAGCATGCATGAGAAGTAATTTCAATGGGGGGTGGTTTAGTGTAGTTTTTCTGCCTGTGCCTATTATAGAATAAAGAGATATAATGATTAATAAAAATAATAAGAGTGATGAATTAATGAAGTATCTTTTTATGTCATCAACACTGGATGTCTGGCCTTGAAATGAAGAGCAAGGGGTAGATTCCTTGTCAGTCAGATCTTGTTCACAATGGTCACTAAAGAAAGGGATGGCAGCCTGAAAAGAGAGAGATTTAGGAGGAAAAGGTACAACCATCTCTGTGTGCCTTGTTGGGAAAGAAAAGCTTCCATGGAGAAAATGAGTTATCCTGAGGTTTAGCTTGTGATTTGAGTGTATTTTTGGGCTCAGCCTTGTATTATTTGCACCACTTTACCTTTGTGTGAGGTATTACAGCAGCATTTTGAATTGGCTAATACCCTGGTATAGCATGGGTGAAAGAGAACATAAGAGATTTTAAAAACAAGCCAAACATTGTTCGTTGAAGACAATCATAGCCAGAGCTGGCACAAGCTGGGGAAGATTGAAGTACCAACAGCAAATATCAATGTTTCTTTGCAGTAAACTATTTGAGAACAACTCCATGTTTGAAACTCCTGTTAAGAATGAAAATGCCTCCTTTGTGTTTTAACGTATTCCACTTTTAAACTGAATAAAAGAAGGAGTTAATTCGATTTAATTCCAGAATGTTAAGCTTGCACCTGTAATGCTGTGGCTGAGTAGCTGAATACATACTTTGTATTCAGGCTGTACCTTCCAGCTGTATTCCAGTCTTCAGCAGAGAGGAGCACTGTATAAAATATGCTGTAGATTGGGTCTTAGGTAGGCATTTAATAATAGTCGTGGATCAACTGGTGTCTTGATGTGTCTTTGCTGACTTTTTTTTAACCTAATAATTCTGTGAAAGTGCAATTTTATAGGGTAGCTTGTGTCTAAAAAAAGGCTCTCCCACCTTCTGCAAATCCTACATGACAATTTATTTTCAACTAAAAATAATACATAATTACATATATATATATGCAGTATGTATATATAGAGAAGCATGTGCGTGCATATATGTATAAAAATAAAAATCATGCACACTGCTGTGATACCCTGGAAACCTCCATTCTCTCTACAGGAACAGCTCTCTAATAAAATTACCTCTTTTTCAGATATTAAAAGAAATACACTGACCTCTTTCAGGGTAGGAAGGCTAGGAAAGTTTTTGCCAGTCTTATGAAGAAATGGGAACACGCAGCATCAAAATTACAAATCCCCTGAGACATTTTGGTCTTATGTCAGAACTGAAGTGTTTCCCTTCTCAGGCAAAATACTGATGTTTGCAATGAAAGAAAGAAAATTTTCAAGGTTAGTTTTCCAGGTTATGGGAATTTTCTCTAGAAAGCAGACACCATTTGAAGAATTTTGTCTAATGGGAGGGCTAATGTTTTTCATGCGGTATGGAACGTGCTGGAGGGAGAAAGTCCCGTTCTTCGCCTTAACACATCAGAGCTGGATACCAGCACAGCCTTGGCAAATCCTGGAAAAGTTGCTTTTCCTGAGGGTAAATTAATGCAGCGTGTGCAGGTATCACTGTGACTGAAGCACGCAGAACTTATTTTAACAAGGATTTGGTGAGGCTTTCTCTCCTAACAGATGAGCTAATGCCATCACCTAGCAATTATCAAGTAGTGAGATGTTATGTAATGAGAGCATAAATAGCACAAGGACTAAAACTAGTAAATCTAACAGGCTAGCGAGCAGACAAGAGCAGGAATACTGTTTGGAACGTTTTGATTAACAGCTGAACGCTGTCATTTAAGCAGACATTTAGATTTGATGTTGCAGTAAAGCTGCAGGCCAGGAGAGCTGCAGTCCCTCATTTGGAGTGACCCTCGAGCTGTGCCCCCTGGATAAATCACTTGGCCTCTGCATACCTCTTTAAAGGAAGTTAGAAATTTGGGAAAAGGCAAGGGGTTCATACTTGAGATTTCTTAAGAGCAAGCTCATTATCTCGCATTTGAATTAAAACTACCTGTGGACTTTGTTTCACAGTGGCTGATGGACAAATAACCTGTGACCTGCAGTTTGAACTACCTGATAATTCCCCTGCTGGTGTGAACTCTTTCAGGGTTGTTTTTGTAGCTGTTTGGCAGCGTTCAGAGAGAAAACATGTAAGAAAGGCAAAAGGTCACGTTTACCTGGAGAGGGGAGGCTGTGGGGAAGGAGGTACTCTCTCCAGGCCCATGGAGACATGGGAGGGATCCAAAGCTTTCATCTCCTTCAGGATCTGGCATACTTCTCCAAGCATGCCCATTGCATTAGGGTGGCATTTCCAGTTCCTAGGGGAAGAAGGGAAGGAGGAAACTCAGGAACAGGAAATGTGACTTGTTTTTGAAAAGCATTGTCTTTGAGAGTTGCTGTGGAAAGTGTTTCCCAGAGGTGCCCTGTAGTTTAAAGCAGAGGTGGGTGATTGAGGCAGGGCTTGCAAGGTGCATCGCTCCATGAAGCTTGAGGATGCTCTGAACCTCCAGTGCTGCTTTTCTGGCACCTACAGGCATATGAGAGGATCTTCTGAACTTGCAGAATGTACAAAGGCTTCAAAACTACATCAGAAGTAAGCTGCTAAATTACAGGAATATTAGAAATTAGCTCATGGACTGTTGCAGTGGTAAACAGGAGCACAGACAGGGGAGTACATACCACCTTGCTGCACTACTTCATCTAATGGCCTGAGAGGTTTCCTTACAGGTACTCCATAGCTGTGAAGGCTTCAAACAAATAAAGAAACAGAAAGAAAATTTATAGCTGCCAGGTTGCTGCCAGAGTGGTTTGTTAGTTTGTTTGGTTTTTATTTTCAGTTTTAATCATCTGCTACCGATAAATTCCACTGCCCTTGTGGTAACTTCTCACATTAACATTGATATATTATGGGTGTTTTAAAACAGACAATAAAAATATTGCACTTACTAATTAAAGCAATTCGTGTATTCAGCCAGGCTCTGCCAGAAAGAGTTGTGGTTTCCTAATTGTTCGGTGCCTTGAGCAATATACCTGTTATAAATTCTTAATTGAAATTTGTATTATGGCTGGTATGATTTGAAATATTCATAGCTGTTTTGTTTTGTTTGATTGTTTTCACTTCAGCTCTTCATTGAGAAGCGTATCAACTGGATCTTCAAGACCTTCCAAAGTGTGTTTGGTGTGTGGAGATGAGGCATCTGGATGTCATTATGGTGTGGTTACATGTGGCAGCTGTAAAGTTTTCTTCAAGAGAGCAGTAGAAGGTAAGAAAACACAAAACAGAAAATATCAACAAAAAAGACAAGATGTATTCTTTTTTTTTTTAAAGAAATATACATATATATACACACATACAATTTTTCCTACGTGTTTTCTGCTGTTGGTAAAATTCTGTGTTGTTAATATGAAAAAAAAAAAAAAAGTTGAGTGACCTTTACAGACTTTGTAAGCAACTACTTCAAGTGGAAAAAAAGGTTTTTAATATCTGATAATAAACAGTTCGTGGCATGCAAAGGGCATAAATACCATATAGGTTTTTGGAAGGCTTTGCTGATGAGTAAATGTTCTTACAGCCACAGATGAACTAGGAGATAGTTACTTACTGATTTATCTTCATGGGAAAAAAAAAAAAAAAACCAACAAAAACCTAGAAGGAAAAAAATAGGCTCTTAATATGGTGTCCAGCTTGTGCACTGGGAAGAATGAGGCAGTGTGAGGTGTGATTCATTTCTTCTGTGATCATTAAATCTACTTCTGATGGCAATAAGGATTTAGCTCTCTGTTAAATAGACCTGGAGGGCTTGTGCGTCATTAAGTCAAGACTTCTGGTAATGTCTATCAATCTATTTATCTATCTATCATCAAAAGTGTCAATCTAATTGAAATTAACTTCCCAAAGTTACGAGGACATGGGAAAGGTTTCCCCTTGCTGAAAACATCTTCTCTTAAAGTTGTGCAGTAGCTGACCTTGATGTCCTCATTCCCCAGCTTCTTGAGAATTTAGTTGCTTGATATAGCACGTGAACTGGAAAACCTTCCTTTTTTGGGTGAGTGATTTCCTCCGTGTGCTTCCACACCACATCATGGGTGGCTCTTCAGACATCCACATCTGAGCTGACCCCTGAATCACAAGAAGATATTTTTTGGGTGGGTGGTGGTGATGGTGAAGCTTTCCATACACCTGCAAATGCTGTGTGAAGCGACAGCACCTTCTGTTGGCTTCATTCCTGCTTCAGGAAAGCTTGCTCTCCTGTCCTGAATCACTGTAATTTCAAGGTACTATTTGTCCACGTTTACATCTCTTTTGCTGGCCATTCTAACATCATATGATGGATGTTCCCATCCAGATTTACAGGAATTGATGAAAAATTTCTAAGGAGTCCCTTCGGGAGTTAACAGAGCAGCAAGACTGTGTTTCCAAGTCTCAGAAGCCAAAATTACTAGGGAAGGATTACTCGCTGATTAGGCACAGAAATACAGTTTTAAAATGTAATTAAAACTGATAATTACTGAAAGTTTGCAAGTTAAGCAAAAAAAATCAAAAAATGAAAGAAAAAGCTACCCTGTCATCCCTAAAAAATTTGATGTGTTTTAAATTAGTTTAAAATACATTTTTTTAGAGTCATTAGAGTAACATACATGTACCTACCAGTGGGGTGTGAACACTGTCTAGACTTCTTGGTATGCCTATGACTGAGCTCTTGATGCTACCAGTAGCATTGTTGTTAGGCAGACATTGAAATTTTGTCTTGGCTTGCACTTTTTTTTTAATATACTGTAGAGTGTTAGCCCCAAAAGGGCATAGCAAAAACATAATACACATATTGGCTTCAAACATCCTGGCACTATCCATAGAAATGAAAAGTCGTGTAGGTGGTTTTGTAACAAGAAGTTTCTTGTAGAGCCACTCTAAATTTTTCAGTTGGTAACTGGACGAATAAAACACCCCCTCCTAAGGTTTCCTCTTTGAAACAATTGAAACATTTAAATATTTGTAGCACAGGGACACACACATTTCTTTCATGATCCACTAAGCATTCCTCAGTTGAAGATGTCCCTGCTCTTTGCAGGGACCTTTAAAGGTCTTCTCCAACTCAGCCCCTCTATCAGTCTATGAAGTGGGGAGACAAATTGGGTTAAAAAGCATGGAAACACAGAAAGGAGGGATTTGGAGAGAGAACTCTGCACACCACCCAGCTTTTTGGGTCTCAGCTGGAATTGCTAACATTGTCAGCACACCTTGAACAGCCTTTGAGTGCCAATTCCTTCATGCTCCTCTGAAATCCTACAAAACCAGAGGGATTAGAACAGAAAATAACAACTGTATTGGAATTTAAAACCAAGAAGCTAAGAAGAACAAAGAGACTAAGGTTTGCATTTCAAATTATAGATCTGGTAGTTGTATTCCCAGTTAATCATATCTTGGAACTTTCAGGAAGGATCTGATGGATTTATGAGAAGGAGAGTTGTAGACCAAAAAAGGATTAAAATGGGTTTATTGGTGAAATTTCAAGAGTAACTTCAGATGGCACTAAATCCAAGGCTGAAAATTACCCAAGTACTAGTTTTAATATCAAGTAGGCACGGACCTTTTGATGACTCACTTGATGAACAGGAGGCTGGTTTGACGAAACGTGTTTTTTGTCATTAACATAGATTTGATCTGCCTTGCAAACGCTAAGAATCCTTAGACTGTAAAGTGTTGGTAAATGGTGTCACTGCAAAAGTTAAGGTGTATACATTTAGAATATATTTTTATATTGGTTAGTTTTAGTCTGTGGGGTTTTTTTCCTCGATTACAGATATGGCCAATCCTAAAGTCATTTGAACTTGGATTTATGATCAAAATAGAGTCATATGCTGAAAATACATTGTACTGTGAGGGAACCTAAAGCACCTGGCCAGGCTTGTCTTCTCTTTTTCCACTGAAGCAGCTTTCTCTAAGGAGAGTTACAGGCTTGAAGTCAGAAATCACAGCTGTTCTTGCCTATGCTCTGCATTTTCAGTCTTCATTTGTTCAAGTTCCAGACGAGTATGAGGTAATCTCTCCTAAATCACAATTTATATTGTTTCGTAAGTTGCTAATCTTTTATTCTTCCTTTGGCTTGGAAGTAAGAAAAAAGGAAGGCATTTTTTCATCTCCATATGGTGCTAAAGACTACAGCAAAAATGACCATTTTCTTCCAGTTATTTTGCGTATTTGCTTGGAGATTTTTCACTACTTGAAATGGAGCATTAAAAAATTATGTTGGACCAGTTACAGGGAAGCTTGTCCTTTTTTTTTAATACAAAGATGGGATAATTCAGTAAAGATCAGATTCTGTTCTTGATTTCTGTTCCAGAACGTTAATCTTAAAGCCAGTTTTTCAGTTTTAAGTAAAAAAATAGATTTCTCTTCAGCTCTGAAGTAAAAACATAGGCACAACAACAGAAGTTTCTAGGGTTGTGGGGTTTGTTTCTCACGTGAACTTTTGCCAGTTTGGAGTGGAGGGCTAGTTTGGCTGAAGAAAGCTTTTCAGTCTGATCTGATGCCTCCTGGGTGTAGCAAACTTGCTGTGCCCGTAAGTGAGCAGTGTAGGAGCAAAGAAATCCTACCTGTTTTTTTTTCACAAAGAGATGCTTTTCCTATGCACTGTAAGTGAAAGAGCTTCCCAAGGCTTGATAAGCCCTAGTAGGAGAGAAACAAAAGGCTCCCTCTCTGTGCCTACCTTGTTTTTTGGTTTTGTTTTCATTTCAGTTGAAGTGGAAAGCTTATCAAGGTATGAGAAATGTTAACATACATAACTCTTGAATAATATGCCTAATTAGCATAACTTTTTATAGAATACCACTGGTGAACAGGGGAGTTTACTGTATTGATCATATACAAAAACAATACTTTTTATGCTGTATGAAACTGATACAAAACAGGCGTTTTGCACACCCATTTTGCAGTGTCTGCACCCATGAATTTTGTAGGTCTGTATTACTGTAATTAATTATACATACAGTTCTTCACTCTCCACTCTTCTGTTCATTCACTCTGATGGAGTCAGTGTTTTTCCATAACAGGCTGCAATTTTCCTTTTATCCACTTTCCTAAGGTCCGTGGCCTCTCTAAATTTGACACCACTCAGTGCAGATGTCCATATGTTTTCGTAGAAATTTTTATGTGGGATTTGAAGTTGACTCTGTTCCTGACCTGTTGCAAGAATCTGTTTTACAACCTATCAAACAGAAATATTAGGTGAAGAGCAAGCAGATGGGTGATCTGCTGAGGGCAAGTGAGCTGGTCAAATTCATGTAGCAGCTGCTACTCTTACTTGATATGCTATGGTTAATAGGTGTAAAATAAAATTTAAATAATGAAGTCGTTATAGGTTTGAAGCTGCCACCAGCCTTCCATGCTTTCATGTAGATACATGAAAAAGACTTTTCCTGGGTTTAGCTCTGGCAGGCAGTATTGCTCTGTGAAATGAAGTCTTCATTCCTTCTCCAGGCTGGCTTTAGTTACTAAGGGCTTGGAGTTGAGGAGACTGGTAGGAGGAAGGTGCTATAAAAATTTGCAATGGGATCCCAAAAAGGAGAGGAAAAAAAAACCAAACCAAAAACCACCCAAGCAGCAAGAGTTGAGACATAAGGAAAAAAGGAAAGAATAAAAGACTGAACATATATTGCAATTGAGTATTTTAAAGCTGGGGAGAGGTGAAACGGGAGGAAAATCTTTCCTAGTGGCTCTTTGGAATATGTGGCCTGTATGGAAAACACTGTGCAATGTTCAGTAAAAAAATGCTGGATGCATTCAGGTGAATGCAAAATGAACACCAGGGGATCAAGCATAATGTGGTAGCATTTCAGATAGGAGGGGGCAGATTTGGGAAACACCAAGGTGATGGAGGGCCTTGCTTTGAAAACAAGCACAGAGTGAGTGGATTTAGCAGCTGCAGTGCCACAAAGAATGTAAGTTGGTTAATAGCTGTGAAAATGATACAAAAAATATTTTATATCGAGGGAGCTGAAAATCTGCATTCATTCCTTTCCAAAAGCATTAATAATTTCTTCCCTCCCCCAAGACTTCCCAACATTTGCAGTTTTTTTGAGGGTAACTTATTTACTGTGTGAGCTGGTGTTGCTGTGCAGAGGGATAGATGAGTATGAGGATGAGAATTTAAATATGGGCAGCTGTCTAGCCTTGAAAAACGCGCGCACAGGGCTGCATGCAACTATTCTTCTCCTGCACTCTGTCATTTGTCTTTTGTTCTTAGTTTTATGAATATTAATTTCTAGCCTGCTTCATCTGTAAAATAATATATTCAGTAGGTGATAGCCAGCCTGCACAAGCACAGATACCCAGTAAATGGAACATGGATGCAGTGGTAAGATTTATCTTGGGCAGAAGCCTTCCATTGCCACAAATTCAAGCACCATGCAGACTTTTACATGCTTACCTTCTACATCCTCTTAGGAGCAGGGAAATTTTGGCATTCATATGATGTCACAAGGAACTCAGTTGCTGTAATTTATTGTTGTTTTCTTTTTTAATACATCACAGGGTAGATGTCTTCCTGGAGAGGGGGATGGCCCTGTCAGTGCATGCTGATCTAAGGTAGCCACAAATATTTGGCTAATAAATGTTCCAATGCCGCGGCCATTAGTTTAGTGTTTTCTTGAATATGTCAGCTGCCTTTTCCTTAAAAAGGAATGTATCTCTCTTTCCTATAGGAAAAGTAGACTTCCAGGGTGCTTCCTGGGAAATTCATCTTCTAGGCAGTAGTTCCAGGTTGGCTGAGCCAGTTGGACAGTGTAGTTTTACAAAATGAGTGTGTAAAATTCGGATGCACCAAGTACTTCAAGCCATCAGGGAAGCATTCACACTGTCACGGTGTAAGTGATGCTGGGAATGCTTATGTGGAGTGTTGAGTATACTTCTGGACACCAGCATGTTAAAGACAGCTTGATTCAGAGTCAAGTAAACACATGAGGAGAACTTTGGAAATGATCTGGGAAATCAAAATTTATCTTATGTCAGGTGACTGAATGCTTTTAGCTTTTTTTAGCCTGCCCAAAAAGAGTCTTGAGTTGGGACATGATTGCTGTCTATAAATATTTCACAGTTGAGGAATAGACAACCGAGAGGGAGGAGAATTTATTTTGAACTGTATTGAAATAAGAGTAAATGGGTAAAAATCCCATTAGTTAGTTTGCTATTTTGAGAATGCTGTAAACCACCAAAAAAGAGGGACTTTTATGGGGGCACTTTCCTGAAAAGAGTAAGAAGGATGTAAGTGCCTGCTTTAAAATTGCTCATAAGAGAAGTAGCCTGTATAATTTAGTTCTCTGTGATAATAAAGGATAAGCCAGAGGTCTCATTGCTGTATCCTGGCAAGGCTGGAGACTTCAACTGACTCCAAAAATGGAGGAAGTGTGAGTAATAGAGAGGGTGGACTAACTAATATGGTTTTAGAATATTCCATTTGCAATGATGGGGAATGACTGGATCTTCACAGGAATACAGAACTTCAGTTTGGAAAAATTGATGTGGAGTGTTCAGATCTTGCATAAGGCAGAATTGCTTTGTACTTGTACTAGCAGATGAATGTCTGTCTCTTGCAATGACTTTTCTCATTTTGAGTTCAAAAAAAAAGCTCAGGAGAGTGAAGTCCTTGGGAAATAACTCCATCCTACCCAGCTAAGCTTCTGCAGGTAACCCCCAGGCCCCATCAGGTCTTTGCTGATGGGGTTTTGTTTTGTTTTGTAATGTCTGATACAGTGCAACTATAAAGGGATGACTAAAGCAGACAAAGGGATAATGAGCAGACATTTAAATTGGAATTTGCAATTGGACAAATATATTGACAAGATCTATATCAAACAGCATAAAACGCATCAAATATCATAAAACATCCTTAATCAGATGCTTTAGCTCCTTACAGCTTTGGTAGTGGTTCTTAAGATATATTACTGTATAAAATGCTGTTATCTGCCTGTCTTGGCAGCCTCTAGAAGCAGTGCTAAAATTTTCACTTTTAGGAGCAAATAGCACTTCCCTTCTACAACCCTCAAGTTCCTGAAAATTTTTCAAGCCTGAAAAGGCTCTTCAAGTCTCAGGACAAGTAGTTAAAATCCAGAAGGGGATAATCCTGTAAGGGGCCTTCAGCATTCCAGTGTTAGAGATAAGGAATTTTGCAGTGTCGTGGCTGAAAGAAATTCTTAATAGATAAAACTGGAAAATAAATATATAAGGCTAGAAACAAAGCATCTTTTTGTGCCTCCTAATCCCATTTTAAATAAGGGTATGGGAAAACAGTCTTCAGACAAAAAAAAATTTAAAAAAGAGAGAAAATGTACATACAGATCTGTCTGTTGTAGACAGAGGGAACAAGGCATCTGCTAGCATCTCGGATATAAATAGAGTGGGAAAGGTAATGGCAAATCTCCCATTGCCTTAAATGAAGCCAGGATTTCATCCTTTTTTTGGAGCACAGTTTTAGGTTGTTGAAGTTTGGGAGTGTCTCTGTTAGGTTTGAAGCCTAGACTTCCACAGAGGCAGTTTCGTCAGGTTTTTTAGAAACAATATTGTCCCGTGGTCATCATTGAAGCCAACAGGTCCTTATTGTTTAAGGAGAGAAAATTCTGTTAGACCAAAAATATATTACCTATTTTTAACCTGCAAGATTATTTGGTGCCATTTCTCACTGTTGAATTGCCAAATCCAGGGCCTTAAAGTAGGGAACATGAGTTAGTCAGTCCATTGCCACCTATTTCAAGAGTGATGACGATGTTTGGGTTCTGGATGTACCTTGTCTACGCTGAGAGCAAGTAGAAACAAGCAGTTTGGAATTGCTGCTCCTCAGTGGGGATTCTTATATTAGGTACAACAGAGGGTCTCAAGGGGTTTGAGCTGGTTGGTTTGTTTTTCTTAAGTTTGCTATTTTTAAAATATATTGGGGAGGGGGAAAAAAGAAATCAAGTTTCCAAAATCATCGCTAAGTATGAAAGTAATGAATGTTCGTGGCCTGCGTCGTCTTTGTTCATCTGCACCGCATGTAATGATTCCTAATTCAGCCTTAATTACACAATCCCATACAGCTTTTTCCATTACACCTCTGCCTTGTTCATTGAACAGATTGGATAGTGTTCAATTAATGAGCAGCTATTCAATATCTTATATTCTTCTCGTTGCTCCATGTATGGTCCTGTGCCTTCACTGCTGATTACTATTCATCCCTTGCTCAGAATACATAATTACTCATTTCTTACAAAGCTTTTTTTTTGTGGTGCTTTCACTAATATCTAAGTGCTTCACAAGCATTGTTTAATTTATGAGATGAGTGATTATTACCCCTATTTTACAGTTGAGGAGATAAGGCACAGATTAAGCTCAGACATACCCACTGATTTGGGGTTCATGATTTATGATATTTAAGACCTCAGGGGCAGCAGTACTTGGCATTTTATAGTGCTTAGTATGTCCAAAATGCAGTTCCTGTTGATGTTACTTACAGCTATGGTCACTTAAACCACTGCAAATCAGACTCTGGATCACAAGCTGGGTATTCAGGAAACTGGGAGGATAATTAGTGTTTTTTCTTGCTTATTATTATAAAGTCCATGACAAAGGAGATGCCTGTTCTCCAAGGCACCTGGAGACCTGGAATCATGCATTGACTTTCTCTGCTCTCCCTTTCTGTCTTTCTTCTTTAAATCTCTGTAATCCTTTGTATACTTTGTTCTCACTAGCATGTGAATGTGAACTCCAAGGACAAGAGTTCTTTTGACTTGGGTCCTGATTCATCCTAAATCACCATCCACACTGTCCCCAGGATAAACCAGGGACCTAGGGTGTAGAAATAAGATGTAATGTAATGAGAGAGACATGGAGAGTTAGATCAGAATTCAGGGTTTGAGGTGTGGGGAAAGCTAAGATTACTTACCTGTTCAGCAACAGCAGCCAGAGCAAGGTTCCTAGGATGCAGTCATGTCCAGGAAACGTGGAATAATGGTAGTGCTTCCCAGGAAAGCTGCTTGGAGCTCTGTAGGTGCCTAAACCATTTGACTGGAGTGAATTTGGGAAGGCTGTAATGCTGCTTCTCTAGTACATGCTGATACTTCCATTAGTGGGAACTCCTCAGGGCAACCTGCTTGACCATCCTCTCCATTAAATAAATAATAATAAAAAAGTATTCTTGCTCTTCTTAAAGACAGAAGTGACACCTGCATCCTTCTAGTCTTCCTAACAGATTTTTTTTCCTAATTTATTAAATCCTAACTTTAAAAAAGGTCCATCTACAGATTTTCTTCAATGCTAATGCCACAGGACCAGTAATAAGGGCAAAAAGCTGTAATGGAATTACTGCTTTAGGCAGTAGGTTTTTCTATTTAATGAAACTACTCAGTGCCTCCTGCCTGGAAAAGAATATCTGAAGAAATTCAAAAGGGCTAAATAAATGCCTCAGAAAATAAATGTGGAAAGGTTACGGTTTAGAAATTTATTCTAGAGATTCAGAACGTAGGCTGACAAGTCACAGGGTGAGAAAAATGCCAAAATGGGAATAGTTTCTGCAATAGAAAGACAGATACATTATTTTAAAACACAATGTGAGGTCCATATTACAGAAAAAGAGTATAATGGTGGTTTTGAAGAAAATTGTGCTTCCTTGAAACTTTTGGACTGTTCTTGCAAGATGCCAACAAAAGGCATTGCCATTTGCATGTTACTGAATATTCTGGTAAATATTTTGAATATTTTTTATTCATGTAATTTAACATTTCACACTTTTTCCAGAAAAGGTGTCATTACTTTCAGCATTAAGGCATTTGTATCAGATTTCTACATCTAATTTCATTTGCCTTTAATTCTCCTTGATTCTTGTGGAAAACCATACCCAGGCTAGTGACATTTTCCCTACTCATTTGCCATTCATAGTGTATTTGCATTCCTTTTGCGCTACCAGGCAGAAGAACTAGAGCGTATTTCCCTCATTTGCTTCCTCTGGAAATCAGTTTGTGGTGCTGTCCGGGACAGAGGAGGACCAGACCTGATGTTTAGAACTTGCAAAAACTGCTCCCTGACGTAGCAAATAAGTGATATGATCCCGTGTGGTGGAAGGGGACACATGGCAAACAATTCCCACACAGTCACAGCAGCCAGGCTGATTCCAGAGCAAGGTTGAGGGGTGGTGTTAAAAAAGGTGACATTGCTTTCCCAGGGAGGACTGAACGATGCCATGTGTGGGAGAAGGGCTGGAAAACCTGGAAGAGTTTAGAACAGAGCAATCCAAACCGCAGTTTGAAGGTTTACAAACCTTTTGCCTGCTCTGCACAAGTTCTCTGATAAGCTTCTTGATTAGGCTGGAACAGCTTTTTTAATTTAAAGCTAATGCCTGTGGGGAGGAAAGAAGTGCAATTGTTCTGCACTTTCAAAACTTGGGCATTTATACAAGTTTCCTGTAAGCATTTTAGGAATCTAACTATATCATTCCATTTCTGAAAGGACATTTTTTGTCTTGGATGTTTAGCTGTAGATGAGTATTATTATATGTATTTCACAGACTCGTGCTCTATTTTTTTTTCTAGGAATAATTATATATTTGGAGCTAAGCATACAATTATTTATTCATCCATTTTACCACGTGGACTTAGCAATGGACTTGTGTTAGCCTATGCACCATATCATGCATGCAAATTCCACTCTTAACAATACTGCTCGAAATTATGTAAGCGATAGGTGCTAATTTTCTCTGATACAACAGAATGATAATGATGGACTGTGGGGAAAAAATAATAAGAAGTACTTCTTAGGTTGTGTGCACTGGCATACTAAACTAATAATAAAATTAAAAAAGGATAATGAAAAGACACTAACCTACTTTAAAAACTATGCCTTTTACTTGCAGTCTTTTTAGTGATAACAGGAAGAGAGTATTCCTGCAGTGATAGCACCATATTCCTGAAACTATCAGGTTGTACACTCATTTCTTTTGGGGGAGGGTGGTTGTTAATGGCTTCACATGTTAGATGTAAACAGCCAGGCAGTTGAATTCTAGATATTCAAGTGGTTTATAGAGCCCTGAGTAGTATTTCCTATTCCATTCTTCTGCACTGTCATCATGCAGGTAACTCTGTGGTGAATGTAGGGCAGCAGGCAGTCTGTCAAGTACACTATATTTTAATACAGAATCATTGGATACAGCTTTATAAAATAAATTATGGTGCTGAAAAATAGTGCAAGCACTTCGACACAGTGGTTTACACTGAGCTGCATCTTTTCTTCCTTCCCTTCTATTTCATGAAGGAATCCACTTCCATGTAAGAAATTTAGAAAGAATACCTAGCAATTATTCCATGTTAATTATTCATTTCAAAGTTGGAAGAGGAAATAGGGCAAGGATGAGATCTTTCACTGACTGTTTAATAATAAAAGATCCTTCGTGGAAAGCTTATGAAAAAATGAAGGACATAAAAGCACAAGCAAAACATATGTATTAGTACATGCTAAAAGCTCTGTGATGAGACAAAGGAGGGTTGAGCAGCAGAAGGGATTTGAACAGCATTTGGATAAATTTGCTTACTTGAGCAGCCCTTTTTCCATTGAGTTAGAAAATGTTCCAGAAATAGAAAACTAAAGGACAGTATCATCTTTCTGAAATTCATTTCAGCCCTTCCTATTGCCATTCTCACTCTCGTTGTGTTTTCTATTACCATTCCACAAAGAAGGTGAGAAAGTCCTTGTTACTGCCACCATTCTTTATGTCCTTGAAGCCTTCAATAACAAGCTCACGGTGCAAGAGCACCTGTTTCCCACAAGGAATAAGGTGGGAAATGCTGTGTGTGTTTCTACAGCCCAAGGTGCCCACTCAGGTTCTGCAGGGAAAGGTGGATCTGAGGTATTGCCAGATAATGCAAGTGGGGCTCCTCCAAAATCCATATGCAAGTGCATTATGGAGATTGTGCAATCCTTAATCTTAAAATCAGTATGCCTGGAAACTTCATGAAGGATTCACTTTGAAGGAAGGTTGTCAGCTGAAAAAATGAGGGAAATCTTTAGAATCAAATTATTTCCATCCAGCTGTGGGACTGCTGTAAGATTTCAGCTGGAATCAGAAACAAAGGTTTGAGAGAAGAGGGGAGAAGGGCCTCTGGCATCCAGCGAGGGGCACAGAGCAGGCCACAGCAAAAACATTTCTCCCCTTCCAGATGGGGAGGTCACGCCTTACAGTGGCCCTTGCCAAGACTAATAAAGGAAGATTAAATTTAAAGTGAGAGGAAGATACTTGTTGAGAAAAAAGCCCTGGTGCTCAGGTCCATCATGTTTTTGTCACAGACTGAGCTGGCATGTGCATGTTTAGCTTGTGTCCTTCTGCCAGGCTTTTACCATTTCCTCTCTGTGCTTCCTCAGCCCTCTGGGTCTCATGGGAGAAGAGTTTACAAACAGCAGATTTGGGAATGTGAGGAATATGTGTGGCAGCCCAGGCCTGAGGGACATAGAGGTCTTGTGGCTGAGCATGTGAAGAGGCAGAATAGCAAACCTGTCTACAGGGGAGGGCAGGGATCTAAACAGGGCCACCTGCTGCAGTGCAGCAGCTATCCTGGAGCATGTTTTAGTAGGCTGCTGAGGGCAATCTGTTGCTTTTCTTTTGTCCTTTACTCCGGGACTTCCCCTCAGTTAATATGTACAATTCAGGTATTCTGTTTATCCAGTTTAGTCAAATTTATTGTAAGTATCCATTTTTTATTAATCAACCTGTCAGGGTCTGGTGTTTTTTGGGAAGTTTTTTTAGGTGTTTTTTTCCCTGTATGTAAACACAGTGTACCTTTTGTTTCCTGGGCACCCTTGACCTGGGCAGTAGCGTGGCTCCTCAGTGCTCGATTAGCTGGGTTAATGCCATTTTGCACCGCTGTGACTAATGGCCATTTGGAACTGCCAGCAGCCCGCCGTGGGTTTCTCCTCGTGCCTGACCCTGTTGGGGAGCAGCACATTAATCAGCGCTCCCTGTCACGGTTTATTGCTTAATGATGAGGGTTAACTGACCACTTCCTAGGAATAATGAAAAACAGAGGTCAGCAATCACTGGCTGAGCGGGGAGAGGAGCTCTTCCCACTTGTGCTTCTCCTCTTTCGTCCTCGGGCAGCGACAAACGTGTCCGCTCCACCACTTCAGCACGAGCGCTTATCTCCAGCATTCATCTTAATTATACATCAATCCCTGTCACGTGCTCGCCCAATTGAAACAATCAAAACCACCGAGCCAGTTACCTAATTAAAGGCAGTGTAATCATATTTGCGGGAAAACATTGTTCGCTTTGGCAAGGCCCGTGTGGGGAGGGTGTTCCTGCAGCCGCAGTGCAGCGCGTGCGTGCGGCCCTGGAGCTCCCCAGGCCAAACATTTTGATGATGGCTCAGTAATCCGTGTCCCTTCCGAGCACTGTACTTTCATTTTTGTGTGCAGATAGAGAAACTGCCAGAGTAACCCCTTACTTGCAGGTGCTGAGGGATGCTGGGTCACAAATTTCCACGCTGAAGGATGCTTTGAATTTTCTTTTTCTCCAGGCTGTGGTTTTACTGCTGGCTGTGGTTTGTGCAGGCCTCATGTACATGGGGTGTCGCTGCTGGCCAGTGGCACCCACAGCAAGGTGGGCAGAAGTCCCCCTGTGCTGCCTGTACAGGAGGGATTTGAGCAGGGAACATGTCCTGGGAGAAACAGCCCTCGTTTCTCTTCCCCTCTTCAGCTATGGGATGTGCTTGCTCTGCCTGCCAGCCTGGGCTGTAGGGTGGGGGATACGCTCCTCTGCTCAGTGGTTAGGGTCTTAAAGCCCCATTTCCTCTTCCTACAAAGTTTTAGAAAAGCAGAGAATGTAAATTATAAGCCAGGGGTTGTCACTGCTTTCTAAGGTTATGTTTTTGCCGAAGGGGGAGAGGTGTGATGGGATGTGTGTGGGATATCCGTCGCTTGGTGCAGCACTCCCCTGCTACAGCAGCACGACAGAGCACTGTGAGGCCATGTAGGTGTTTGCTAGCAGTGACCTGGGGGCCAGGCAGGTCACTGGGGACAGGTTTTTGGGGACATTTTTGCATCTCTAAGTTTCTATGGCTGCCACTAGCTGTTTTCCCTGTGCTGACAGAGAGCAGCAGAGGGTGGGTGGCATCAGGTTGTTTTGGGCTCACCCCCAAGACAGACTCAGCAAGTCGAGTCCCAGGGGCCAGGAAAGCTTGTAGGCAGAGCTGGGAT
The DNA here is from genome assembly GCA_013400435.1 of Pycnonotus jocosus. Lineage (NCBI taxonomy): Eukaryota > Metazoa > Chordata > Aves > Passeriformes > Pycnonotidae > Pycnonotus > Pycnonotus jocosus. The sequence goes on from VWYP01004764.1 coordinate 832,034, forward strand.
CATGGGGTGCCTGCTCCAGTTGCCTCACATGGAGACCTGTACCCCACCCAGCAGGGTGTCAGCCTCCTTGGAAAGCAGTCTCTTTTAAAAATGCTAAACAGTCAGAAAAATCAAGTTATGGGAGTGACAGGTCAGGCTCAGTGCATTAATAGACATTTATTTTTTGCCTTACGCTTTGCTTGCCTTTGCTTTTGCAACCTGTGCCTCATTCCTCTTTCCTCCAAGCTGTTGCCTTGCTGCATCTCAAGAGTGTGAGGGGGATTTTCTGCACGTAGTCCCTGTGCCAAAGCATTGCCTGGCACATGGAAGGGATGGCTGGAGCACAAGCTCAGCTCAGACCCTCTGCCCTGGTCCATGCTCTTTGCAAGAAGGGAGCTTTGGAGGTTGGCAGCCAACCTCCACCAAAACCTTTGCAAATCACATCACGTACAAACTGCAACTTTTCAGTATTTTATACTGTGATCCGTTATAATTTTAAGTGATAATGTATGAGATGGCAAAAGGCACATCTGTGGTATCAGAGCAGTGATGCTTCAAAGGGTCTGTCTCAAAGTGTGAAGGCTCTTGAGCTTCTCAAATATGTCTGTGAAAAATGTAACACGGGAGAAAACCAACATGTTCCTCCCTACCCTTATTCACAAACTTACTTTGCACTAAGCTCGGTGCTTCTAGCTGATACATTCTTACTCTCGCAAAATAAAATTCAGCCTCAGGCTGACACACAGCATGGAAAATTTCAGCCCTAACTGCTAATGTGTGGTAAAGTTATAAGCAATAGAAAATGAGGTCTTAAAATGAGAAGTGTCGGGCAACCTTAACTGTATGTAGACCTACCATATTCACTGATGCTAATTTGGTTTTTGACAGATTTCAGCCAATTTGCAGATTCATTTTGACATACACTATACAGAGAAAGGGGGAGAAGAAGTCCCTGCAGTAGGACTCTCGGGCTTATAGGTATGACTTTGTCTGTAGTCAAAGCAATGATCAACCACCCAGTCATTTTTACCTTCTGCCAAACCTCCATAACTGGGCTGCAGAAAGTCCATTAAAAAAAAAAAATCATAAGGTAAAATCAAGGCACCAATGTACTGAAGCTGGGACCTGTTGTCTTCATGCCTTTTCTTGCCTCATTCCATGAGTCTACATGTAGGCTGCAGAAAAATGTTGAGTTAATAAAAATATTGCAAAAGTTGTAGCTTAAAGCTTGCATTGCTTGCATAAACAAAAGCCTCAGCTAGCATGCTCTTCAGGTATGCATAGCCAGCACAGTTTTAGCAACAAATGCTGACTTTCCAGTAAACACTGCAGACTTCTATTTTCTCTCATTTATGTGCTAAGAATTTGTCCAGGGTATTTTTCCCGAGTAGAACTATGAACTTTGCTTATTTGGAGCATCAGGAAGTGATTTTAAGCCCAAGCCAGGTGAAGAGGTTTCATGTGGAGGTGTGGGGGCACAGGGTTACCTTTAGGATCACATTTCTAGGTGGCCTCGCTTGCTAGTACAGGGGTCTGGGAATCCTGTGTGCCTAAACATGACTGTTGGCCTGGAATGTTGCTTGGAGATTATATATCCAAGCTGCATCCCAGCCTGCTTGTTTGCAGGCTGCCTGCAGCTGGGCTTTGCTGGCTTTTGGCTATTTTTTTGGTGCTTGGTTATTTTGAGGGGTTTTTTTTCCAGATCACGTGCAAAACCTATGTGAATGGTAATCGCCCGTTCCCTGGATCAGGCTCTGGCAGTCTCTACATGACTTTTAAAGTGTCTTTCAGTAGAGCCCTGCTGACAGCTCAACAGTTACATAAAATGCTGCCTTCCTAAAAATCACTTCACAGCAATGTCAGTGTGTGAGGAGCTAGGTTAATCCAGTTACTTTCCTGCTGGGATATAATTTGTCATTTTGCAGAACCGTTCCACCTGGCTTACACAGTCTGGAGTAAAAAATGTTTGCTTAGTCGTGTCTCTTTACCTGGGCAGGATAACTTGGTGCTGTGTATGTTTGTGGCAAAGACTTGTATGGGTAAAACTGCTTTTATTGAACAGTCCTGGTGTTTTACGGGCGATAAACTTTAGATGTGAATAACCCTTTTCATTATCAGCAGTAAAATGTGAAATTTCAAGCAATGCAATCTCCATCTTTTATGGTAGCTCGTTTAGTCATAATTAATTCCTGGGAGGATTTTGCTGGTATGTAGCCTAATTTTTTTTTCCTTTGCTTAATCTCATTCTCTTCATCAGGTCAAAAATCTTTGGCTACTCGGTATTCTTAAAACCAGGCACGTGCTTAGGTGCCCAAGGCAAAAGGGCTGAGCGCACGTGACTGGGGACTTGAACTAGGCTGTTATCATTTCCCCTCTCTAATTATCAGAGAAGTTACAGGCGGGTAAATCAGTCCTTCTGGCTTCTAATCATTTCCGTTCCACTTCTCTGGACTTCCTCCAGTTTGTTTATATCTTCCAGTAATGAAGTGCCTGAACTGCATACAGTGTTCCAGGTGTGGCTGAGAAAGAAATGCATAAAGAGAGCACTGCCATGCCAGCCTGCCCCACTGTGTAATGCTTCTGCAGAACAAGCCAGGGGTCTCACTGGCACTTGATTCTCCTCTGGCACATTGCTTCTTACATCCAGACTATACTCATATTCCTAGGTGGCTCTCCATGGTGATGCTTTCCAAAGTTTGCTTTGTTACTGTGCCTTGTTAACTCTTCATTTGGGATTTCTCACTTGGTTCGTGCAATAGCATTTTTTCCAGCTGCAGTTTTTCTTCTGGTTTCCTATTTTGCTTCCAATTTCTCTACACCCCTTTGTATTATTTTTCTGCCCATACTTGTGCTGGCAACTCCTCCTTTCTTCCTACTTCAATGACATCCTTCTGATACTTCACAGGATATCTTCACAGTGTGATAAACTCTGAATTTGGCAGTCACTTATCCTCAGCAGGAATTTGCTGTAGAAATTCTTAATGATGGAATTGGTATAGAGTCCTTCCATCATGTACATCTTGCCAGATAATAACAATGAACTGGATCCTAGATTTCCTGCTCACTGTATAAACAGCCTTTTCAGGTGAGGAGTAGAGGGGAGAGAAAGGTTAGTGGATAAGAAATGTAGTGGATAAAATGAACTGGGCATTGTGCATCAGTGAATAAATAAAACACATTTTCTGCATGAGTGCATCTCCCAGTGGTGGTTCCATATTTGTGTACTTCACCCTTTAAAGGAAGTATTGCTGACCTGCTGGGTGGCTCAGCATCTTCAGGGACCATTACCTTGGACCTGTGAGGGCTAAGGATGCTCCTGGAGGCAGGAGCAGTGCTCTGTGCCCAGGAGGGAGCCGCCAACTAGCACTGTATTTTTTTTGCAGAGGAATTGTGGGTTTCTTACACTGATGGCCTGATTTCCCCTTTTACTCAGTGCAGACACCTGAACTTGGGTAAATGGAGTTCCCCTGGTTGCATCAGCACTAGTGTAGAGGGGTCTTCTTTCTGCACCAGCTTCTCCAGGCTTGGAGGGGCTGTGATGGCAGAGCAAGTCCAGGCTCTGGTTATCTTTTTGTAGGTCCCTACTCCCTTTCAAAAATGAGTTCACTTCTACACTTTGTCTTGTCTACTTCAACTTGGGTCTTCTGTTAACTCAAAGTCTATCTGTCTCTTTGGAAACCCCTCAAAAACCAGCATCCACCAATCTTTCCACATAACTTTTTAATTATTTCTGCATGTGAGTTTTGGCTGTGCTCCAACGTTGAAATCATTATGCTGTTTCAGAGTGTAAATAAGTGGGACTGGATTAATAAATTGTATGAAACATGGTGCCACACTTCATTATAATCCATTTATCAAAGTGGAAAAACCTTTTAGTACATAAAGTGCATCTGCTTTTAATTTTCATTTTGATCTTTTCTTTGTGTGTTTTCAGACACAAGTGCACATTTTTAGGGAGGCTTTTAATGCTGGTGCCTGGCAGTTTCAAAGTTACTTCTGAGGATGGCAAAACAGCCTAGCAGATTTGGGATGTATAAGGGAAAGCATAGGACCGGATTACTTTCTCATAATTATAAATTGCGGTGCCATACATCACAAGGAAATCTGGCTTAAATAGAGGGCAGATTTAGTTTTTTCGTGTTAGTGACCTTTTTAAAATTTCCATTTTCTTAATGCAGATTTTGTCATTTTTACTTACAAAGCATATTTCAGACAAGTGGATTTTGCCTTTAGTCACTATCATTTTCCCCATGATAAAACAATTGATCTTGATGCCAGCAATGAAACTCACCTTTTCCAGAGTACAAAAACACATTGTGAGCCACCTGGAACTGCAATTAAGCTCAGACCATGGTTTTGCACTAAGGGACCACCACCCTCATCCCCTCCTTCCTTCCCTGAGCTCTCCTGCAAGCCTCAGCTCCAACAGCTGCTCCTGTCCTGAGGAGACTGGACTCTGTCCCTGGCTGATTTCTATCACTTTAATGAGCAAATTGCTGTATTTTATGAGGATCAATCCAAAGTATTTTCGTGCTGTTGATGTATTTCTTGTAGGCAATGACATTTCATTTCACGTGAGATTGTATTAAATAGCTACTTGCAGGAAACTAAAACGAATTCAAGCTGCTCAGTGCTACCAGAATTCTAATTATGAAAAATCTGTGTCCAGACCTGCCCCTTGTGAAGTTAAATGGGAATAGACTGAGGACTTTTTGATTTTGTTCTTTTTAAATGAGTTGAATGCAAAGGGTGAGGATACATACCAGGGAGGAACAGCAACCCTAATCCAGGAGGGAAGTCTGGATATAAATTATATATTAATTGGTCTTTAGTTTTCACCACTGAGCAAGACAAATTTTGAAATAACAATTACAGCAATTAGGCAGAATGCTTTTTGAAAGTAATTATATTTGTGCCTGAATTATTATGGATTTATGTCCCAAGATAATTATTTTTCTGTTGTCTTATGCTTCCTTTGTCATTTTTGTTCTCAGTGGCCACCATCATTGGGGCTGAAATTTGACACATTCCATTATACCTGAATATCCATTTCCTTATAGCAAAAGCAAAGCCTGATCCCTTCAAGATGTCACTCTGGCATATGAATTCTGTGTCTGAGAAGTTTTGTGTACTTTAAAATGGCTTGTTTGCTTTTGACTCCCAGGGGCAGCTTTATGTGTGTCGAAAATGTCAGATTCAGAGCAAGTCATCCATGGCTTTAGGTGTTCAAGACCTAGGATGATTCCAGTGTGAAAGGTCACCCCTTCATATGTTTACGTGGCAAAGCAAATTGCAATTCCTATAGAAAAGGTGCTGAAAAGAGGATCCAGCACCCAGTGTGGTGGCTGTCACCATGGCAGATTTATTAATCTCTTTTTTTGTCTCTTAGAGGTCATTCTGGTGCTGGTGCCACAGCAAAGGTGTCAGATCCAACATGCCTGGGTGAGGGGGGCCATGGGGGATTTTACTTGAGATGATCTCCTGTAAAAATTGGGGTAATTAGGCAAAGCTTTGTTTCATCAGTGTTTTTGCTGCTGTGTGATGCTTTGCTCAGCCTCTTGAGGTTGGATGAATAAGCAGCAAAGAGTGAACTTTGGAAGTTTGTTTCCAGGTCCTGGTTAAGGGTTTTGGGAGCAAGAACTGGAGGGTACTGGGACCTGTGGCTCTGCAGCCCAGAAATTCTGCACCCACTTTGGGGAATGGTACTTGGGAAGACCTCCTCATCCAATTAAACATGGAAATAGTGATTTTAATTGGTGTAATATTCGTTCTGCTACTTAATTTATGCTTTTTGTTCTAGATTGTTACAGTATCTTAACAGAAACATACTCTGAAATTTCATTATAAATTGTCAGATCTTCTTTCTACAGCCCTCTAATCCTCTTTCTTCTTTCTTCACATTTATCTGGGTAACAGAGAGCTGAGGTTCCTGATAAAAATAAACAAATGGAGAGAGAAAAAGAAGAAAATAAATAGGGAGACAAGTACATAGTTCAAAGGGTAAAACAGACTCCTTCTCAAAGAATCAGCAAACAAATACAGAGAATTTAAGTTCACTTTGGTGAGCATTTGGTATTACTTTGGTCAGCATGTTTGTGTTTGGGATCTCAAGAGACTGTGCTGAAAGGCTCTCTGGTGATGGTATTGCTTGTAGCCTTTAAAAGAAAATTATTACTGACCAGGGTTCTAGAGGAAAATATTTGTCAACGTGTGCGCTGGCAATATTTTAAATTGTTGCTATTATACATAATAATATTCATTACTATAAATTTAGCATATTTCCAGACTGAGCTGTAGTAAACTGTACATGAAAAATGCAAGAGAAAAATATGCTTTGAAGATAATGTGTCATTCACACAGAATAAAATTTGTGATCTGCTGAGCATGCTAAATGCAAGAACACAGCAGACTTGAACATCAAAATGTTTGCAAAAACCAAAGGGCAGCTAGTTTTAAAAACAAAAAAATTAACAACATTTTCACTGAGATCAAGAGTTGGGGAAAGTTTAACTTTGTGAAACAAACAGCCCATTTTTCTAGCAATATCTTTTATAAGTAGCATGCATCTTATTGAAGGAGTCAGCCTGGAATTGCAGATTTTAAAATGGAGGTGTGAAACACAGAATTAATGCTGTGCATCCTGATTTTCCTGTTTGTCCTATGGGAAGTTATCTCTTGGTTATTACTCCAAAGACAATTTGATACATTACTGTATCAGCAGGATGTCTGGGCAGACACAGGAGTTTGGAGGAATAAATAAAGTGTAAAAGGCTTCAGGTACACTTGCAAATACAAATATTTTTGTGGAAGTGAATGTTTTCAGTAGAGTGTTCACTGAAGGTTAGTGGCTCAGGGAGCCACAGAGTCATTCAGAAATCCTTTTGTTACCAACTAGTGCTCCATATTCCAGAGTGCTCCCCCCCACCACCTCACTCTCAAACATTCCCTTAAATGAACTTGATACTTCACACAGATCTTATTTTACACTGAGTGCTTCCTGAAATCCAGTTGAAACAGTGAGCTATTTGTAGAGCAGGATACTACATCGTGGATCAGTGTAGCAGATCGGCTGACCACTTCATGTCAGCAAAAAAATGGAAGGGCATTTCAGTTGCAATTTAAGATTTTTTTACATGACACTTATTTTAAAAAGTCCTTCCAGACCTTTTAGGCCATTTCTTGTATGTTGAGATTTTCCATTAAAGCGCCAGGAAATTTGTACTATGTCAAGAATGCCTTATCAGATTTGTAGCATGGGAAAGCAGAATTAGCCACCATGCATGCAACCTGATCTCTTGTAAATCTGCCTCTGCAGATAGCAGCATCTAGAGACTTCAAAAATACTCAGTTAAAATTTCAGTTAAAACCAAACTGAAAATTTGGAAACTTGCTGTGAAAGAAAAATGCTGTAAAGTATTAGATGTGTGATTTTGTCAAAACATCCTCTAAAGCTCTAATTCTCACCCTCTGTATCGCTGTATCCATTATAATCTAAAATCAAAAGTAATTGAGCTGGAAACTAGTTTCAAAACAGAAACAAAATTATTTCACTCGATAACAGGATTATTTTGGTATTTGTCGATATTTTTCCTTGATTTTCATCCTAGATAGATTTCCAGTGCCGTGTGATTTCACTGAATTGGAAATGCTTTGCAAAGATCAGGTTTTTTCTATCCTTCTTCTGTGCTAACATCATTCAGCATGTCTTTGACGACATGAAAAGGAAATTGTCTTACAGTCTAAGTCTATCATGTGGCTGTGTTCAGGTTTCCAGCAAGCTGAACTGCAAGATGGTCCTGGGGATGGTCTCAGCACCAATCTGGGGCATACCTTGTGTTGGTGGCTCAGCCTGTCTGAATAACAGGATGGCTGGAGCACCACACACAGGCTTGGAGAGGCTTTCAAAGTTCTGCAGTGTGTTTTAAGCGTGGCATAAGAAAATGTGCACGTGGACTTTAGACATGAGATGCTCAGAGGCATTTTTTGTGCTCGGTTGTCTCGCTGTCATCCAGGTTTCATCCCTGCTGGATGGTTTCTCCTGCAGAAAATAGTAGCCTCTTTTGGGCTACATCCCGTGCTCCCTTGCCAAATTTCCTCTCTCCCCTTGATCCCTCTCATCGGTGCCCTTTCAGTCTGCTTAAAATAGTGAGTGAGAATCATTTTTATAACTTCTCGTCTCCTTTGCCAGGGTCACCAGACCATTCCAATTGTGTTGTTGTTAGCCTGGTCTGAGCCCTACGTGAAAGCAAGCTTCCAGAGAACGTGAAGGAGCAGAGGACAGTGTCCATGTTGAGACTGGCAGAGCTTTGGAGTCTGTGTTCTTAGGGGGGTGTGGGTAGGGAGTGCATAAACGACAGCTTGAAAAGTTTTGCATAGAAAGCATCTGGAGACACAACCCTCCTTGCTCCACTTCCAGAAAAAAAAAAAAAAGAAAAAAAAAAAGGGGAATCAGCTTTATATGTGTGGAGGAAGCTCTGGTAGCTCATCTGTGAGTACCAGTGGGTGTGCCCATGCTTTTAAAAAATCCCTTGCTGGGTTTTGTGGACCCTGCAGGATATGGTGCTGTTGAGACTTCATTTTTATCCCCTGCCATCAGTGATTTTAATATATTTTGCTTCAGTAAATTAAATTAGATTTAGCCATACCTTTAACTGTAAATGTGCCCTGTGAAATCCTATTTATTGGCTGAACAGAGGAAATCATTCATTTAGAAGGTAAATGAGAAGAATGAAGGAAGAGTAACAGAACAGGAAAGGGGTGAAAAGTCTTGAAGATGAAAGTAGGTTAAAAAATGGTTGGAAAACAAATTTTGTTGAAAGAAACAGGAGGGGGGAGTAGAAAGTAAGGAGACTTTAGAAAAAAATCATTAAATGGCAGATAAAAAATAATCCCGTAATATGAAAGTGAAAGATATCTTGGGACCTAGAAGTAGCAGAAGGTAATTTAGAATGAGAAGCAGGCAGGAAATATCCCAGATGTGATGAATATTTTGCCAAAGTCAAAACAAATTTTAATTAAGCCTGTAATTTATTATAAAAGAGGGAAAGCTCTAAATTCTTGTTTCAGAGAAGGATTTAGATTATACTTATGCTGCAAGCATGCTGTAATAATGTTAATAATAGACCAATATTGTCATCTTGTCAGATACTGCCTTGGTCTGCAGCCGAAAAGCATGTTGTCTGGGAATGATAGGAGCTGTGGAGTAATAAGGGAGATAAACCCTGAGTTTTTGGAAACACTGAGATTCGATATCTAAAATGCAAACCCAGAGTATTCTCTGTGTAAAATGAAGGGGCAGTATTCATATCTACGTCCCGTGGCTGTGGCATTTATGAGCTTATTCTGCTACACGTAAATCTCAGCATGAGGAATCAAGTTTGTTAGTTCGCCATGGTCGGACTTGACTGGTTTAAGCAGAGCTGAGGAAGTTAATTATCCAGTGTCTCAGGTGGGTCTGGCAATGAGTAACTAGTCCTGGAGAGAGGCACTGGAGCTGTGCTGGGGGGACAGGTCCTGCTGGAGCGTGTGGATGGATGGCCGGCTGGGAGGGACTGCCCTAATCTCTTTCTCAGGTTGTTCGAACCAGTTCAAGAGCAGTAAAACAAGGTTATGTAATTGACATGTGATGTAGCCTAAAATAGTGACTGCAAACATAGGCTGCTGTTGCTGGGCAGTTGTCAACTGCTTACAAAAAAAAAAAAAAACAACAAACTCCCAAAAAAATAACACAAAACAAAAAAAAAAGCGCTTTCAACTGTGTAACAAATGGACATTTGAAATGAAAATGCAGTTCCCACTTCCATTGACTAGCAGGCTTTTCTTTTTTTTTTTTTTAATTGCAAGAAATAGGGGCGTTGTGAAAACTGACATTTGAGAAGAGATTCATAATCATACTTATCGTGCTGATCTATTTGAGAGTACCTGCCTGCCGCAGATGGGGAAGTGAAAACCTCAGGTATATGCAGTTTGTCCTTTGATAGTGTGATATTACTCCTGTCAAACAGGAAATCCTTTTCTCAATGTGAAAAACCATTGTGGCAAGTCTTGGCACTAATTTTATTTGTATACTAGCTGTCAAAAGGTAGAAATAGTTCATTTTTAGTAATTGAAGGAGCTTATGTGGATACAGAGACAAAATCTGCAAGGGTTTCAGAGCTGGTTTATAGGAGCACATCACATAGCTCAGTGAGCACAAATGAGAGGTTGGGATGTGCACATTTTGTGATTCCTTGATGTAGGAGGCAAAGCCCTTCGTTAGGGCTATACTAGGAAGCAGAAAAACCTGGTGTTAACTTCTGTTTGCTGACCAGATATTCGTGAGGTGAGAGACTTCCTTTAGAAAATCCTGATGATTTTCTGCAGCATGTTTGCTTTGTCTTTAGCAGGGAGGGTCTGTGGCTCAGGTTGGAAGGGATGCTTGGGCTGGGCTTGTGCAGTCTGACAGGCTTGTGGGCAAAGGGAAGGGACAGTGTTAAGAAATAAATGTTATTTATTCCATAAGGCTTTTATATGTATCACTGCTGCCGGGGAGATAATCTTCCCAGTTGGGAAATATTCCAGAAACTGAGCACTTTCTCCAGCCTAGAAGCTGCAAAAGGGAGGGATCCTTGCTCTTACGTACAGATCTGCAAGGCAGGGCTGGAGGTGGCTTCCAGCTCCTCTCTCCTCAAACCCTGGAAGAAGGCCTGGCTTTCTGGCTGCCTGCAGGGAGAAGACAGCTCTGCCTGCAATTTTCTGAGTCAAAGTATTAATTCTCATTGTGGAGGAAGAAGAAGGGAAATTGGGACACTTTATATGCATTTTGATGTGCCTCAGTGAGACACTATTTTAAAAGCTGAATTTTTTCAAGCTACTTCTGCTTCATTTGGTCCTCAGCTGCTGCTCCTGTTTTCTCACTATGCTTTCCATTTGTGAGGCTTGGGACACAGCAGTTTTGGATCCTCAGTCTTGGGACCCAAGGCACATTCCCGTTTCAGACATTGGACCCCAAGTGGATTTTGGACTTTTTCTTTGCCTTTCTCAGTGGATGTTTGTGTGTGTAGATCTAGAAGAGGAATAAAGAGAGCTGCCTGCCCAGGTAAAAGCAGGAAAGAACATGTGGAAGGCAGCAGTGCCCCAGGAGAGGAGCTGGTCGTTAGTGACACACAAGTGAGCGTGAGTCAACAACCTAATGCCATTGCCAAAAGCCAGCCCTGGCCCAAGATTGCATTAGCTGGGCTGCTGTGTGTGCAAGATGCAGGAAATAACCATTTTATTGGCCTTAGTGATGGTGAAACTCAGCAAGAAAAATGTGCCCTGTTTTAGGAAAGAGGCTGGAGGAGAATAGGAGGAATTGACGACAGATTCAGGAAACATCACCTGCGAGGAAAGATTGAGAGAACTGGATTTGTTTAGCCCAGCAAAGAGATGGGGAACATAAATCTTTTTATAGGCAGGAGATTTGTTGTAAGAAGGTGGTGATCTATTACTCCAAATGTCTGTGGGGGGAGTATGAATATCTCTTCCTGTCGTAAAATATTGCCATTTTCATGAACAACTTCAAAGGTGGCTAATCAGTAGCCTAATCACACAGGGCTTGTAGGTTGTGGGGAAGTTGCAGAGTACCTTTCCTCAGAAGATTTTAATACAAATAGAAAGAAAACTAAAAACCTGTCTGAACTGTTGAGCTAGGCTTATCATGCTTCCATGAGTGGGCTTGAATTAAAGAGTCTTTGGATCCTCTTCCAGCACTACGCTTTTCTCCTTACAAAATTTAACATTTGATCATAGTAGTTGCTATTTTAACAAGAGAGCAGAAATGTAGAATACTCGTTAATGACTTGCAATTCCTGACTTAAACTTCGAAAAAC
>VWYP01004764.1:843902-909828 GCA_013400435.1 Pycnonotus jocosus
GGGGGGAAGAAAAAATTTAGGAGGAAGATAAAACATGTGGAATGTTGCAGAAATTTCTGTGATTGTCTAATTTTGCCCTAGACAGGAACAGAAATAGTACTGACAAGAAATACCTACGTCCTGTTCCTTTTGTAGCCTTACCTGTAGGGAAGCGTGGCAGCCCTTGGAGTGCAGCAGTACTCTGCACACATACATAGGTTCATCTTAGCAACGTAATTTTGGGGACTGGTGACTCAATCACTGTAGTGGAGTTTTAAAATGGGGAAAGGCACAACTTCTGCTGTAGCCTTATTTTGGCAGTAATTCGTAGGCCAAATAAGAACAGCTTTTTCTCCTCCCCTTCTTTACTGCTGAATTTTGCTTATTCAGGAAAACTCAGTAAGAGGGAAGACTGAATTTCATGCCTACTTCCTTTTCGGTTTCTTGTGCAAGCCTGTAAAAGCAGGGAATTATAGAATCTTTGGAGGTGAGAGAGTTGGAAACATTCAAATATTTTTGTGTGTACATTTGGTTGTGTCATTCTGTGGTGGCACAATAACCTGGAAAATGCAAACTTCAATATTCCTCTAGCTCTACTGCTCAGAGAAAAGATCTCTCTTGCTGTGTAACTGTGTGTTACCCATTCGTTATTTATTTTGAACAGGAAAATTTTCCTCGCATCTTTAGTATCTTTGTATTTCGGGCGGAACAGGAATTAGCTGGTGTAAGTGCTCTTAATGATGGCATAAGTAAAAATTACTTTCATCTTAATGCATTTAGCACATGGGAGATGAGAATTCAATATCTGCTCTGTCACTTTCCAGCCCACTTGTGGGTGATTGAGCGGGATGAAAAGAACAACTGGATTAAGCTAAACACAAACTGCACAAGGCAGATCAATACATCTCTTGAAAGAGTCGGAGATCTGGCAGCACAGAAACATCAGCCTCTCTTCAGGACGGCCTCCATCACCTCATTGAGGTTCTGAAGAGCCCTGCAGGTCCTGAGAGCACTGCATCAATTTCAGATGTGTCGGGTTTTGGGTTGATTCTGAAGTTGAGGGGCCTTACTGAGGCACAAATGGGACATACTGATTCCTTATTGGGTGTCTTTGCTTTGCTGACTTAGTTTACAAAATTGGTTTTACTTGAAATGTACCATATTTGATTGCATGGAAGACTGAAGGCTTTTTTTGTTTGTTTGTTTTCATTAGAGGTGTTAACTGAAGAACAGCTATTTTATAGCTGTACTTTGCATAGAGGGTTTGTTGGAATGTTGATCTATTCTGGTTTTTTAAAGGGTTTTCAAGTTACTTCCATTAATGTAAACTGATGATGGCTGTATTTTTTTAGGAATTTCTAGAAACCAAAAAAATTCAGAAGATCATGTTTGCTGTTTGCCTCACTTACTAAAAAAGCTAGTTATAGATTTTGTACTATACATTAATACTCAGAGATGCTTGATTCAAAAATTGATGAACCTTTACTAAGCTATGTTTTCTGAAAGTATTTGATAGGTCACAAAGCAGTAATTGCAGACTACTTAAAGCATTTGAAGGGTGATTTATGGAATATTCTGCTATTGTGGGAATATTTCTTAGGAAGTCCAATTGTGACGGTGTTGGAATCAAACATTACCATGACATTTAAAAATGCAACCCAAGTAATTACCCTGGAGTGCATAAATGGGAACTTTTTTTATTAAACCCATTAGATTTTTAAAGCAGTAGTGAAAAATATTGATTTAACAGGTATACATTTTTTAGCACAAACTGCCTTCAGGGTAGTTCTGCAGAGGGGTTCACTTTGCAGTGTTGAAGCTGACTTGTCTTGTTAATAGCCTGCACCCGCCTGTGGAAGCCTAAAAATGGTATTGCAGTAGTCTGATGTACAAAGGACATTGTGCGAGTGCTGAGCAACTGCACCTGTGTTCCTGGCAGAAAATAACCACTTTTCCCTTCTCCCCCCTCAAAAAAGGATTATATGCCAGTATTTGTAAGGACATATAAACCATCTTTATGCTTTATATCATAATTTTAAATGCTTTTGTTTTCTCCTTTTGTGTTACCTTCATGCTGTACACATGATGGTTCTTTAGGGGATGTGCTCAAGTCAGTTCAGAACAAAAATATAAAGAGGAATTAAGCTGACTCTTCTCTTTCATGTCTGTTTTTGTATAGATCACATCACAAAATAAACATTGTGTGATAACCAAGTTTTCATTTTGTGATTAGCTGAGAAGGTTATCTTTTTGTTGTTTAGTAGGCCTCCTTAAAGGCCAGCTGATAGATCCTGGTGCTGTCTCTATATTGTACAACTTGATTTTATGCCATATGTAACTTATTCTTGAATTATTTTGCTGAAGTTTTGTTCTTTTTCATCTGTGTCACAGTGCTAGGTAAAGTCCCTTAATAAAACCCTTATTTGCCCATCTGCTTGTTCTTTAAACATCTAAAGCATTATGTAAATGATGATACCTTTGTGATACTACAGTAACACTTCACTCACTCAAAGGAGATCGGTTTTCTTTGTGTGAGATGCTCAGAAGAGATTGGAGAAACATTCCAAGTTTCAGTTCACTGTCTAGATAACATTGTAAGGCTGGAAGGAAGACAGGTGCAGAGACAGAAAAGGACTTAGCTGAAGTTTTGAGGCAAATTCCTGAAAGAGCCCAAAGCAGAAGCCAGGTCTCCTGTGTCCCATGAATATTCTCTTTATCTTTCCCTAGGAAGCTTATCAGTATTGTGGAAAATAGCTTGGCAGACATATTTTATGCCTCTTGTCCACCAGCAGCTCTGTCCCCTTACGGAGCTGCATCTTCATCCCCTCTCCCTGCGTGTCGGCCCCTGCTCGTTCCAGTGCAGCTCTGCTCCTGACTTCTTCCAGGCCTTCCCCTCCTCTCCCATGGCTGCTGCTTGCTTTGGTCGTTGGCTTCAACTTTATTTGCACATCTCTTGGGGTTTCTGCACATTTGGTTTGGCCACCCCAGATCCCTGTGTGCCACCTCTGGATGAAGGCAGCTAAAACAATCTCTTGCTTCCACTGTCATGCTACACCAACCCTCGTGGCTTCCTTTATTCTTCCACATCAAATTCAATCACCAGGCTTTGAAAAGGCCATGTGGTAGTGCCCTTGCCTGAGACAACTGCATTGGTTTGCTCCACCTGTGCTCCTCCGTGAAGCAAAATGCCTTCTGAGTCTCCAAATTCTCAGCCTGTTTCCCTGGTTGCTGTGTAGTTCCCTTCTGCATTCAATACCTGCTGTCTCTTCAGGAGTGCTTCTGTGAGGCTTTATAGAAATGAAATAATGCAGTTGTGGTTTAAACCTGGTTGAATGGATTGAAGAGAGTGGAGTATATGGGGAAAGTTAACCTCTGCTGTGTATTTCTGCTTTATATCCTGAACTTCTTGAGCATGAGAATGTACCCAAACTTAGAGCTGTCAGACTGCTCTGTGATACAGCACACCTAAGAAGATCTGAAAAAACTCAAACCAATTGTTTGGGTTTTATTAGAAGAAAAATTCCAGTCCTGTTTAGGAAAAAAAAAAAAAAAAGTAATGAGATCTCTCTTGAGAGTGACACCAAAACTCCTTCCCAAATTAAAAAGAAGAGATGCTCATAATAAAGGCTCATGACAACTCACCAAGATCATTTGGAAAGGGTAAAGAATGGAATTTGAAATGTCTTCATTAATAAGGATCTCAAAATGAGTGCAAAACAGCAGAGAAGAACAAATTGGAATTATGTAAATACAGGCTTTAATAATGCATTTTATTTTTGATTCATTCAGGCCAGCACAATTACCTGTGTGCGGGGAGGAACGACTGCATAATTGATAAGATTCGGAGGAAGAACTGCCCAGCCTGTCGATTACAGAAATGTCTGCAAGCTGGAATGAATTTAGGAGGTAAGCAGAATAGTAATAGTTTGGTCTCTTAATTTGATTAGGTGAAAACGTTGGAAATGTGCAGCCTTTTTATAGTTCTGGCAGCTGCATCATCTCAGAAGTTTTAAGGTGGGATTATCCTGAAGAAGTGCTTAATAGCTGATAAACTCTACTGTCATTCTAAATTGGGGGTTGGAGGTGCGTATTTTATGGCACAGAAAAAAGAAAAGTGGATGTTTTATGATGACAGTAATTTTAGTATACTATAAGCTAAAAATGTTAAAATTTCAACTATTGCATGGGGTTGTTTTCTTTTTGGTGAGTAGTCTCTTGAATACTGAAAAACATGTTACACCATCGTGGAAGCAAATTTGCACATAGTGAAACCTCTCAATTTCTTTGGTGCTTATTCAGCATTTTTATTGATTTTTTTTTTTCTGTGACTGTAAGGATGTGCAATAATTTTGATGATGTTACTGCATTGTTCATACACCAACAACAAGGAAAAATGTTTTCTTACTAATTATCAGAAGCATACTGAAAACAGTATGATAACAAAACTTATAATAGGTGGGTTTGGGGTTTTTTTGCTGTTGTTTTAATTCTTCTTTGTGTGTGTTTCTGTGTGTTTCTGGCTGTGCTTCAGTGGATTTCCTGTCTCAAACCTTCATCTGAGCAAATGCTATTACAAATGCCTTTTTCCCCACCATTCCTGTGTTGATGATGTCTGTGAACAGGGTGCAGGTCCTTCCCCTGATGTACAGAGTTACCCTTCCCTTGAGAGTGTTTTCACTGTACAGAAAATTACAGCATGGTCATATTAATTCCTCCCTATCTCAGAATTCATTTTTTGTCCTCCTGGACCTATTCTCCTGGCACCTGAGTGTAGTCCTACAGATTGAGCTGCTTTGTCTTTCATAGGTTATGTGCAAAATCCTGATTCCTTCCTGCTGCCTTCTTCTACCTCTTTTTCTGCCTTGTCTCCTGGCAGCAATACTCAAACAAGCCACACCTTACTTTTTCAGAGAGATAACCCTGTTAGGCTATCTTTCAACCCCTTTCCCAATATTGAGACGCCATGTTGTACCCCAGGCCCCTTATTTCCTTTTCCCAAGGGAAAACAGGGCCAGATTGTGGCCTGCTGGGGAGGTGACAGCTTCCCCTTAGTTTTGATCTGTGCTGTTCAGCCTAGCCAGGGAAACAGAATGCCTTTGTTTGATGGAGCAGGAGCTCCATGGTAGCAGCGCCTTCATGCTATAAAACTAGTGCTGCAAATCGTTGTGGAGCAGGAAGGTCAGCCCTCTGGAGTGCTGGGAATGTTGGGAATGTTGCTGCATCCTGCTGGCAGCTGGTGTAGGGCATCTTCCCCTGGATGTGCCCCATGCAGTGCCAATGGAGCTCCAGCAAAACCCAGGGCCTGAGAACCTTAGGAAGCAGCAGCAGGGTTCATCTGCAGTGTCATGAGTTCATCCCTGTGATGTCCAGGTGGGTTTCAAAGGATGTGTTCACATGATGTCCTCTGCAGAAAAGCAAGGCAGGAGGGAAACTTTCCTAGGAAATTTTGCTAGAGAGGTTTTTGATTTTTTCTTTTTTTCTTTTTCTTTTCTTTTTTTTTTTTTTAATACTGACTGGAATGTTGTAAATGAGGAATGCATTGAAAAATCTTCTCTTTTGTTGGAGCTTGGTAGACTGTTGGAAATCATGGTTTGTGACCCTGTGTTTATTGCAGCTTTGGGCCCTTCACTGCCAGAAAGACACTGAAGTGCTGGAGCGAGTCCAGAGGAGGGCAGTGAAGGTGGTGAAGGGTCTGGAGCACAGGTGGGATGGGGAGTGGCAGAGGGAGCTGGGGATGTTTAGCTCCTTAGAAAAGGAGGCTCAGGGGAGGCTTAATCACTGCCTACAAGTCTCTGAAAAGAGGATGTAACAAGATGGTGATCAGTTGCTCTCTCCTGACATGAAATGAGCTACAGGGTGAAAGAAAATGGGCCTAAGTTGTGCCAGGTGAGGTTTAGATTGGATTTTAGGAGAAGTATCTTCATTGAAAGGTTGGTCAGACACTGAAATGGGCTAGCCAGAGTGGAATTACCACCCCTGGAAGTGTTCAAAAAACATGCAGATGTGGTACTTGGGGACAAAGCTTAATGGTGGACTTGGCAGTGCTGGGTTACCAGTTGGACTCGATGTTCTTAGAGGTCTTTTCCCATGTTTGTCTGTGACTCTATGACCTGGAAGGCCAAATCTGCCTCTGCAGTGTACAGCTGGCACACAGTTGAGATTTGCAGTTCAGCTGTTTCAGTGATTTTCATCACAGAGAGAGCCTTCAAGTGAAATTCTCACTCCTGATTTGATCCCTTTGTGCCACGTGAAGGAACCAAAATGTGATAAAGGAGGTCTTTCCATCACTGCCATGAATGAGATGGCAGGGGAGTAGTTCTGGATTTCCTTGCACTGCAATGCCTTCTGTTTGGTCAAAGAGTGAAAGGGCAGGCTGGAGGGAGAGAGGAGGGCTGCCAGAGAGAGGAAAAGCACCTGCAGCCCAGAGGCAGCATTACTGTTTAGAGAGCCCCACGGGCTCCCAAATCATGCTGATGGACCTTCCAACCTTTGAGCCAGCCCAGCTCTGGCAGGAAATGCTGGGAACTTAGGGATTTTTGTCTGCTTAGGCCATCTGTCTCCTGTGGTGAGCTCTGCATTGGGCATCTACAGAGGAGCGACAGCATCTCAATTTTGGGAGCTTCTGTGTGCCGTTGCAGGGCATGTCTGATATGTTGGAGGTCATCACAGAAAATGAAGGTGGAAATGACAAAAAGAGATATTAATTCATATTTGAGAATGGTGATTTTCATGTAAAATGCCAAGGTTTTGTACTAAATAACTTTTATGTATATATATTTAGCTTGAAGAGAATGAGTAAGGTCATATTATGAAGATATATTCTGGATTGTAGTTTCATGTGGTCAGCCTGGTTTTGCCAAGCATGTACATTACTCCAGTAAAAATGGGCTTTTACCTGTTTCTAGCTTGGACTTACAGGCAAAATAGGCAAGTATTTTATTAGGTAGTATGATCAGTAAGGAGCTGGAGAAAAATGAATTTATAAATGCAATTTAGTTTAAAGTTCTCTTTGCAGGAGAGTGCTCTCTGTAGCTGAGACATACTGCACTGTGCTATGCTCCTGGTAGAGTAGGGCCAAGCTCAGCTCTCATCCTCCAAAGAAAAGCAAATGTAAAAACTAATCCCAAATGGTATCAGAGGCGCTGATGTGCTTGGTTCATGAGAAATAGAGCAAGATGATATTCAACATGGTCATCAGCACAGCTCAGGGCTGGAATGTCTGCAAATCGCTGAAACCAGGGGCATTTCTTTTCCACTTGTACAGAGCTATGATGTTTTATCCCCTCATTTAAAGAAAAAAAACAAACCAAAACACCAAACCTCCAGCTGATCTAGAAGAAATGTTGCATTAGGGAACAAGGTCCTGTCTCCCATGGGCTGGAAAGGAGCTTGGCTCTCCTTTGCCACCCTCCCCTTGTATGGATGGGAATGAAGGAGCCCAGGCTGCCCCCACCCAGCTCCTCCCACTTACTGAAATTGGGGGGTTATGAAGCAAATTTTGTAATTTGACAGTTTAAAGTTGTCTTCCTGCTCTTACTGAAGATACTAATCTCTATAATGGAAAACTGGAAGTCAGAAATAGTGTTCCATGTTTCCATGGAACAATCTCTTGTTAATCTACTGATCTTTTTTCGTAGGGGTTTTCTTTTTCTCTTTTGGTAATATTATTTCTCAATATTTTTTAATAGTAAAATAGAGTGCTTTTGTACTCTGTCAGTCTTTCAGTTTTGTTTTGATGGCGTATCTTCTACTTTCCAGCGTGCTGATTTTTTTTTCTAAATTTAAAAAAAAAAATATTTTGACTGGTGGCAGCATGCCATGATTAGGCACCTTGTAAAAAATTCGTGTAATTCAGTGATACAAAATACACCTTTTCGTGAATGCTCAGCCAAAACAACTTGGCAGTTTTATTGTTTACCTCCTCGTTCTGTTTGTTGAAAAATTGGAGCATTTTCTAAGCTCTTACATCCTTTAATAATCTTTAGAAAATTATTCATCAAGTCAGCAAATAATTTACCTAATTATGTTATTGTCTCGATTTTTATTTTGATTTTATGAGAAGCATCTGCAACCTGTAATTTCTGCAAAGCTGAAAAGGCATCACATTAAAGAGGTATGGTAGAAGGTATGTGTGTGCTCTGCAGACAGCTATATCCCTTTTGGCAACTAGGAGTCCAAAACTTTTTTGGGAATCGTATTTTGTTTGTTGTTTTGTTATCTTTTTTTTTTTTTTTTAACTCCAGTGACATATGCTAGGCTTAATTGTTGGAAGAGATTCAGAGTGAGCAACTGCACTATGAAGGTATGCTGGCCCATTTTTGGTGTATGCTCTTTTCAAGACTCTGTAATTAATTTTCAGTTAATTACGGCCCAGAATGACTTCACGGGTTTGGGAGGTATTTCCCAGCATACTCTGTGATTGGGTTTGGCGAGGCTCTTGCTTTCTCACGAGATGTTTTCGTTTGGCTCCCACCTCGTGCTGCTGTCCCTCAGTTGTGTCTGTCCCCGTGGTGGCACTGGGGGGTGTCACAGAGAGACCCCCAATCCCACACCTTGGCATGGGGTCGTAGGCCACCAGCAGCTGCATCCCACAAGGCAGCAGCCCCTGGGATGTGTCCTGCACTGTCACCAGGGTGTCCTAGTGTCACTGCCGTGTGCTGAAGCCTGGAGAATGGGAATGTTTTATATGCTGTCACTGGAGGTGACCGCCAGCCCCCTTTCCTGGGCAGGGTGGTCCTCACACCTTGGATGTGACCTAGTGAGCAGGCATCCCTCCCCGTTCTGCATGCTCAGAGAAGGTCCCAACATGGTTCTGCCATGGGATGTGCAGAGGGGACAAAAATGTGTGGGAAGATCAGTTCCAAGCAGGGCTGGAGTCATTCCCTGCCTCGGCTCCCCTGTGAAATGCTGCCGAGGCGTCCCGGGGTTGCTCTCCCACAGCAGTGAGGAGCAGCTTGCTCAAGGACCCTTTGGATCTGGGAGGGACATAAAATAGATTTCACCTTGCAAATGGCACAGTTCATCATTCTGTCTGCAGAGGCTGCCTGTGAAATCCGACTCTTGTGTCCGCATACATTTACATGTGTAAGACACTTGGTGCACAAGATGCTGGGTGTGATTTGTAGGCTTCACTGGCACATACCCTTATTTTTTATACTTTGAAATATTTCAATAATCTGAAAAATAGGTTAATTAAGATAAGCAGTAATAAGATATAGTACTTCACCTTTCTGCCCAGCTTTCTATTTTCTGTTTAAGAACTCAAAACTACCAGGGTTTCAAATTGCACTATTATTTTCAGTTACTGGTGCTTATGTGGTTTGTATTGTCATTGTTCCTATCTTCCTGATAGGTTCTGAGAAAAAGAAAGAGATAAAAAATGTGAAAACTTAGGGAAAATGTAAATACAGCAAAAGTGTATCCTCTTATTTTTCTTCGGAATTTTCTACTAACCAAGAGTTCATACATTTTAAAGGAAAATAAACCCCTTTGTGTAAGACACAAGCAATTTGAGGTATACATATGGTTAAATTTTATTTTTCATTTAAACTTTAACTGCAAAGTATTTTGAAACGCCATTAACTTTAATGCATTTTTATTTGCATTTATTATGTAGCTTTTTCTTCTGAGGGAATCCAGTCAATAATTTTTTTAGCTTGAACATTCAGCTGGGTTTTTATCAGTTCTTTCAACAGACTTTCACAAACACCAGCAGGCTGGAAAAGACCTTTAATAATAAACAATACTATTTAAGTAATAAGTAAGTAACAAAAAATATTTAAGTAAGTAATAAGTAATAGATAATAATAAATAATAGATAATTTGCCTGTTGCTGTTGAAGATGTCAGAGCCAATTTGTTCAGCAATTAACTTTTCCTGCTTTTGTGTCCATTTTACTCCATGTTTAATGCTCTTGCTCTGCTCTTGGTGTGACCCTCTAACTTTCCAACTTGCATCATCCTCATGAACGGAATGTTTAGATTGGATGTTAGGAAAAGTCCTCTGTCAAGCATTGAAAGAGGCTCCCCAGGGAAGGATGTTTTCCATCAGAAACCATGTAGATCTGGTGCTTAGAGACATAGTTCAGTGGTGGACTTGGTAGTGTTGGGTTATCGGTTGGACTCAATGATTTTAAAGGTCTTTTCCAACCTAAATGATTCTTGTGATCCTTGAATATTGTAGATAGCTATGAGAACAGTCATATGTGACAACTATTAAGAGAGTATTTGTGAATGGTGGTTAAAAATGCAGAATTTTGAAGAGGACTGGTAATGTCAAAGTAATCTCTTGGGCATTGATTAAAAGCAATATTGAAAGTGTGTCCTTGTACTTGGAATTTTGCTGATGATTTTATTCCGTGTGTGAAGGCAGCTGGAGAAGATGCACTGCAGTGGTCCAAGAGCCCACAGCTCCCATCCAGCAGTCCCTGATCTAGCTCCTAACCGGATTCATGCTTTGTTTTTCACGTTTTCCCGTTTCCAGCTCTCCCTTCTGCAAGCTCCCAGCTGCCAGCAACATTTGTCTTTCCTCCAGGAACAGCCTTTCAGGCTTTTGGCATGGGGCTGCTGAACTCCAGACTCCCTGTTCTGTCTTCTGGACTCTCCACCATACCATTCAAGGCACAGCACCCTTGGTTGCCAGCCTTGCCAAGGAGCTGCATCCTTGCTGAGCTCCTGCTGGGAATGTGCCGCAGCCTGCCCCATGTCCTGCAGTGGTGCTGTGCACTCAGGCTCTGGGGGTGCTGTCTGATTTTGGCTGTGCAGCACTCCCTGTGCAGCCTCAGAGGCTGCTCTTTCTCCAGAGCTTCATATTCTGTATGTGGTGCCTTGCTTTGGTTCAAAACACAAGGAGGGTGATCACAGTTTTCTGAAAAGAAGCTTTTCAGCATTTCTGAAAGTTGTTCCGTGCAGCTCTTGGTGATGCTTTGTTTTTTCCTGAATCACCAAATTATCACTTCCACAGTGATATTATTATTACTGCTTCCTTCCACAGTGCTGTAAGTCCATTTCCTTTTTACTCTTCCTCACAGTATAAGCATAGTCTCTGCTGTGAAAACCTGCCTGTGTCTCCTGTTCCTCTTTTTTCCAGAGCTGCTGGTTGTCACCAGAACCCTTTTGAAACCTGCCCCTGTGGTTTGTGATGATGTGTTTCCATTACTCACTTCCCCATCACTGAGAGAAGCTGTAGGAGCAGGAGGAACTTGTCCTTTTTACCAAGCTGTAGCTTCAGAGAGTTTCCACCTGAGTAACAGGGCATGAAGATTTAACTTACCATGCTTGCAACAACCTTGGCCAAAGTAGGGTGGGCTCACAATGCTGAATCGTGGGTTTTGGTTTTAATTTTATTTCCTTCTTTTTTCCCCACCATCAATTCCCAAGTGCATGGCTTTGTATTTTTAGTACCTGTGTTTTGCTACAATAAGTGTAAGGTGTGGCAAGCATACCTGGCTCAAAAAGCAGCCCTTGGAGTCCAATGGCAGTGGAAAGAACATTTCCCAGCAGGTTATGAAGGGAATGCTGAGCACATTTAAGCCGTGGAAATACACAGCAGCAAGAAGCTGGTGTTTAGCAAAGAGGGAGGCAAGGTGAAGGCACTGGATGGAGTGTTTTTAAACCACCCAGTTCATGCCTTCCTGCACACTGGGGCTGGTGATTTGTGTCCTTTTGTGGTTCTCTGCCACCAGCTTTCTCAGGTCATTCAAATGGATAATGGTAGAGATTTGTCATTACCCCAGAGAAATGGTTGATATTAAATATACAGTGTTTTCTCTAATATTCAGGGGGATTTATTGAAGCACAAGACTACCAGGGCTATACTATCTTTTCTTTTTTAATTACTAATCATGAACTAGATGGTGAAAAATATGGTCAAGATGACTGCAGCAGATGAACAGCCAGCTTGTATTTCACAGGTAGCGTTGCTGTTCTGGGAAGTGAGGTAGATAATTTCTAGAAGATGAGGGACAGACCAGCAGCATTCAATGTGTTAGGAGTAAGGTCATTTGACAGAAATCTGAGTTGATAAAAACTCAGGGGATATGGAAGTCATACAGATGAGGAGACAAAGGTCCTCAAAATTTGTGCTGTTTGGGAGGGAAAAAGTCAAGTGGGAATGTGGTAATGACATACCCAGAAAGACCACAGAGGGAAGCACAGCACTTACAAAGCTTAGTTCTAGCAAGAACAAAAATGAAACATTCTTTAGGATGGAGTGGAAGTCTGAGCACTCAAGATAAAGAATGAGAGGTGCTGTGGCACAGTTTGGTTTTGAAGGACTCTGAGGTGCTTGTTCAGAACTTTGTGTCTCCCACGTAAATGCGAAATTTTAGACATGGTGAGTGTCTATCAGGGTTTTGTCGTGTTGTGATCAGGATGGAGGGCTCACAAACCATGTAACAGACATGGAACATTGGGGATCAACCCAAATAAAAGCAAGAGAGAAGATTTGGATGAGGAGTGCCTGCAGAAGGTTGGATGGGAATGGGTGTCTTGGGAGGAACATTGTCTCTTGGCGTAAGGCAGAAACCAGCAACCATAGCCAAGAGTGTTCAGTCTGGTAGAGTCAAAATCTGTTCTCCAAAGTTTCCTTAACTTTTTAAAAATAAAATTATTACCAATGCTCACAGTTCAAGCTGCTGGTGTTTCATTCCAACAGGTGTCTTGGAGCTGTAGGTGATCTCATCTTTGCATTTGTTGTTGACATTTTACTGCCTGTCTGTATTTGATGTCAAATAGAATAATCAAAGCCACTGGTGCATTTAGTAGACAAGTCTTAGCTCAAAAATTATTGAATTTGCCATATGTTTGAAGAATGAATAAATAATCAGTAAAAAATGAGTTTTGGGAGCATCTGAAAAGGACTGATTAAGATTGGCTTTCATCAACATTGTAATTTTCTTTAGTAAGCTTTTTTTTAAAGGCTTTGTTTATTGGATGATTTAAATATTTACTAAATACATTTCTTTTGAAATTAATGAAGGAGTACAAGAGAGAATTCTCTATACCAAAAATGTTAGATGTGAGATTGTGTTATGTGATTTTGGGATTTAATATGAAATATATGTGGAGGGAAATTTTCATACTTTAGCCATTTCTCATTAAAAAGCTTTATCAAAACCAGCTTGATTTGATTTTAACAGGAAACCACTAATTGGCATTTGGTGAAAGTTGTTCCCACACAGGGAGGAGTACCCCTATGAAACTGTTATTTTTCATTTAATTATCACTTTGAGGATTGCTGAGAAACAAGCAAATGTGTTAGACATTTTCCCTGACAACCTAAATATTCCTGTAAAATGCACTTTGGATCTCAGCTTTCTTTTGTCACTTTTGTCCGCTGTCTCTTCATGGATGCTTAGCCTGAAACTCAGCTTAAAAATGGATTAATTCCTCTGTCTCTTACCCAAACTCCACAGTGCCTTTTCTTCTTAATTGCTGTGTTCATTACTGTCCCACGTGCTAGAGAGGTGGGTAGCCTGAGCTTCATCCTTGGGTCAGACCTCAGAATACACAAGATTTGATCTGAGCTTTCACGTGAAGGTTTTTGAGACAACTTCTGTGTGCAAGTGCTGCTGTGAGGTGCCACTTCCCTGCAGGTGTTTGCATTTCACTGCTCAGTGTCTCAAGCCGTAATTGTAATCAGAAGAAAATGTGGATTTTTTCGTTAAAATAAGATTTGTCATTAAGTAGGCATGTAATTACTCAAAATAGTGTTCTTCCAGAGTTGTTTCTTGTTATACTGAAAGGATACATAGAGTAGAGTCAGATGATCATGGGTTCACAATGATCATGGGTTAAACTTAGAGTCAGGTGAAGTTGTTGCAGAAACAGGCAAGTTGTATGTGATGTCAAGGAACCCCTCTGTTTCTTGTCATAGCTGGCAAGTGTGGGCCTGATGATTGTGTCTGGTTTCAACAGTTCTGGGCAGGGTGGTGGGGATGGGGCAGCTCTGCAAAATTGTCACATGTGTTCTCGTGCCACTTGGTGCGATTGCAATACCTGTGGTGCCTTTGTGAAGTGAAGGATTCATCTGTTCCTCTCATCTCTTCTGGGACTTGTCCAGGGTGAACGTATCTACAGGTCCCTTGATAACCTACTCTGTTTTTTCACATCAGGTCTTTAAGAAGGGTTCCTTTAAGATCTAAACGGAATCTTCCTTCCTGAAATTTCATATCATGTGCCTGAAGAAAGGTGTACACAGATTAGAGACTGTGCAGGGAAGAACAGGGATAGTAAGATGCTTAGGAAAAGAAAAAAGAAACAGAGACAAAGAAACTCATTTCATGTTAGTGTAGAAGGGAGAGACTTTAAGAAGGTCATGATACCAGTCTTACAATTCAAAAAGTGGTGTAGAAGAGGACAGCAATGATAAGCTGTTTTTTATGGCCACTTGGGGAATGATGGAGAGAAATCAACTTTACTGCTGACAAAAATGATGCAACATTGGAGATGTTGGGAGGACACTGAGTGGTTAGATGTTGGAGGAAGATGTGGGATATTGTGGAATTCTCTTTATTGGAGATTAATAACGTACTGAGTTGGGCAAAGCACGGTTGATCCTGCTCAAGGCAATAGGATAAACTGCTTCAAATATATTGTTTCTGTGATCCAGCAGCATTGCACAGCATCATATATTAGAATCTGTTCCAAACAAAGCAAAATGCAAACACTTCTGAGGTTGTTCTATAAGCAACCAAAGTAATATTTTTGCCTATTGCAGTCTGTTTTATTAGGAGTTTAAATCCAACTAGAATAAAGAACCAAAATACATCTAGATGAACATAATGAAAATAGTACACAATTACTATTAAAATGTACATCAGAAGCTTCTTCTTCCACCAGTGCTGTACCTCCCTTTTTGGTGTCCAAATGCAAACCAAGAATAAGAATTGCACTTATGGATGGTCCTGGTTCTTTGCAGGGTCTGACCAAAAGCAAATAAAATGAGACATTTCCATAGATCAGATTTCATGCACATTTACTCCTTGTGTTTAAGCTGTCCAGTCATGTCAGATTAAAGTGTTATTTATTAATTAGTAAACAGTATGCCAAACTATGTCATTGTTTCAGTTATGCCTTACATTTCATTCTACTGAATTCAATCATTGGATTGGAGCTTATTGTCCAGTGAAATCTTCCTTCTGCCAGTAGAGGATAAGAAATTAGGAAATTTGCTTTGCTTTGTTAATTAGACTACCAATTCCTCAGGCTCAACAGCAAGTGATAGCATTTTCTGTCACTTTCTCCTCTGGGTCACAGCTGTCAGAAACAGATTTTAAAATTTATTTTGTCATGTGAAGCCAGGACCTTTGTTTTCTTCTTCACCAGCTGCAGTTTTTCTTTTTTTGCATATTTAGACAGATTACTGGGTCTCTTTGGCATATCCCAAATGCTACTGCAGAAATCACCCTTGAAAGGCTGCTGCTTTTCTAGAGTCCAGTCCTTTTGGCCGTGTGTCTTACATGATAAAGTAATTTTGTGCCCTCCTTTTAACTCCCTGTACAAGTTGTCCCTGCTTCAGTAGTTGCTTTTCGTTTGCTTCCTCTCCTTGGTCTCTCCAGTTAAAGCAGTGACTCATCTCCGTGCCCGTGTTCATCCCAGATTTGCACCTGATGCTTCCTCTCACACATGGCACAACAGGAGCTGGATCCTTGTGGGCTCCATCCAGCTCAGGATATTCCATGATTCTAACACTTGGAGTCACATTTAGAGGTTCTTCCTCTTCTGGAGCTACCTGAAAATCAGTGGTTTGTTTGCCAAAATGGGTAATGGGTTTTATGGAAGATTTAGGGTCCTGTCTTGGTTGGTCCTTCTGCATTTCTGGAAGAAAAAAAGTGTACCTGAGTGCACTTTGTAGGGAAGATGGGATAATGCTGTAAGATCTCATTTGCATTGCTGTTTTTCACTTTCTTCCATGCATTCCGAGGCATATGTATGTGTGTATGTATGAAGTCTGTATTATTGTCTAGAAATTTCTCAGCAAAGTCTCATTCCCATTGTGCTAGACAACTAAGTGAAAAAACGTCTGTACCAAGATAGCTCAAAATTTTCATGTCAAGATACAACAGATTTGGGGGAAGGGAAAACACTATTTGTGGTAGCAGTAAAATAGCTAATGAGAACA
Organism: Pycnonotus jocosus; assembly: GCA_013400435.1. Taxonomy (NCBI): domain Eukaryota; kingdom Metazoa; phylum Chordata; class Aves; order Passeriformes; family Pycnonotidae; genus Pycnonotus; species Pycnonotus jocosus. Next base: position 860,004 of record VWYP01004764.1, read on the forward strand.
GATGTCAGCTCATTGAAGTAAGTGAAGCAAAGTCACCAGGCAAACATGATGAAAAGATTCAGAGGAGGAAAAAGTGGCATTTTGATGGAGCATTTATCTGTACAAAGGTGGAGGCTCAGAGAAGAGCCTGCCTTGAGTTAGAGCTGCCTGGAAGGGAGAATTGGCACCTTTGTTAGCTGTGGTGCAGCGAGGTCCTGGAGGGTGTTTTTGGAGAGCAGAGGCAGGTGGCAGTGGCAGGGTGTGCAGGGAAACCCTCAAGCATTTGGCATGGGGTGGAAGGGGGAAAGCTGGCAGCTGTGGAGGCTGGGAAGGAGGCGGTGGTTGTAGCTCAGGTGCGGAGCTTGGGCACTGGACCTGCATAGAGAGCCCAAGTGTTGGAAATGCAGGTGTTCACTGGCATGGCTACAGAGCCTGCACAGTCAGAGGTGGCCACAGTGGGTTTGTTTTGCAGCATATTGTCCACCCTCAGGCTGCCTAGACCACTAGTGGTACAGCACATGCTTAGAAATTATCCCAAATTATACCTCATTTGAGGTGCATATAGTGGTTTGCACCCCCCTACACCCCTTGTCTTTTATGTTTTGTGTATTCACTCCAATTGCTGCTTTCTCTTCTCCTTTACATCTTTTTTTAAACCTCCACCACTTTTTGTGTCCTCTGCTGTGTCCATTCTGGTTTCCCCTCTCCCTCCACTAAAGTTCTCTGCTTTATACTAGAGGTAACATGTGTTCTTATAATGTGCTTTTGATATCCCCCATGGATTCAGATAGGCATAGAATATAATAAAGATTTGTTGGGTCCGAGTCAGCTTGGTCCTGGCTCTGGCAGAGCTTTATGGATGTGATTAAATAAAGATCTTAGTCATCTAAATCGTGACTTTAGGTATACAAAAAATAAATGGACATCTGATGCACATCAAGGCAAGCTCTGGATATCATCTTTAAAATAAATAAGTTTAGATTCTAGGGGATTGTCATTGCAAGTCTTGTGATTCACCCTACATAGAACTACAGCTAATTTTCTAAACTTCAGATTTAACTTACTTTTTCAGAGCACTGGAAGCGAGCATGAATCTGCAGTGCATTGTTCATCTTCTAAATTTGAACGCTAGTACAATTCTGCAAACAAGCTACTATCTTAGAAATCTGAATTAAATCATAATATTTATGGGGTTTATCTACTATTAAAAACATTTTGTTCTTTGACGTTTCTGGATCCCATTTTTTTAACAGTAATGCAATGGAAACTATTAATTTTGAGCCTGTGAAAAATAGTGATTGGGTGTGTGGAATCCATAACGGAATTTGTGTATATTCCCTGGGCACAAAGGGAGTACATGAAGAGAGTATATAATAATTGCATATTATATATGTAATCTACATGTATTATCTCCCTCTAGACCCGACTTGTATAGCATGTGTAAGTTTACCATGGTATTTTTAAAAGAAGAGTGTGGTAGTTTACCTATCTTGTGGCTACCCTAAACCCTCAAACTTTACCCTTAAAAATACGGAATGCCATAATTTGTAGCTGACGTTTATGTTAATTTGTATTCCAAAGCCACTTTACAATAGGGCCCCATCCAGATAAGTGTCCTGTTATTGGACCTAGAGTAGCATTCCCTGTTGCAGATGACTAAAAACCTATCCAGCATTTTACAGATGCCACAAAAACTCCATCCTGAGGTGGCAGAATCCCCTTCTGGACGAGAGACCTTCATGCGAGGAGTCAATACTAAGGAACCAGCTGTCCAACTGACTTTTATCTTATTTGTTCCACTATTTATTGTTAGAGCTACAGAGAATGGCTGTTGGAAGTGCCTTTTTAAAATCCGAGTTCGTGACTTTTCAAATATTTCACCTTATTTCTTTTTTTTTTTCCTTTTTTTTTTTTCTTTTTTTTTTAATTGGACCATAAGAACCACCTAAAATACTCAGCAAAAGTCATGACAGATATTGAGATGTTAACCTCAGGTATATCTGTGATGTCTTTGTCTATTGTTTGTTTTTCTTCAGCTACTACTCTGTCTCAGGTGATTGGAAAGTAGAAGAATTATAATATGATATTCTGGCTGCAATAACACTGAACAGGAAGGCAAGAAGTCCTGCAGCCACTGCTACACAGCCATTTATTTGGATGAAACTCTTGTCCTAACTCCAGACAGGCTCCATACATCAGCTTTGTCACTTGAAATGCCCCATGCTTGCTCCATCCCCTGTCGGTGTGGAGAGCCAGGGATTTCTTGAGCATTTTCAGGGAGTAATCCTGATGAGCATGGCTTTTACTCTCCATTTCAGAGGCAGCTTAGTCAGTTTTGTAGTTGGTACTGGAGTGAGAGAGCAAATGTGAAAAACAGCTTTTAAAGAGCGACTCGGAGTATGTACTGCTCAGTTTGTATTTAATCTTTACTTGTTGGTTTCTGTGGGAGTTACCAAACCAGTTGAGCTACAGCACTGGCATGGAGCCAAATGAAAAATACAGTTTTCTTCACTGTAAACATGACTGTCAAGCAGTAATGTTTTTTCTCAGCTTCATTTTAAAGGCATTATAATGGAAGAAAATGAAACTAAAACACATTTTTATGCCAGTTTTATACGTGGAAGAATTATTTTTTTTTTTTTCTTTTAATAAAGAACTCTTGGGGAATAAAACATACAAACTTATGTATTAAGTATGTGATCAGTTATCTGTGCTGAAAGATACTTGATGGAGTTGGTAAATCAACTCTTTTTTTTTTATTCTGGTGTAGTTATGGTCCAAATGCTTTTTTTTTTTGCCTCTGCAAAACATGAAAAATGTGTAGAGTTCTTTATTTTTAGTCCTGTTTTGATAACAGAAAAGAAAAATAGTGCCTGATAAACTTAATGAATAATAGCAGCAAAAAGTTACCTCTCTCCACTCCTTCAGGCTTATTTTTAAACTCTGTGTTCAGTGTCCAGTGGCTCAGTTAACTCATTGTCAGACATTCAGCTGAGCTTGCTCGTCTTTGCTTTGCTTTTGGGATTTATTTGGTTGAAAAATCTGTAAGTCCAGCTTTGCCTTTCTAAGATAAATGCAAACTGTATTTAGTGCTCACCAGGACATCCTCATGTAGGTGCAACTGCACTACATGGGGACCACAGCATTTTCATCTACTTTTGAGGACTTAAATTTCCAGGTTTGTCTGCTTTGCCTATGACTCCCTCTGTTTTATTTTGCAGAGTGAGGAAAATACTTGTTTAACAGAATGATCAGCTGCTGCTCTGTAAAATGGATTTTTGGGTACTAGGGTTGAAAATGACATCTTGATGAATGGATGTTGCATCCGTGTAACTTGATGCACCGGAGGATAAATAAATCCTTCGGTTGTGTTTCGTTTTTTGAATAAGCTTTTTTAAGAATTTTGTGATAGAAAAGTAAGAAATAGGATTTGAACGGACTTTTAGAAGGATCTTCTCGCAATTCCTGTGTCTTGAGACACAATAAGCTGCAGTGAAACCTTTGCTGACAGATACTTGTCTCACTTCTTCCTTATAACTTCAAATGGACAGCTATTGCTATGTAACCTGTGCTAATGCTTTTGATAATTAGGAGATTTTAAGTGGATGTGGTTAGCTGAACAAAAGATCTTGAAATTTTATTAGGACCAGTACATTTTTATTTGCATATTCAATCCTTTTATTAAAAAATTCAGCTTGCCTCACCTGGTCTCTATGTCTGCAGGCATGGAGGAAATAAGGAATTCTCGAAAGCAGACATACATCCTGTTGGTGAATCAATGAAATTAAGTTCCTTCACCCAATTTCCTCCAGCTCTCAGAAGGGAAAGTGATAAAAGTTAAATAAAGATCTCTGAAGTTCTCTGTAGAGTACCTGAGGATTGTTGGTGCTGGGATCAGCCAGGAAGATCTATCATGGTATGATGGAAATTACTGCAAACTGATGTTGGGATTTTGGACTCCCTGCTCTGTGCAGGATGTGCTGCAATAACAATTAATTTTTTTATTTTTTTTTTTTAACTTTTGAATGCCACAGTCAAGGAGCATCTCTTTGGGCACCTTCAAGATCTTGTGTATGAGTAGTAATATAACTGTTTTCTGTAGCAATGCCCCTAATAAACAATTTTTTCCATTGACTCTTGGGATGAACCATCTCCTCTGAGTTCAAGGTACTGTCCCAGCGAGGAAGTGTTGAAAACAACAGGCTATTGTTGCACTTGGATGTGCAGTGTCCTGGACCCTGCCTTGCTCATTCTCAGCCACTGGCTCTGGGCAGGCAGCCCCAGTGTCAAGGAAACAGTGAAACATTAATGGCTGCTGCCAGCAGAAATGGTCTGAGGGCAGCAGCTGCTCTGCTGTTAAGGGAGGCTTCTTAAAACTGGTTTGTAGAAGAGTAACAAGGTGGTTCTGTGGGCCTCGTTGGGGAGTTTTCTGCACTGTAAATAAGAGGAGCAGGAACAAGTGCACAAAGTGAGCTCTGAAAGCATCCCAGGAGGCAGTGGCATGGCATGCTGAGCTGGAGTGGAAGTGAGCATTTTGGAGGGGTGGAAATTGTCCAGAAAGGATCTGCAGAAAAGGGGTTATATTTAAGGAAAGGCAGGGGAGGGGAATCGATGATGGGGAAAAAACTTGAGGAGGTAAACTTGGGAAAGGATATGGACTAGGAAGGGGCTATTTGCAATAGTATTCCAAGTGGGAGTGGGATAGGCTTGTATTTACTGATGACAGTAAAAGGAATGTTGTAAGAATCAAGAGACAGGAAGATAAAAATCCAGACAAGGGTTTTAACTGTGTCCAAATAGGTAAGAAAGACTTTGTTTAGGAGAAATTACTCGGAAAGATCTGTGAATGCTTAAATGTAGTTATTTATTTAATGATTTTAAAGATTTATTGTTGTTGTTACGTTTCCCTATCGTAAGAAGGGTGATGATGGGTTTTTAGTTTGGTTCTTCATGTGTGGTTTTTTAACAGAATTGTCTGGATTTTTAATTCCCATTCTTTCCTCATGCTATGGCAAAGTTGGGAATGCAGCCCACAGGGAATGGCTGGCCTTTCTTCAAGGAGTTGAAGCACTGTAGCATTGCTGGCTTGTAAGAGTACTTAGTAGAATTACAGAGAGAGAAAAAAAAAGGAAATTAAAAGAAAAGGGAAGGCAAATCATCAGAGACATGTTGATAGCAGTGAGAAAGGTGTTACATGAGATTCAGTCTTTCTTCTTTAAGTGGATAAATATTTAAGCATTATTTCAGAATTACTCGAGAAAGAGGTAAAGCTGTTATGGATGTATCGAAGGAGCAAAAGCAAGGGGGATTGACTAACTTGAGCTGTTCAAAATGGATTGACTACATTACAAGTTGAGCAAGAGCTTAGGAGGGCTCTGGGTCTGCTAATACTGTGCAGATTTCTTTTGATGACCAGTGCAAAATGGGGAACATGAATTGCAGTCTTGTAGGTGATAAGCGATTACAGTTCTGAAATGTTTAGTTGGCACCGACCACAGTAACTAGGATGTTTTATGCATGTCTGTATGGAGGCAGATACTGGACATTCTGTCATGTACAAAAGCATCTAGTAAAGCAGTGAAAATGAGATTAGAGGTGTCTTTTGGTCCTTTTTCCAGTGTGATGATGCTGCTGGCAGTGAGGTATTTCTTAAGGTCCTGCACCTGTTTCACTTAAGAACTTTGAGATTATACTTTGGCTTTCATTTCTTGTATAAAGCCCAACATTTTGCTGGCTTTCTGTGCTGACTTCGTTCTCATGTTGCTCGTCTCCGCAGCCCGGAAGTCCAAAAAGTTGGGGAAATTGAAAGGGATGCACGAGGAGCAGCCCCAGCAGCGGCAGCAGCCACCCCCGCAGAGCCCCGAGGAAGGGACGACGTACATCGCACCCGTGACCGAGCCCTCTGTCAACACTGCACTTGTCCCCCACATGTCTGCTATCTCACCAGCACTTACTCCCTCTCCTGTAAAGATCCTTGAAAGCATTGAGCCGGAGATCGTGTACGCGGGATACGACAGCTCCAAGCCGGACACGGCGGAGTACCTGCTTTCCACCCTAAACCGCCTGGCCGGCAAGCAGATGATCCAGGTGGTGAAGTGGGCAAAGATACTTCCAGGTAGGACCGTGAGTCATCTGCTGAGATGTCACTTCACTGGTTCTTTTACCTCAAAGAACTGTTTGCTTGATAAATTGCATCTTTAATCTGTGGACTGTGTTGAGAAAACTGGCGATTGGGGGGTGTGAGATGAACCTCTGAGAGAAGATAGTTGGGGTTTTTTTCTTATTTTATGTAATATTTGTTTCACGTGTCTGTGATTGATATTTAAAAAGCTTTCATTTTTCAGTAGTAGCCTCTTAAGAGGGAAACACATTTTTGCCACTGGAATGAAAAAATTACGGTTTTACTTTTTCTGAAGTGAGAGTGTTGCGCTTGTTTGTGAGTAGTGGAAAAGTAGTAAGCAGTGTGTTTGGTGATGGTTTGACCAGCCCTTGTAGTTCATGGGTATTTTCTGGTTTGATCTCTAGGATTTAGAAACTTGCCTCTCGAGGACCAAATTACTTTAATTCAGTATTCATGGATGTGTCTGTCATCGTTTGCCTTGAGTTGGAGGTCGTACAAACATACAAACAGCCAGTTCCTCTATTTTGCTCCAGACCTGATCTTCGATGAGTAAGTATTCCTTAATGGCCCTTTTCAGTGCAGGCTGGAAGGATTGCTGTCTTTGTTTGGTTTTTCAGGCATACTTGCAGTCTAAGAAAATTTCAGCTAATTCTGGCTTAAAAAACAGCTGAAGTTTTAATTTTTTTCAGTGACTCACATTTCAATTGCCAAAGCTTTGATTACTGCCGTCCACTTCTTCTTATGTATGGGGATGTGTTCTCAAACTGAGACCATCCCACTGGTTGGAAATGTGACTGATACACAACCGCGATTTATAGAAAAGAACATTTTTTGGTATCTACTGGAGCTCGGAAAAATATCCAACTTCTAGGAAATGTGAATGTTTAAATTACTGGGGTTTTTCAGAGCAGTCATATAATGGTGCTTTTGTTAACAATATACAGCTGTTCAATGTGTTTTCTTGACAGTCTTAATTACCCTTCTTTGCGACCGTGAAAGAAGCCAAAATGTTTTTTCAGTAATGAAACATAACTTCTTTTATGATGCATTCAGACAAAAAGAGGGATCAACCATTCCGTCTGAGTATGTGTTCCTTCATATTTTATGTTTGTATGTGTTTAGTGCTTTGCTTTTGATGACTATAATTTAATTTCTGTTCCGTTCTCCTAGTGTTTATTACGAGACAGTAAAGTCAAAAATCTTAAGTGAATGCACAGGCAGTCAAATGGGGCTTGCATCATTTGCTTATCCCAGAAGGTTGGGGTTTTTTTCTAGAGGTAAAAAGGAGACATAATCGATAGGATATAGGTGCACTTGAGGGGAAAAAAAAAAACAGGGAAGGAATTAACAAAAAATTAACTTACCACCTAATCTCCTGATGCATTCTGAAATCTTTTTCTTGGAAAAGATGCTTTGTTGCCGTCCATCTTAATAGTCAGTCTTTTATTTAGGAATCCCTAAATAATTAATGAGTATGAGATGGGTCCCAAAGCAATGAGCAATATCAAATAAGGATTGTTTGGTTTGGGTTGGTTTTTTTGCGAAGAAGAGGAACTGGTAATTTACTGCGTGTGGCTGAAAATGTAGTGTCAGCCATTTTCCTTGTTGAAAGCACCTCCATTATGACTTGAACATTAGAGAATTGTCACAGGAAGAAAAAAAGGTATCTGTAGCTAGAGTTAAGTGAAAATTTGAACTTTGAAGAGTTTAGTTCTCCTGGGGGAATGTAGACTAAAAGTTCAAACATGAAAGCAGCTTTCCCTCATCTCAAGAAAGTCAGTCAAGGGGTCAGAATTTATTGGACAGAGAAATCAATCCTGCTTGCAAATAAAAGTGTGTGCATTGCTTGCTCTTGTTATACTGCAGCTTAGAAGCAACTTCGAGAATTTGAGATTACTTGTGAGTTTTATGCTGCAAGCCTTGAAGATAGGTGTCAGTAGAATTATACTGAGGTTGAGGTAGGGATTCAGTTGGAAGATGGAGTGTAGAATTAAAACATCTCCAACCAGATATGTAATTGAGATAGTGGTCTGGTCTCCTGTGTATTTGGCAATATACTCATTGCAGAGAGAAGGCAATTGCTTATAAATAGAGGAAAAAAAAAATCCCAGGAGATGTGAGAGGGCAACAGGGCCTTTTGGAGTAATCAGGGCAAGAAATTTCCCTGGAGGTAAGAGAGTAGGACGTTTGGTGTTCTGTCTGAAACAGTAATGGGCACCTCTCTGGAAGGGGAAGGGTTTTCTTTGTGTTTCATACTCACTGGGCATCAGGGCAGGCATTTGTTCCTGGTTTCTCATGTTGCCACTCAGGATGGTGGTTGAGACTGCATTTGGAGTCTGAGTTTAGGGCTCTCTGGCAAAGTAAAGTTGTTGAGAAACTGCAGAGAGCCAGTGGAGGTTGGCCAAGGTGGTCAGGGCTGATTGGAACAGTGAGGGACCTGATGGAGCAGTGTGGATTTAATTGCACCCTTCAACTTCCTAATGAGTTGTGGAAGTGATGCAGTCTGGCTCTTCATGGAGGTGCTCAGGGGAAGAATGGGAGTTTGTGATGCCAAGTTTGGAACAACACACTGCCTCCTGGGCTGCAGGAGAAGACATTTCTGGACGACATGGTGAATCAGCCGAGCAGGTGCCCAGGGAGACCTTAGAATCCAGATGATGTCCAAGCCTTCACTGGGCAAAGCCCCAAGAGCCTGCTCCAATGTCAAAATTAGCTCTGCAGGGAACAAGAGGTTGGACTTGAGACCTCCAGAGGTCCCTCCCAAGCTACTACTTTGTGATTCTAAGTTAAGAGGTGCAGTGCTTTTCCCAGTTTTGAGGTAAGGCCAGAGTTCGTTTACTAGAATTGTACAAGCTGGCCAATACAGTTCAGTGTAGAAACCATTCCCATAATACAAAATACAATACATATTCCTGTTCATTAAGTGCTTTGAAGCTTTGCTCTGAAACTGCTGAAGGCTGGTCTTACCTTTACTTTTTGAGTACCATGAACTTGCAAATGTGCTGTGCAATTATAAGGTCTGGCCTTTGTTTCTGTGCCACAGGGTTTATTAGACCTCCCTGAGGTTTACCTGCTGAAACTTTGAGTGTTTTACTGCTCTTGGCATTTTAGGACATTAATTAATTGATGCAGAACGAGAAGGGGTGCTTTACAATGCCTTTCTTTTTTGCTGGTTTGAGAGAGTTACATTTCTGTTATCACCTGGCCAAGATTTTCTTGGTATTTCTTCATATTGTGTCTGGAGAGGTCATTTCCCATTTCTATACAAGAAAAAATAAGAAATGCCCTTGACCAGGCCCTTGGTGCCCCAGAGGGTTCAGCATTTTCTTCAATGAACGGTTAGAAAGGAGTGAAAGTAGAGGTTGGCATGAGTGGAATTAGTGGCTTTGTTTTACGTTAAATGAATTTTCCGTTCACTCTTAACTGCTGTGAATAAAAGGAAGTTGTAATGTTTCTGGAGGGCCATGATATATGATCTTGTTTTCTTTCTTGTTCCAAAGGCCTGTAAACAAGGCCAATAACAAATGAGGATCCGTGTTGTTGATAGCTGTTAAATGGCACTTTGATTGTATAAATACAGTGCAAAATGCCTCCCTACTCATATGTGGTTTGATTTCCTCTTAAGCTTGTGGAAGACTGGAAATATTTGTCTGCCTTTCTTTAGTCATGCTACCTATCTGATTAAGTGTGCTGTTTGTCTTTATGGTTCAGGCATATATTCCATTGATTTAATTGGGCTTAACTGAACACAAAGATTTAAACTGAGGGATAAGAAAAATGGCTGCTCAGCCTGTGACAGAAATGCCTAAAAAACAACCTGAAAAGAAGTATAAGAGAGAGTGTTTTATGTTGCATTTGTGTAAGTTATGGCATGTGCAATTTTTTAATCCATTTCTTTTGTAACGTAGTAGCTGTGATCAAAACTAATATTCTGTAGATACAGCTTTGATTTTAATTCACAGTAAATCTTTTGAAGACTGTTACACACATGACACCACATAATTCCAATTGAGAGTAAACACTCTTAAAGAATGACTGCTCGAAAGTGTTGTAGTTATGTTTGTAGGCTGTGCAAACTCAAATTCAGAAGTTGGAAAATTCCAAAATTAAGGTGGTCTGCAAAATCATACTTTAAGCCCTTTGGGTGCATGCTTTGAAGACTATATCCATAACAAAACCCTTAAGTTATGCTATCCCCTAATATTTTTCCCACGTGACTCCTTCGATCAGGTTGGATAAGATGTAAGGACTGTGTAGTGAGAGACTCCTGGAGGTTTTTCTTCATTTGGTATCATTGAGGAAGCCTTACCTTGAATGGATCTAGGGATTTGGGAGAACAGAGATATTAATGGGGAAGATTTTCTTTAGGCATGGCAAAAGACTGTCCCTAATTCAAACCCTAAGCTCTGAGACTTTTCAGGTTCCTTCTGCAAAAGTAACAGAAATCCTGCAAGAAAAAAACCAAAACCGTCTATTTAACTCAGAGGAGGGAGAAAATTTCTCTTTAAGATTTAACCAAAGACTTTAGCTAAAATTTTCTAATCTAATTCAATCTAATGTGTGGATAATCTAAGTCCAGAGCATTAAACAGATAAAATCATACACAACTGAAAGCAGAAAACCAAGCAGTGCTGGCTGGAATGAGTGCAAGAACAAAGCAAAGTATGTACAAACCCCCATGGTTTGTAACATTATTTTCAGGGATTCTGGCTGAAGCTCTGCAAAATACTCTTTACTACAGGGAGCGGCCTTAAACAGGATTTCTAAGACATGTTTCTGGAAGGTAGGGCAGTTAGTTGCATCTTCCAGTGCTCTTTCCCTTACTGGATGAATTAATCAGAGAACTAATGGCTAAAATTACTCCTTCCCTGGCTGTGCCCTTTTGAGGGAAAAGTCCTCAATATTTTTGAAAAGAGATGGTGTTACAGTTCACGTCTACAAAAAATGGAGCCCAGCCTTTCAAAAGCAGGAGTTTCTGTCTTTGCAGTGCAGAAGTCAGGTGCCTGAATTCCAGAGAAAGGCAAGGGATGCTCCTTTTTGCTCAGGTTTTAACGGGCTCAGGCAGTTGCTGTCCCGCCGGCTACTGGTGACAACATCCCAGGTATCTGCTTCCACCCATCCATTAAGTCAGGGCATTGGCTGGCAACCTTTCAGAGGCTCAGGAAGGAATAAAAAGCATTTACAAGGGCAGCACTGCCAACAGAAACCCAGCAGGAGCCAAGACACGGAATGGCAGGGATCCTCACTGGCACAACGTGGGAAACCAGTGGGAGCGGTGGGACATGGGCTGCCTTTGGGGCCATGGCTCGTGCTCCCTGCACATCTCCTCCTCCCAGCTGGGAGCCAGGAACTGCATCCCTCATGGCAAGCTGTACTGCTTGTCCATTCCTTCCCCGAAGGAAGATGCATGGTGGCTTCTTATTTCTCCTTAAGGCAAAACCACAGCTGATGGCATTGATGATGAATATTAAAACCAAGCCATGCTCCTCCTCTTTGTAATGGTTTATGCTGGCATAAAAGCCCCAAAGGGATGGCCCAACCCTGGAATTCCCCCACAGGTCTTGATTTATTTTTTGCTTTTAGGTTTAACATGGTTTCTCTGTAGATTTCTGAATCTGCATGGATTCTGAAAAGACTGAAGATTTCAGAATCATTTCCTGTTTTTAGCAGATCTACCCAAATTGTCTTATTTACCATCCCAGCCTTACCTGGCTGTAAAATAGCAGTGATGTGGGATACTGAGAGAGTTTAGTGATGCTGAGACACACTGTGTGGAGACTCTTTAGTACGTTAAAGTACAGCATCAATATTTCAACAGTATTTTGCAAATGCACTGCATGACTAATGTGCTGTGTGTTTTCTTGCTCCTTTGATTTTTCTCAGCTTGTCATCTGCAGCACAAAGAATAAATCATAGGTGCAGGAGTGTGCAGGTTCTGAATTTCCTGGCCATTGCACTTCATGCTCTCGTTGGTTTTTTACCCAGTCGAGGACTTGAGGGTTTGCCTAATGAAAACCAGTGCTGGGCATCGTATGAGGTACATACAATGTACCAAATACTCAAATGTACATACAACATCCAAAATTATTGAACTTGAAAAACTGAATTTAAAGCTGGGGCCAGCTTTCACAACCATTTGGATCAGTTGTGTCGTTTTTCCATCTCTGAAATTATTGTATTAGATGATATGCAGCTCAGTCCTTACAGTAAAAATGCTTCAATAGAGACTGCACTTTACATAATATTGTGTACAAAACAGTAAGAGCAGAATATACTGATGGATATGTATTTAATTTTAATTTTTTTAAAAAAATACGTACAATGTATGTAATTAACAAAGTTTACTAATTGATATAAACAGATCCTTTAAAGCATAAGATTTTATCCTGTTATCCTTTTATCCTTTAAAGCATAAACTTCCAGTAAAATAAAAATGGAGTATTCCAAGCATCTCTCATGCTATGCCTCTGGTAATTGCCCCAAGCGTGAAGTTTTTAAATTTAGAAGGATACAGAGGTTGATGTTGGCAATAGAGAATACATTTTTTCAAATGAGGCAGTTGATGTAAAGCAAATGAGGTAGAGGGGGCAGGAAAAACAGCTTCAGTGCAAGAGGATTTCTCGGAAGTTTCTGTGCTAGTGTTGTCACAGGATGTTGATGGGTAGGGGATTTTGTAACATTGAGGAAAACCGTAAAATTAAATTAAGAATTATGCTGCAGCTCAACTGAAACAGCTAAGATTGTATTAAAAATCTGCATTTAGTAATTATGTACATTTTCTTAGTGAATAACATTTTCATTAGGTTCCTAAACCCTCTCCTAACATGCCTGTGGAAGCTGGGACCATTAGGATTTGGTGTTGCGTAAGGCAGTGCAAGGATGCAGCAGCCTCTCTGTGCGCTTTCAGTGCTGAAGCCTGTGAGTCTTCCTGGTGCTCTGATTTCTATGGTAACAGCAGGAAGATAAACGTAATAAAACAAGCTGAATATTTAAAAACACCTTTTTGGGTTTTTTTTAAATTTATTTATTTAGCCTCGTATACCTCAGGGCTTAGAGGGGATAATTAGTTAGATCATCTGTGAATGGTGATAAAGCCAGTAAGAAACTTCAGTTATTGTTTAAATGATTACTTTTTTTGCTTTTACGTTTTGGCAGGATGATGGCTGTTAACCCTTTTGTCTTCCCTTGCAATCTGTTAATCCTGTAGCTTCTAAATTTAGGTGCGTTTTTGTAATCTCTGTCATCTGGCAGTCTCCAAATCCCTCATTTTTAATTATTATTGCCACAACCAGAGATGATAAGAGCTGTTAGTATTTATTTTTGCTGATAAATTGTGTGTGTAGTTGCTGGTCTTGTTAAAAGGTCAGCAGGCACTCCTTGGTGATCCTCCCTGCGTGGTTTTGGCTTGCATGTATTGTTTTGGTGAGAAATACTGAATTCATGAAAAGTGTCAGTGCAGTGGGAAGTGAATATTTTCATCAATAAATTTTTTACATACATTGTTACTACTATTTACTTTTTCATTAAGTGTGGCTCAGTTCCCATCCAGAGAAGTGCATAAAGGGATTTTGTTACATACCCCACCCCACAGTCGTGGAGAGAAAAAAAAAAGAAATTTTGGAAATGACTGCTGTCATGCCTGTACATAATATATGTAACATGCATCAGCTAGATTTTCCAAGTCTTTATTTTGGGCTTCTTTTCTTTGTAAACAGGTCATTGGTTGGGCAAAGGAATAGATTTGGTTTCTTTGCGTAAATTTCTACAGGCTTTGCCTTTTAATGCCTCTATCTCTAAACATTTCTTAAATTTTGGGAGTGTTTTGGTTCAAACTGTGAAGCTATAAAGGAAAACAGGACATACAGTAGTTTTAAGGAGATCTCTAAAAATGGGGAAATGTTAGATTGTCATCCTTTAAATTGGCAAGAGAAAGTTTAAGATGAGGACAAGGGGCTTCTTCATTTGCCCATTCTAGCAATTACTTAGGTACTTTCTGAATGTGAGATTGCATTTGGACAGTTGTGCTTAATAACCCTTCTGTGTCTTTCTCTGAGAATTTGCCTGTTACCTCTTTGAATACATTCATAATCTTGATATCTGAAATGTTCCATGGCAGTTGCTCCTGCAATTTAATTATGCATATTTGTTTGTTGGAGATGTTTCTAAAGCAGGTGGCTGATAATTTAATGAAGTGCCACTTCATTCCTGTGTTTGCAGTAATAGTGGATATAATCCTTCTCATCCCATGCATGCCATTTATCCCTCAGATCTCCATCAAGTCCTGGTGTTTCTTTTGTGAGCTGAAGAATCAGTGAGTCAATTTGACCTCCCCTTGTATATCAGTTGCCTGCTATCCCTGGCCATCCTCAGCTCCTCCCCTCATGCTTTGTATTAATTTTGGGAGGAGCTGGATTCAGAGCACAGTGGATGCAGCAGCAAAATTACAATTTCTGTCTTGCTCTCGACTCTTCTCTCACATCTTTGCTTTTTTGACGAACACTGAACAAGCATTTTCAAAAAGTAGAAGCCCACAAAACCCATCCCAAGTTACACCTAGGACTCCTTATTGTGTGATGTTTGTTAATCCAGTTAGTTATTTTGTATGTATGGTGGGAGATGATTACACTGTCTGCATTGTCCAGTCGGTGATTTTCACCTTCCATTTTGTCAGCCAGCCACACAGGCTTGCAGGGTTTTTCAGCAGCCTTTCACAGGCAGCTCTTGATTTCATCGTCTGGAGGCATCAGCGAGCTCTGTCACCTCCAGTGGTCTGATTTTCCTCACATGATGTATGAGCACAGTTCTCAGCCCAGGCCCCAGCACGGAGCTCTGTGAGGCTTCCCTGGTAACTTCCATCACTCATGGGAGATGTCCAGTGGTTATTACCCTTGGTCTCCTATTTTTAAGCTGCTAATAATCCACGAAGAGACAGCCTCCTTATCCCTGAGCTCTCTTTAAGAGCTTTCAGGAGATCTTTTTAATAGCTTTAAAATCCAGTCCTGATGCTCAGTGATTGCATCTTCCCATACCTCCTGATGCAAGGCACTTGCAGGTCCTACGCCAGTAATTACCCACGCTGGCACGCTGACAGAATTTATTAGAGCCCATACCCAAGCTGCATGCCCCAGTTTCCTTTGTGTGGAAACCAGGGCAGGGGAGAGGAGGAGGAGAGGGTTGGTGTTTGCTTAGGTCTCACCCCATATGGCTGTGGGATGCAGCTAGACCTGGCATGTGCAAAGCATTTCCGTGCAGACGTCGCTTGGATCCATCCATCGTCGTGCCATCGTCAAAGTGCCCTTATGGATCCGTGAGACGTGGCCCCTCTCTGCCCAAGCTGTGCTGACTTTCCTCCCTTACAGCATGTTTATTTATCAGTTCATGCTCCTCCTTGAATGGTTTTGCTTGATATAGAACTGGAGCTTCCTAGCCTGTGGTCTCCAGTGCTCCCTTCCCCAGCCTCAGACCCACTTTAAGAAATCAGTCACGTTTGTCGCCTTCCATGACTTTTATAAGGGCAATTTAAGCAATAAGCTGCACGGCACAGTTTAGTAGTTCAGCAATTCTGTATTTAAGTTGCTTTACAGCTCATGGATGGATGCCATCTGGTCTTGGTGATTTATTACTATTCATTTTACTGTATTTTTTTTTTCTTTATGAACCCTCTTCTACTCGCACTTGAATCTGAAACTATTTCTCACACTTGCTTACTGAAAAGAGAGAGTGGTGCAGAGCCTTATTGGGCTCCTCTACAGAGAGCTCTGATGCAAAGATTTTATTTAACTTTTCTGATCTTTCTCAAACGCTTCATTTTCATCTTGCTCATCAGTTGGCCCAGTGGATGTTCTGGCAGATTTCCATCTTGTGATGGGTTCAAAAGGATTTGACTGTTAGTTTTTACGACTCTAGTATGAAGACTTACCCAATGACTTTACATTCAGCATAGACCATAATTATGCTCTCCTGTCTCAGCATGACTTTAAGACATCCTCAAGCATTTTGGGAGAGTTTCTTCTCACTTCTGTCAAGGTCTTAGAACAGAGGTTTGTTCCTGGCAAGTGTCTGGATGTGGTGCTGCTTTAATCTTCCTGCACATCGATGAGCCATTGGCTGGCATCTCCAAATGCCTTTCACATGCACAGTGCTTGCTTCTGCTACTTCCCTTGTAGAGTTAAATATGAGCAAAGGGAAAATTGGGAAGTTGTTTTTCTAAACTGGCATGAGAGGAAGACATGCCTCCGTTGACTTCCAGAAAATGCCAGGCTTTGCGTGACAGCCTGAGCAAAGTCTTAATTTTTGAGGCATTGTGGGCATAAAAGGAGAATTGCTGCTGCATGTGGAATATAGCAGTAATTTTGTTGATGAACCACTGCAAGTGACAATGAGCCCTGTCAGAATGGATGTGTAAAACAATACCTAATGGGCACCTTTTCTGGCTCTCAATACCTTTCTCTGATGAACTTTGAAATGGGGTATTTATTGCCATGTGTACATTATCTTCACTTACTACTGAATGTGTTATTGAAAAAGCATTTTGGTAAAGGCATAATTATGTATTTTCTCATTTAAAACTGTGATTTGTCTCTTTTGAAATGCAAATGCAAACCAAAAGAGAGTATTTGGTATCAGCATTCTGCTAAGTGCATAATTAACTGTTAATACTAGCATATACTTGGGGTTTTTTGCTATTGATGTGCTTGGGATTTTAGGGTTACATAACTGGGTGATTATTAAGTTGGATTTTATCACAAGTTCTCTGTTAGTGATTGAGAGCTGAAACTCTCCTTTGGCAATCCTTATCTGTGGGCTGTTGCCAATTCCTTTGTTGATAGGCATATAACAGGAGGACACTTGGCTGGAGCTTTTAAAGCAGCTCTAAATTTCTTAGTATCACTTACCCAGGATGGTATTCTCTAGGGTCACCATGACGATTTTCTTGTGAGAAAATTTTCAGACTTGACTTCTGGAAGTTCATTTTAAAAATTGCCACGTTGCATTTAAAAATTGCCAATTGCTAGGGTGGCTGAAAGGCTGCAAAATAGCAGCCTAATGTCTGTAGATGTTTTAATGTGAAGTTACCTTCCTTGTCTGATGATCAGTGTTCGCAGTGGTGGTTCTGGGTCCAGTCACTATTTTGTCCTGGGTTTGGTAGTGCCCAAATTGGCCATTGGTGCAAAGTAACAGGCATTTTTGGCTTCCATTTTGGAGGGAGATGACTCTAAAGCTTTGCTTTAGGAGTTGAAGGCAAAGTGTTGAAGGGAGGATGTTTTGTCTCTTTGTGCTGTTGGTTGCAGACTAAGCAGAGATTAGAAAGTGCTGAATAAAGAATAAGTACTGAATGAAAAGTCACAATTGAATGTTGCCCGAATGCTGCATGTATTTTGACTTGAATTTTGATCAGTGTGTTAACTTAATGAGGCTGTTCCAGTACAGGTGACTCTGGTGGCATTTTTTATGGCTCCAAGATGGGATACAGCTGTCTAGCTGCAGTCCATTGAGCAGAGAGATGCTCAGTGTTTCCTGCCCCTGTGCATGGAGAATTGATTCAGGTCATGGCATTCTGTGACCACGTTTGGAGCTGTTGGAGTACAATACTCCCTCAAGAAACAATTGAGTGTTGTGACAATAATGTTTATTTTTTTCTTTCCCCAAGAACCTCAAAACTTTTTCCAGTCAAGAAAGCCCTCCTAAGGCAGGTAAAATAATTCAGGCCAAGCGCTTCTGTATTCCCATGGCCTGGTCTTTTTCCCTCTTTATCCCCAGTATCTCTGCCTTGCCCTCAAGGTGTCTGGTGATGTTTTTACTCCTCTCTCTGTCAAGTTCAAACTGACTTCTTTTGGCATGAAGAAAAGCATGCCTTGTTTTCAGAGGCTTCCAAACAGGTTTTGACTTTCAGGCCTTTGGCAGGTTTTCTGGTTGGGCTGCATTTGTTTGATTGGTTGTTTGTTTTGGTTTTGCTACAGTGTAAAGTGCTTTTTGAAGGTCTTTGAAATCAATGTAATTGGTGGGCAACCTTCAAATGGATACAGGTTTTAGTCTAGCAAGGGAAAGGCTCTTGGTTCTAAAATTGGAAATGGTTCTTACAGTGGTGAAAAGTGTGAAATCAGAAGACACAAAAACTATCTTTGACGTCAGAGTTTTGCCTCAGTGTTTCTTGGTCTTTTCTGGGCTGCAGAGGCCTGGGGACTAACTCAGGTGCATTTTTGTTCCTCTGAGGTGCTGTGAAAGGAGATGCTTTGGCCAATTTTTCCTTGGGATTACCAGCAAGTCCCTTAAATCCTGATGAAACCTCAACACACCCACCACAGCTTTCCCTTTATTCACTTTTCTAACTTAGGTGGATGCCTTGTGCTGCAGCTTTGAATAGTACCCATGAGAAAGTAAATAAAACGTGGTATCAGGTTTGGGTTGGGGCTGAGTTTCGCCTGTCAGTGAATATTTCTGGCCACGTAGGTTCCTCTTTTTGGTTACGGTCAGTTGAGTTGCAGTTTCCATCCTCAGTGGGGAGATGTATGATACTGGGCTTTCTGATGACTTCATAAACCATGAGTTACTTATTCATAACAAGCTGCTTCTGTCCAGCCTGCCTGCAGTTTCACAGGTTTGGCTGTGGCTGCCTAGTTTCTGTGGAGATCATGTAAGAGTATGATGAGATACCTGGCTGGTGTTTAGGATGCCTCGTCTTAAATGGGTTTCTCAAACCATCCCTGCTCTCCCGGGGTGACTGGTCAAAAATCCTGCATATTTGTTGTAGCTGGGTGCCTCCCATGGGACTTGGGCAGAGCAGTGGGAATGGCAGAGGTGGGAATGGGTGGTGGCAGCAGTGGGAATGGCTGGACACCCTGCCCATCCACAGGGCTGCGGGAAAGGTCAGACAAAATGTGAGCTGGGCATTACTTTAAGCCTGTAAGGAGACACTTGGGGAACTTAAGATGGATTACCTTAAGGTGTAAAGTTTAAAGCGTATTATTATTGAGGAGGATTAAGCTGAACTGAGCTAATGACACCACTTCTGAATGCGTATCCAAATAGCGGATTCAGAGCTTTGGCTCCACGCCTTTTGTTACTTCAATGTACTTTACCTTCTTAAATGTCCCCGTAAAGATATGTGCCCTTAACATTCCAGATCTTCATACCCTCCGTTTTTCATGTTAAGAGGTTCAGATGTGTATCAGAGGTGGTTGGTTGGGATTTGCCTTTTTTTATCCCTTTTTTTCTTTCTTTCTTTTTTTTTTTTTTTTTTTTTTTTTTTTGTTAAACATAAAAGTTTGTTTTAATTTTTCCTTGTGATGGTAAAGGCATTTGTGATAACTTGGTGGCATTTATTCCTACCTGATGTGTTTAGTGAGGAAAAAACCAACTCTGTTGATATTATGCTGACATGCCTTAATTTCTCTGTGCCTATTCACTTTTATCATATTTCTATTGCTTTGTTTTGTTGCTGCTCTCAAGGTATTGGATATCTGTGATGTCAACATCTGAATTTTTCAAAAGCTCTGTACCCTCGTACTCTACACAGTGTGGGGCTGAAAACCAAATACAAAGTTGAATACTGTAAACTCCCACAAAATGCTTATCTTTCATTAAACAGAGTCATGAATTAACTAACATAATTTTTAGTTGGTAATATTTTGTAAATAAGTAATAAATCAACTTAATTGATTTTTTGGGCGGCAAACTGATTTGAAGTAATTTGTTTGCTGTATATTAAACAAATCACTTAGTAACTCATTCTGTGTATAATTTTATCTCACTACAAACAATGCCATCAGGTTTTCCTTGAGGGTAAACCTAGAGATCAATATTTGCAAATAGATAAAAGAATGAATATTTAAAAGACAGAAGGAAATAACTAACCTAAAAAACCCTGACTATAACTGAAATTCTTCTATTTAGGCAGTCATATTTAAGCAAAACAATCACAAAGAAAAATAAAAGGCAGAAAAATTTGGATGTGAGAAAAAGTGCAATGCAACATAAAAATTAAGTTTTTGAGTCAACACTTTTACATTTAACTCACACAGAGTGTTTTGCCACCAAAAAAAAAAAAAAACAAACCCCAAAAAAACCATAAGAAACCTGAGACAAAACATCATAATGTTGGGGTTTTTTGCTGTGTGGCTTGTGGTATCTGATGAAAAATCTATCACTCCTCTCTGTAGAGGTCAAACACAGACAGGGATGGTTGCAGTGGCTTTATATTCTGAGGCTGGAGGAACAAACCTTGGTGTCCTGCAAAAATAATGATGGATGTCATAGATGGCTCTTTCTTCGAGTGCTGCTGTCTCTGGCCATCTGAGATACTCTTTAACATGTAGAATTTAAAATACAAATGTCCTTTATTAATCATTCACCTATTGACTTCAGTGTGTGTCCCTCAGAGCCTCCTGGGAGCAGTCCATGATGCATAATAAAAACTAATATGTATGGCATTACTTCTACCATTAAATGTAATTTAAATAATAATTTTTTAAAAAGCTGGAAGTTCTTAGTCTCAAGAAAAGAGGGTGGAGCAGGAGAAAAGTGCAGAGCCCATCTAACAATGGGGAGTCTGCTTTATTAGTATTAAGGAGGGAAATGAAATTGCTCTGGCAGTACTGCAATAAAACACCAGGAAGATTATGTCAGTCTTTGTTTGCACACAGTATGATTCTTCTCTTTCACCAGCCAATTTGTATATTTGAAAAAGCAGTTGCTTGGTTAAAATAATGAGCTGAACTTCATCCAATTCCCCAGTTATATGAAAAAAATGTCAGAAGCAATACAGACAATTGGTTTTGAACAACTAAAAAAAAGAAGAGTAGTGGTCACTGAACAATTACAGGACCTTGTCTACGTACCTGATATACACACACACACAAATATCACAGTTTCTGCTGAGACAGGCAATTCTCAATGACTCTTTGCTGCAGCTGTTGTGGTTTGAAATGGAAGCTTCAGAAATTTAGCAAAATTCTAACTAATTCTACCTGAAACTTAGGCAGGATAGGCTAGCCTAGGATGACTTCAGAGAAGAGAGAGAAGGTGTGAAGTTAAATTTATGAAAATATATTTAAAGGAAAAGAAATGGTGTCTGGAGTCATGTATCCCAATTATTTTATGATTTAACAGGCAGAAGTCTGTGTTAATGAATGAGTTCCTTGTTTTGTATATTCCTTTATTCCAGCTTATTTGAGATTACTATTTTGGGGAAAAAAGAAAACATGATTTTTTAATATTTCATTGTTTGAATAGATATGAGCTGATGGGGGAGTGTATCATCTAGAGATGCATTCAATGGTGTAGGTTCCCCTGTTGCACCAGCTCTGACCTCTTCAGCAGGCACGTTTCCATCAGCCAGGCCAGAGCTGAACAAACACTGACAATTCAAACACATTTGGAAACATTTTTGCCCCTTCATTAACACCGTCAGTGCTAAAACTCCAATTACGTTTGCTGCCGTTCCTTTTCCGTGGTGTGCCAGGCAGCGAGGTGAGCTCAGCCATGCGCTGCAGACAGCCCAGAGCAGGGAGGTGCCCAGGTGATGCCCCTGCAGGCCGTGCTCCCTGTATTTATGCCGTGGATGTTGTTCCATGTCTCCGCAGGGAGCGGATGCGGCAGTCGGCGATGTTCGAGCTGTGCCAGGGCATGCACCAGATCAGCCTGCAGTTCGTGCGCCTGCAGCTCAGCTTCGAGGAGTACACCATCATGAAAGTGCTGCTGCTCTTAAGCACAGGTGAGTTGGCTCCGTGGTGATGTGGCAAGGCTGGAGAATATCCCAGTTCACAGAGATGCAGTGGTTTTAACCAGCTGGAGGAAAGAGCCAAAGTGTTTCCAGCTGGGCTGCAGGAGTCAGCCTGGGTTTATGCCTTGGGGTTTGTCTGCAGTTAGCACTTAGGGAAGTGTCTTTGCAATTGGAATGTGTCACCTGCATTGGAGGCACAGGACTTTGCCCCTCCTTTCCATACCACACCAGCACACATGCCAGGCAAGTACCACAGCTGTGGGGATTGAGGGAACATCCCTGCTCAACATCCAAAGCCACCAGGGTTTGGCTGACTTAACGTGACCTTCAGGATCAAAGGATGTGCATTGCCTGTGCTGCAGAGCAGGTGATCTTGTAATGCCAAGTGACTTGAGAATGGAAAGCCCTTTCACAGGCTTCTGAAAGTTTAATAAATGACAGTGTGTGCTTCCTTTTTCTCTTGAGCATCGTGCTTTGAGTTTTAAGACACAAAATTACATCTCAGTGCTCATTACAGCGCTGTGTAGTAATTAGCAGATCTCTTGATCTTACCTTACTGAAAATATTGAAAACCTCCTGTCCCAGTGCAATTGTATAAATACACAGGCAGTTTGTACATTACTTCTCCATCCGTAGCAGGCTGTAAACCTGTAAACAAACGTTATCCCATGGAATCCTGCTCCTTTGTGTGGGGAACAACTCGGTAACACCATGACAAGCCAGCTCTGTGGTTAAAGTACCTGCCTTTGAGGAGGGGACATGAGGCTGCAGTTCCTGTCAGGGCTGGAAGGGATTTGGATCCTCTAGCAGGAACCTCCTGGGGCTGTAAGTTTTTTGGGTTTGGCCATCTCACTCCCTTCCCTCTTACAAGTGAAGCTGTTCCAGCTTGCTGGGATTGGGAGAGACACCACTTTTTGGGGAGCCCTTTGTGTCCTGACCTGCAGAGATTGACCCCAAGTCCCATTCCACCAAGAGCTGCAGATGGTCAGCCAGTGACCCTGGAAAAGTGGGGAGGGGCTGTCCTCCAGGCTTGCCCTGAGGAGTAAATGGACTTTTGAAGGTTGTCACTCCTGGTGTTTCCAGAAGCAACCTGGATGTGCTCAGGGAGGGGGTTGGCTTCCCAAATGTTCTTGAGACAGTGTCTGGATTGGAGATCTGCCTCTGCAGCATTTTAATTAGCCCTAAAGGGGAAGAATCTTTACAAAAAGAACCTGAAAGCATTCTAAAAATGCAGCAAAATATCTTTAAGCCATGTATTTATTATTCTACCCTCTTGAGAGTGTAAACTAATGAGTTATTGCAAGGATCTGTTAGGTGAGATCAGTCCGGCCAATTAACTTCAGTGAGCTGGGTCCCTTTCAAACACACACACAGTCATTAGAAAACCTGCTAAAAATAGTTTGTTTTGGGAGAATCAGGATATTTACATTAGAGAGAGAGAAAAAGGAGAGCAAAATGGAAATGGAGGTGGTGATAAAACCCAGAAAGTGTCAAGTGAAGGGCAGCAAACCTGGTTTTGAGTGATTGCACCTTGGTACAGTCTTATGACAGAAAACGCCAGGTTTGTTTTCATTTAAATTCTTTTATTGAATCATGTGATGAGCAGAGACAAGTTATTCTGAAACTTTCATGGCGACCACATCAAGGAAGTTTCACTCCATTTACATGTGGAAGAAACCACACATTACAACTCAGTTGTTTTCTTGCTTTCCACAGACCATAGATTCTGGGAGCTTGCCAAGAGTATTGCTGCATTTAATAAGTAAAATCAGAAACACTGGGCAAACCTCCAGAATTTCATGTTTTGCTTGAGTTCTCTTTATTTGTGGTCTTTCTTTCTTCCTAAATAATCTGGCTGGGGTGATAGTATAGTAATTTTCAGACCGAACAGTAAAATACATAGTAGTAGACAAAGAAAGAGTGACTCTTAACAGTCTGTAAGCACTGTACATATTAAAGAAACTGTAAAAGCCTGGGCATTTTGTGTGAGGGCCACAGCATGCTCTGATGGCTTTACTTATCTTGATTGGTGCCTCTGTGTTCATTCACCTTGAACTGAATTTGTAGATTTGTTCCAGACAGTTTCTTTTATCTGTCAGCTGACTGGGAGAGTTTGCATCTAGAACTTGAAAATTAAATGACCATATGGTATTTATATTAATGATTGTGTAATATCAATATATAATATTTACCAAGCAGCAGGCAGGTTGGTGTGTCATCTCCTAAGCTTTTTCTAAAGATTCTTCCTCATGCCCCCTTCCAGCACTTGGTGGCCTCAAGTCCTTGCTGCTCTTGTGGTGATACAGCTCCTCCTTGTTCCCCTTTGCTAAATTGCTCTGGCAGATACTGATGCTTTTTCTTAAAGCTTCTACTCTGAAGCCATTTAGGGCACTTGCTGCTTGCTTCTGATGGGATCTCACTGGGATAGAGGGCAGTTGACAGCATTTGGAAGAGAAGGGAATGTATGAACAAGACACTTTCTGTCAAGATGTTAAGTCAGAGTAAGCTAAATTGGAAGATCACTTTTTTTTTTTCCCCTCTGTTTAGTAGGTAACTTCCCATTTAGCTTAATCTGACATAGTTTTCTGGCTTGCTTAGGAAATGAACTCACTCCTGTACAGACCAGTATTTTATTTTCCTTCTGTGGACTATGCCTAAGAGATACAGAGAAAAAAAAATATTGATGGTTAAGCAGTGTTCAACCAATTCAGATATTAAACCTCAGAATATTTTGAGCAATGTTGTTATTAACCTCTTCAGAGTTTTCCTGGGGATCTGATCCTAATAAGCCATTCCTGTCTGGGGCAGAACCTGCAGATGTGCAAGGGGTTTTGCAGTTCATAAAGAAACTGGGTATTTGCTTTTGTAATCAGCCTTGCTGATACCAGTCACATTTAAAAGTATCAGAAAACTCTACTTTTGACCCATTTATAAAATGATGATTCCATGATCATGATTCTGTCTCTGTCTGGCAGATGGAAACTTTAACAAGACACTAGAAATGATTGCAACTGTCTGTCATGGTCAAGCACTGGGTCAGGATGCCTGTTTGGAAAACACTCTTCTGTTCTGTGCAGAAAATTGGCTCTGTTTTGTTCTAGATGCTCTGCAGATGCTTGCTAACTTTCAAAGAAATTTTAGATCTTACTTGATGGCATAAAAATGTGTCACTTGGTCTAGCATTTCTGCAGATAACAGCTGTGATTCTGTACCTTCTCCTCCTCTGCCAAGTGTGGGGAATCATTCAAGAATGATAAATCACGTTTTCAGCTTCTAGCAAAATACCCTTGATCCATCTGCCTGGTTTTTATGTGGTTGGATTGTACTGAAAGCAGTTTGGACATGAGGATAGCATGTGTGGTGTTTCTGAGATGTTATCTTGTCCTCTGCCACAGCTTCTGCAATCACACATCTGGAGAGAATGCCTGAATCGCTTGAGAATCTGTGTGATGTTGTTGATCCCTCACCAATGTCTGTAAAATTATGGACTTTGCTTAAAGGTTTCATTCCTTCATCCGTTGACGGGTGTAACTGTTTGAGTATGCACATCAAAAGAATAAGCAATGCAGTTAATACTAATTTAAGACTGTCTTTTCAATGACAGTTCCCAAGGATGGTCTCAAAAGCCAAGCTGCATTTGAAGAAATGAGGGCAAATTACATTAAAGAACTAAAGAAGATGGTAACTAAATGTCCAAGTAACTCTGGGCAAAGCTGGCAGAGATTCTACCAACTGACTAAACTTCTTGACTCCATGCATGATGTAAGTATAACTCCTCAAGGAGTGCAGAAAAGTTAAGCAAAAAATCTCTCCATTAAGGTAAACAAATAGTCTTTAATTGTGTTGACTGACAGGGAGACAAAAAGCAACCATATTCTTTTTAAAGGGACATCTGAGAGAAGTTGTTAGATTAATTTAAGAAGTTAAAATAAGAAAGTAGAAGTCATGAAGGTGAAAGGTGCAAGGTTAGTGTATTACACATCTGATGTGCCAATAAACAGGAATTCATTTGGTGATCTTTTATAGCTGGGTTTGTAATAATGATGACTTTAAAAGATGTATTGAGACCTTTAAAAGATGTATTGCCATCCTGGGTATTTGAAGCTTTATTTGAACTTCTCAAGTAGAAGATTCCCTGTTGGGTCATTTCTGCCACCCTGCCTTATTCCAGCACAAGGTGTTTTACATGTCTCAGGTGTAGAAAGTTTTGTCTCAGAGCACCTGGGCTGCTGATGCCTCTGCCCAGAGTGACGGAGTGGTTTTGGTAGGTTTGACAGATTCCAGAGGGAGTGTCCATAATGCTGAGCTGTTTAACTGGGAGCAGCCTGGTTCTAGCCAGTGTAATGGTAAGTGCAAAATTTACCTCTGCAGCAGCAGGGCTGCATCTCCTTTAACTTGCTCTGAGGGAGCCTGCAGCCTCTACAGAGGAAACAAGTGACCCAGCTGGTAAGGTCTGCTCAAACTGAGGAGTTTTCCTAGTGCCTGCCTCCTGAGAGTTCCCTGGGGCCCAGCCCATTGCCTGGGCTGGCAAGGCTGGCACCCATCCTCTCTGAAGCTGTGCCACAGTGCAGCAGGTGATGGGAGACTCCTGGGGACAGCGAGAGTGCCCTTTAGTTGTGTTTGAGTACATGAGAGGAGGGCTCCCAGCATACTCATCACCCTCCCAGTAAAATCTAGCAAACTGAAGCAAAGGAGAAAACTACCTTACTCCATCCTGGGTGGGCAGGGAAAGATCTTTGCTGCGTGAAGAAGCTACAGCACTTGCTTTCAGAGCCTGCATACGAATGCATATCTTTGTGCTCGACTTAAATTTCATTTTGCAGAGACGGTACAGTACAGTGCACTTCAGGTCAAATTGGTGTAAGAGCCTGAGGTCTGTTTACAGAATGTACATATGGAATTATTTTTCAAATATTGTTCTGTTGTTCATTAAAACATTGCAAACCTTAGTGGGAGGCAGGGAGAGTATTATTAGTACTGCGGTAATAGCTCATTCTTCAGAGATCAGGTTTCACTTGCTCAGTGCCAGCAAAGGAAGTTGTAGTGGTTTAGTGGAAAAAAAAAAGGCATGAGTGATAAAATCATTTGCAAGAATTCACATCTGAACCTCGAGGCAGCTTAACAAACCCCTGCATTTATGGAGTTTTCTAATCCTCTTCAGGATAGGCAGTGTCTGATTTGTTGCTGAAATGGGAGTGTTTGTGTGGTTAAGGTGACTGGATGACAGGCTGGCGCTTACTGAGAGCGCTCCCATGTCCTACAGACATTTTCCAAAACACAGCATTAACCATTGGGAGCTGAACTAACCAGAGGAAGCAGGCTGCTCTTGCATTTTATTTAATTTTTAATTAAGCTATTTTTGCATTACTTTTGTTTTAATAGAGCACTTTCTTTCAAAGATCTTTTTAAAGAAAGTCCCATTGTCAGCAATCTCTATTAGAAGGGTTGGTTGTCTCCACAACAGTGCTTCCTTTCAGAGATGGTTCTGGAGACTTGTTCAACAAGGGCACTTGTTTATTTTTTCTCTTTAAAACTGGTTTTCTTTGCGTTTCAGTTTTTGAAATCCATAAGAATGAATTTAGACTGGTGATAATATTAATGAGAAGTGAGAATTAATATTCTCTCCCCACTGCCTGTTAGTGCAGAGTTTCTCCATTCAGTTGATGTGAATGCAAATTTTCTGCTCAGTTCCTTAGTCTAGGAGGAACGCTTCTTCAGCTGTCGCCTATGTATTTTTAACTTACTCCATTATAATTTTAGAGGATCAGAGTATGATTGGTGCTGGGCAGTCTAACTGGAGCTGAGGTCCCATGTTTACATGCTGCTGTAGTCTTGGCATTGGCATTTTCAGTGCAAGCCTGAAGGAGCTGGTGCACAATTGGTGCTTGTTCAGCCCTCCTGCTGTATCCAGCTTGTCCATCTGAGCAGAGCAGCATCTCATCCCTCATGGAATTCACTTTACCTGAGTGTGGGGGAAGCAGTAACAAACCCTGCTCCTTTGCACCTCCAGACTTGATTTCATCAACCTCATTTTGAAGACATCTGTCTGAGGAATATATGAAATACAGTGCGTGGAAATACCAAATTACAGTATGCTTGGCTTATGTAATATGAGGAAGAAAAAGAAAACCCAAACAAGATGGTTTTACATTGCTCAGTATGCTAAATCATTCATCCACACAGCAAACATATGTGCAGGTAGAAAAGTGCCAAGCTGAGGAAGTAACAGAAATTTTCAAGAAGGCCAGGCAGGCACTTAAGTATTTGAAAACATCAGCAACTTTATTTAATGATCCATAAAGCCTCAAAGCACCTGAGAAATAAGAGAAGGAAACCCATCCCAGGCAGACAATATGAACAGGGTTTTATGCATGTGCACACCTGTGCTGGCCTTAGGAGCCTGCCTGCAGCCTGCCCTGTCACTCTCTGTCTGCAGGGTGCCGTGTGGAAGCCGTGGGTGCTGAGGCAGCAGGATGTGGGTTAGTGGTGTGGACATGGCAGTGCTGGGTTAGCAGCTGGACTCAGTGATCTCAGAGGTCTTTTCCAACCTTAATGATTCTGTGATCCCATATTTCCTTCTTGTAGGGATTGTATTTCTCTTATTCTGGGTGGCTCATGTGTATCTTTTCCTGAAGAACCAGAGTAGCAAGGACAGCTCCCCTCTCTACCTAGACCCCAGAGGTTTTGGTCTTGCGCCTGTGAATGGCCATGGGCATTTCAGGGAGAGATGCACATGCAGCACTTGGATGGAGGTGAAGTGCCTGATAAACTCCCTCAGGAACATTAGAAACAGATGTCCTGTACATGGTACCAAAAACTTCATTTGGATCTTCCTTGGCATCTCCCGTTGGCTTTGGCAGGAAGGGCTGTATCTTGCATGGCAGGCCTGGTTTCATATAGAGACTGTGTGGTGTATGGTTAAGCAGTTTGCAGAAGAAAAGCTGAATTTGGTTTCAATCTGGCTGATACTAAACAGGCTTTGAGAGAAGAGGGCTTTTGTTTTGATGCCATGACATTAAACCCTAATGTGAACCTTCCCCATGTCTTGGCAAGGCAGCACCCTGCGCTGTCATTTGCTTGTTGACATTTTCTGCCAAACAAAAATAAATTCTTTAAGGCTCATGCTGCTGAATAATTAATTTTTATGGTTCCTGAAGGGAATACTTTATAGCTGAGGTGGATCTTTCCATAGGCTGAGAGCGCCAGGATTTCACTCGCTGAAAAAGCTGACAGTGGGAATAAGGGCACGGATCCTCCGGGGGCAGGGTTGCAAGGGATGCTGTGTTGGATGCAAATGTGCCTCTGCAGGTTCCTAATCATGCAGATACTAAGCTGCAGATGAGCCCCTCAGCTGTCACCAACACCTTTGGGTACACTTACTTCTGCTACTGATCTGCCCAAGTTGTGTCCCACAGATGATGAGCAGTTTGGGGCCTTGTTCCATCTCAGTGCCTGAATTCTCAGGGTGAGCATTTTCTCTGTTTATTGAGAGGACAGATCCAGGCTCCACTCCCAGAGCAGCAGCGATGTGGGAGTGTGCTAGGTGTGTGTTGCTGCAGCTAATATGCATCTGTCAAGTGAGAGATTGATTCCCAGCTCCCTCATGTAGACAGAAGCTACTCTGGGAGTCATCTTGCTCAGTTTGTCATGGTTGGATCTCTCTTCCTGCACATTAACAGGTGTTTGCTGGGGAAGGGCAGAACCCCACCACTGTTGGAAGAAGAGCAGAGGAGGCTTGTGCTGGCCAGGGGATGAGGATGTTTCACTGGTGTATGATGCTGTGGGCGCATCCTCCAGGCACAGAGCACGAGTTGAACTCAGGCTCTTCCATGGCATGTCCAGGTGTCAGGTGCTGTGGTTATGAAGGAAACCTGAAGAAATGAGTGCAGTTCCTCAGGCAGATAAATGTACTTGTCCAGGCAGAACCAGGGTCCACTGTTGGTGCCTAATCCATCGGTATTTTATCCACCTTTTACCCCTTACTAGCATGAGGCAAATACTCTGCATAGGTATAACCAGAGGCTTCATCCCTTGTACTCCCTGTGATGGTGGAAGGTTTTACTCTTGGGTTAGATTTCAGGATTTCTTAGGCAGCTAGGAACAGGCCTCTGTGGGTCACCAAAGGACATATGGATCTCTAAGAATCAGCCTGTAAGCCATCCCACAGCAAATAACTTCCTTCCTGAGCTCTTGGAGTAATAATTTTTTTTACATCATGGGATTTTCATAGGGCTGGGAGCAAAAGTGAATATAGTGGTAATGGAATAATCAAGACCTAGATGGCAGGGGTTTTCCTTAGCCTTCCTGGTTTTTGGAGCAGGATATATCCATTGCACAAAGTGGAAAAAGCAGGAAGTGACAACAGTCCTAAATTCACTGAGGGCTCTGCTGGGTGGGCAGAGACCCATTCCTGAAAGAGACAGAGAGAGGCAATTTGGAGTGTCTTTTTTTGCTTTTTTTTTGCTTTTTTTTCTCTTTTTTTGATATAGGAGAACACTGAAGTTTCTGACAGTAATAGCTGTAGCTAATAATAGGAAGAAATTACTCAGCATTGTGTTGTTACCCTACTGCTGTCTTAACTGCTGTCTCAGTAGGCTTAATCACAGAGATGCTCCTGATAGAGAAGTGACTGTGGGCTTTCATACCACACTCAGAGATTCTGAGAGAATTTGGAGAAAATGAAGCACAGAAATGTGCACCCTTGCAAATCCAGTAGTTCTTACCATTTCTGGAAATGCAAAGGCATCATGGTGAGATTTCCAAACTAAAATAAATTCTTTCTGCTGTAAAAATGGGGCAAGTGCTCGGAGGTCACTATAACTGTATTAACTTCAGGGACTTCATTAAAGGATTCATTTTTTTTTAATTATGAAGACCAGTATGCGTGAAAAAGTCCATTTTACGGACACCCCACCCTAATAACAGAAAATTACATTTGATTAATACTCCTATTTCCCAGAGGTGCTCAATACAGCATACAAATGCAAAAATTGATTAGGTAAAAATACCAGAATTGCTAAGACTGCTGTAGCCTTGAAAATGTTTGAAGTGCAGCACACTCTGCAGGGTAGTGATGAGAGAATTGGGAATTGTTTTAGTTGTGGCCTTAAATGCACTGCCAGGCTGTAAGTCTTCAGGAGTGTGCTTCAGCAGCTGAAATAATTGAGATTGTAGAAGCCAGGATGTTTCTAGTCACCATTGCACTGCTTGTGCAAACAGCAGTGCTTTCACTCTGCTAAATTGGAGTTGTCTGTCACACTGCTGGACTGAGGGAGCTCTCAGCTTTTCCAGTATAAACCACCAGAAGTAGAGGGTAGAAGTGGTCAGCTAAAGTTAGGCAGGAGTTCTCAGAGCACAGGGATTTTACAAGGCTTTAAAGAACAACCAGGAGTATATTTGATCTAGGAAGTTGATAAGGCACGTTCAGAGCTGCTTGATAGCTCCCGTTACCCTGCTTGTCACCTGTGCTGCCTCAGTCACTGCAAAGACAGAACTCGTGTGTTCCAAGAGAAAACAAACTTTTTGATATCCTTACTGAAGAGGGAGCTTCTCTTTTAAAGCAAAGGACCATCTAAATTATTTACCTGTTACAAATCAAAACTACATCAGACAAATGTTGTTTGGGATGCCGAAGCAAGGACTTAAATTTCAAAATTAGCATTGCCTGTGGGACCTGAGCTTTTCATCCTTTCAGTGCATCCTCATGCCAAGGCTGCTGAGCTGGCAGGGGGCTGGTACTTTTGAAAATGCATGGGAACACACCTGCAGAAAACAGCCTGCTTGTGGCTCAGCTCTTGGTTTCACAGCTTTATCTGTCTGACCTTAGCGTGGTGTTTATGTTTTCATACTTCTGAGCTGGCTTTCAATTCTGCTACATTTGTTCCTCCTTATTTTAAATTAATGCTTTCCCAGTCCCAAAAAGCCATGCAGCTTTCAAGGCTGGAGTCAAAAAGATGCTGACTGCAATCCCATGGTCCTGGTGACACATGGGGTCACATGTGGGACACACATGCTTCCTAGTCCTCCTTTTTTCTTTATGTGGATGATTATTGTCAAGTATGTTAAAGCTGATAGCTTAAGATAGTGGAACAAAACTTTTAGCAGACTAAATAGGTATAGAAAATACATTATCCTTAGAGCTTCAAACCAAAGTATGACATGATAGGAGGGTTCTAGGGATCTTCTTTTAAACCGTTGTGCAAACTTTACCTTTCTCCTCTGTGGTGAGATTTGTAGTGTGTTGTGCTATGATGGTATCCATGATGACATCCTGGTTTTCACCCACTGGGCTACTGACTTGGTTATTGAATAGAGTAGGTTATGCTTCCTTCATTAGTGTTATTTTTCATTTCCCCTTGTCTGCATATTCACCAGACATAAATGTGTACTTGGTCCTACTAAAAGCTTGCAAAGAAGTCAGAATTAGTAGTTTCTAGGTAGGATTTCCTGTGACCTGTCCCACTGAATCCAGAGGCTCCACACAGGCGTGACAAGACAGGAATTCACTTGAGCTGCACAGAAGGCAGTGGGACAGAGGTGACCCCAACCCCCTCTCACATTCAGTGATGTGAAGGAAGTTTAGGAAAAGGAGCACTTTCACAGGGTCATTGTCAATGCTGTGCTGGGGTGCAAGGCTTACTTTGCTTAGGGCTGGTGTTTGATGCCAGAGGCAGGGAGGAGGGAGTGACAATCACACCAAGACACAGTTTCCTTCACTTTGGTTTTGTGCTGTTTAGAGTATTTTTGGCACATGGTATACGCAGTAACAACCTCCTCCTCATGGGTAAAGTAAACCTTTGAACATCAGCATTTTTTCCTTGAAAACCAGATTATGTCTATGCTACTTATTTAGCATGCATCTGTTTAATTAATTAGTGTTGCTTCATGACACGCCAGATCATCAGGAATGACCTAAGCCCCAGCAAACAGACTCATGTAGTGCTCAATAGCAGCGAGTCATGTGTTTGAGTGATCTCAGCACTTCTCTGGGATGTTCATAAACTGCTTACATGTTTGCAAGAGCAGCTGTGAAAGTCCTGAAAATGAACAATAAGGTATAGTGCTAGAGGATGGAAATGTTGCTGCCCTTTTTATTAATTTCCTTTTCTGCCTTCCAGAAGTCCACTTTTATTTGCTCTGTTTTTAACAGGGGCTTTATGGTAAGAATTGAAATGACAAACTTATGTTTGATAAATTACACAAGCAGAAATGTTTCATGTCCTCTGCAAGGACACGAGGTGCCAAAATTAATTTAACACTTAGATTTTTTAAACAGTAGAGGCTCTTTCCTTCAATCACAACTGCAGTGGAAGTTCGCACACTCAACTGAAACCTGGATGTGCTTCTTCATTCCTTCACATTTCTTAAAGATTGGGAAGGGTCCAACAGTACTGTAAGGCTTTAGGAGATGCATTTAGGTCACAGCCACCAAAAAACCTGGAGATTGTGTAGCTGTAAAACCTGAAATGCCACTGTGTGACACAGCAGTTGTGTTGTTGAGCTGCAAACATCAGCTGCTCTGGCAGTTGTAGGTTGCAGGCCCTGGAGAATGCACTGAAGTTAACCAAATAATCTGATTTAATGGATGTGTATCCAGCTGAAGCTGAGAGATACAATAGTTTATGGCTGATCTTTTCCCTCTGGGAAGAAGGCTTCATTTTTGTAGACCTGGAGTTTTCATGGTGGCCAGTTGCTGTTAGTGAAAGGAAAAGTGCAGCTAGGCTGAAAAATCAAATCTGTGGTCTCTTGGGTTTTCCTAGTTTGCTGGTTTTTAATGAGTCAAGTAGCCCTTTGGCATTTGGGTTCTTTTGTTTGCTTTATAACCCCTGTAAATGGGCTGTCAGGTCAGAGTAAGATGTTATTTCTTGGAAACAGTCAATTATCAGTAAGCTGTTTTTTGCATGCAAAAATCTTGATGTTTTTCCTAAAAAGTGTTTCTTTCTGTATTTCAGCTTGTTAGTGACTTATTGGAATTCTGCTTCTACACCTTCCGAGAGTCTCAGGCACTGAAAGTAGAGTTTCCAGCCATGCTGGTGGAAATCATCAGTGACCAGCTACCAAAGGTGGAATCTGGGAATGCCAAGCCCCTGTACTTTCACAGGAAGTGATAGAAAATGTCTTAAATGGAAGAACTTTGCCTTAAGTTTCCCTGTGTTATTCCACACCCATGAAGGACCCAAGAAACCATATTTTAAACATGCTCTTTACACTTGTTCAGCAGTCTCTGAATAGTCTAAAATCATACAAAGGGTTTGGGGAATGGAAAGCAGTTGACCTGGATTTGGCAAGACCTAGATGTTTGGAAATTACCCCATAACCCTAAAACACTTAGAAAATGTTCCTGTTCCTCTGGATGAAAAGCCATATCTAGTCAATAACTCTTTGATTTTGATATTTTAACAGATGGAGTTTTAAATATGCCATGTAGTTTCTGGTATTGTTTGCTTGTTTTAAAAGGGTTCGAGAACTAATGAGAACTTTTTAAAGCTTACCCTTGGTTTGCACATAAAACGTAAAGTCAATATGGGGCATTAATATTCTTTTCTTGTATAAAAAAAAAACTACAAAAAAAAATACAAACAAAACCTATATATATACACACATATATATACACACACACAAACCCTAACGTGTAAAGTAATAACAGAACATTTGGTGTGGAATACTGTTATCCCCACCTGTGGCATTTGTTATCCCATGTTATCCCATCATAGCTGATATACACTGTGTTAAGTGTCCATTTACTATTTAATTCAAAAAGGATAAGATGTGAAAAACAAATGCCCTGGTATCAATTTATAGTATCTATTGTGCTGGCTTTACAAATAATTTTTTGCAGTCTTTTGCTGTACTGTACATTGCTGTATGTATAAATTGTGAAGGACCTGAAATAAGGTGTAAGGAACTTTTGTAAATGAGACAAAAAAAAATCTTTAATGGTTAATAGGATGAACGGGAAAGTATTTTTGAAAGAACTCTATTTTGCTGGAGACTATTTAAGTACTATCTTTGTCTAAACAAACAAGGTAATTTTTTTGTAAAGTGAAATGTTCTGCATGCATAATGAACCGTTTACAGTGTATTTAAGAAAGGGAAAGCTGTGCCTTTTTTAGCATCATATCTAATTTACCATCCTACAGTATCTGTTGTAAATAACCACGCTTAACCTGTTCCGTTGTGTTTTAAGCCTTTCTATTTCTCTCTCTCTTTTCCTCTCCTTTTGTCTCTCTTGCAAGCATATGTGACTTGAGCACATCTTAGAACTCCTGCTTCATATATCTGTAGGAAACTACTACACATTCTTGTGTTTGCCACTTTACCAAGGTTTCATTTAACAAGACAAATTATGGTCTCTCTCCAAAGCTTTTGCCAGCTTAATGATCTAGTGAGTTCTTGCCCTCTATTCCCTTTCTCTCTCAGGGGAATGGGGGTGAGCAACATGTCAAATGATTTTTCTTTTTTTACTAAGGTTTCCCAGATTGTTTGGTTTGGTTTTGGTTTTTTTTTTTCCTTTGAATACTGGATCTATTAAGCATCTTAAAAGGTCAGATTATTATTTCAGATGGGGGAGAGCGATTTCTGGTTATGCTGAAGGGAACATGCAGATCATTACAGTAAGTATATCAAAGAGATTTGTACTGGTGAGAGGGATGGTGAGGGATGATAAGGGCAGATAAGCTGAGTAGAATTTTTAGTGATAAACTAAAAGCGTCTGTAATTTTGTAAGCATTTTTGTAATAACCGGGATACATCCAAGAAGACAAATGTTCACACTACAAGTTCAACTCAGTTGGTCTGATTTTGTCTCAAAAATGTTTTCTCTAGAATAAGACTGCAAAGAAAAGAATTTTTGAGGTGATTTTCACTATTTCACAATTTATAAGCAACTACAAGATTTTGGAGTAAAATAGAGGACAGGTGAACTTTTCTGAGGCTCAACTGTTGCTACCATATGCTCATGTTTAAATAGAATAGTTTTTCAGAGTCCTAATCTGTAGTGTTCTCTCTGGGTGCCACTGGTATTTTTGAGCTATAGTGTGTCCCTTGGCCGGTCGGAATGTAGCATTTCTTGTCAATGGAGGTCGAATTAAGAATTCTACACCCTTTCTGAACCCAAATTTGGAGGTGGACTGTGGTGCACTGAAGACAGTCAGCGCTACTTGTCTTTTTAAATGACACCTGCCTTATGCAATGGGTAATCTGTAAAGACTGTATTCAGAGAGGTTTTTTATATATAAATATATACATACATATATTATTTGCATTTTGGAAGTCTAATTCATAGGCAGATCTTTAAATACTGACCTGCACAGCAATATGAAAGCCAAACTTCCAACATGAGATATACAGCATGCAGACTGGTTGTTTACAGTAAAGACACAGTCATACATCCATCTTTTAATTTACTTTTTTTTAAAAATGTCTAAAATAGAAGATTTCAAAGCCAGGTTCTGGGTGAATACAGTCTGCAGCAGCTTTTTATATTAACAAAGTTACTGCCTCCTTTTCTGTCTCAGAGTAACTTTGCTTGACTAAAATAGCAAAGCCATATTCTACACTTCACTGTTAAATGCCTGTCCCAGTCCAAATTGTTGTCTGTTTGCTCCTATTTTTGTACCTTATTACTTTTAATCTTGGTTTGGTACAATTCATAATTCACAGAAACTTCATATAATTAAACACACTAAATTAGTTTTAAAAAGCAATTTATATCTTTATGCAAAACGTATGTCTGTCTTTGCAAACAACTGTAAGCAGATTATAATAAATCCTTTACTTTAATCACCTGTTGTTTATGAAACCATTCATTGATTATTTTTTTTTCCTAGAGATCATTGAAGTAATAGATACAATTGGATATAGATGTTGTAAGAGGCAGTATTCTCTTATCAAGGACACTTAAGCAGAATAGCCATCACTTTTTTTATCTAAACCTGTGTACAGAAAAAAGAAAAAGAAACCACAAAACCCAACCCTACTTTTTAGCTACCGGGAAGTTCATTACGTTCTTTTGAATTTGTTTAGAGTGAAATAGGCATTTGTCTCCTGCAAAATACAAGACAAACTATAACAGCTTTTAGAAAGTGGGCTTTTGTTCATTGAGCTAAATTATTTTGTTGTAAGAAGGAACAGGGATATGCAGCAAGAGCATTGTATACACAGTTAAAATGTAAAATAGTGTAATGTACTGCAGTGGGTATTTCAGGAATACTACACATCGTGCGACTGAGCAGTTGCACGGAGTAAAATAGAAAAGACTAAAGTTTGCAATATCAAAATCTTATTAAAAAGATACTTTACAATCAATAATGCAAAAAGCTAATTCACAGGGTGGTGTTTTTCACTGACTTGTTTAAACATTTATGAAATTAAAAAATTCTACAGTTAATGCACTTTTAATTGTTTATTAAAGATCTGACTTTTTTTAGAGCAATGTTTTCAGCTGGAGGTCAATGACTTGATAAGATAGACAGCAGTTCTGAGGCCAGGAAGCTCAGAGGAATGTTTAAGAATTCTTGGAGTTTAAATAGATTCCTGGATGAAAAATAAAAGCAGCCAGCAGTATGGTGTAAACAGTAAAATCTATGCATAATGATGCATTTATAATTAGGGGTTTGCTTCTGTATGTTTAAAGCTTTTTAAATAAATAGAAAATATTGTTTGGTCTTTATGTTAATGTCTGCAAGTACCTATTTTTCTTTTTTTTTTCCTTTTTTTTATACAAATTGTACAAATATACATGAATTAAACTGGTTTGATTGCAAGTACTTCTTGCATTTTAATCTCAGCTAGCTGCTGCTGCAGTGATATCCTTAGAGACAAACCTTCTGCTCATGTAGGACCAATACAGAACCAGAAGAGTGGGTTGGGTTGGAAAGGACCTTAAAGATCATCCAGTTCCAACCACCTTCCACTAGAGCTGGTGCTCAGAGCCCCATTTAACCTGGAGATGAACACTTCAACATAAAGTAAGTTAAAATGCACTGTAACATCTCTCTTCAGCCAGCTGGAGTGTTGGTTCCGGCAATCTCTGTCAGCTCCGGGTGTCGCCGCACCCGCGATGGCTCCGGCCAGGGAGCAGCTCCTCAGGCTGTAAGAGAGGCAATGTCCAACACTGAGGAATGTGGTTCATTTCACTTGCATCTCTGTGCTTGACAAACACGGTGCTGACACTGTTCTGGGCACAAGCTACATCCCACTGGAAGAAACAAATCTTCAGTAGCCAGACCACTTTAGGCTCCAGTTTATATTAACCTCCTGC
Source organism: Pycnonotus jocosus (assembly GCA_013400435.1). NCBI lineage: Eukaryota > Metazoa > Chordata > Aves > Passeriformes > Pycnonotidae > Pycnonotus > Pycnonotus jocosus. The sequence continues at coordinate 898,086 of VWYP01004764.1, forward strand.
TGCTCTTTCCATTGACAAAAGTTAGTGAATCCCTCTTGCCCCTGAGAGAAATTCTATTTTATATACACAAGGTCTCCCCATTGACCCTGCCTTCTCAGGGTCAGACCTTTTCCAGTTGTAATTACAGTCAGATAGCAGGAGTTTTCTTTCCTCTTCTAACTATCTTGGTTTGTTCTGGGCACTCTCTCAACAATTCACCACCAAGTTCTGCACAAAGCCTGGTCTGTGGTGTAAGGCTACCATTTAATTGCACTTTGGTCTTTTAATAACAAGTTGTATAAACTTTTTTATTGCCAAAAAATCCTTGCACCTGCTTTCTCTTTGCTGAATTGTCAGAAGGAAAGAATAGTAGGGGATCAGCAGTGTTAAGAAAAATTTCCCATATGTTTACAAGCAGATGCATCTGTCAGATGCTGTTCTAGAAATAAGACGATGCTATCGCTACTTAAAACCATAATGAAGCTTTGTAACCTGACCTCAAGCTGGGGCACTCAGGTCTCTGCAGAGACTGGAAGTTCATGAGAAGTACAATATTACTAAGGAAGGAGTGGAAAAAATGCCATTTCCTGTCACACATTTTGCTTGGTAAACCATGCCCTGCCATAAGGTTTTTGAGGTGTAAAAAACTACTTTAACTGTAGATGTTGACAGGGTGAAGTTTATTTGGTGCTTACCTGTGGCTACTGCAAGGACAGGTGAGGGCAAACTCTGATTAGAAAACAATGTCCAAGGCACATTCAGCTGAAGAGGTGAAACTCCAGTGAAGACTTTCAGTGAAACCCAGTTTAGCACTGATGCATTTACAGCCTACACAGGCCCTCTGTCAGCAGCTTTTCTCCTTAAACTGCAAACCAGGTAAGAATCATGAAATGGGTAAAGAGAACAAGGAATAGCATCAAGAAAGGCAAGTTTCTGCCCAAGTCTCTTCTGTGACACAATTACAGAGGCTTGGGTAGCAAAAGCTGCAAGCAGTGTGGTGGGAACATGAATTTTCATTACAGGACAGATAAATCAGCTAATGAGATTTTTCTTTCACTCCTCATAAAAGATGGCATCAGAAGGAAACCTGCCATGGAGATCAGATAGGACGACACTTAACAATCTTCAGCAGCCTGAAAACCCCAGGGCATTTCAGCCAGCACAGTGGAAGTGCTGCTGGCCAAGGCACAGCACTGCACTCTGGCCAGTGACTAACAGGCTATAAATTTCTGCTGAGCCCAGCCAGGCAAGAGTCACAGCTTGGCCATTCATTATTCAGCGAACACATTCAACCTTAATCCCCACGTTGAGGGATTCAGTCTCTGGCCCCACAGTGATGGCAAGGCCAAGACTGTTTTGCATAAAAAGCACATTTGGGGTTTTTTTCCTAATTCACACTCTAATTTTCAGCCTATGTCATGCATTAACTACCAGCAGCCTCAGCTTTTGGAAGCTGACAAGTCCGTGGCCCTGCCTACAGTGACCAGCACAGAGCAAGGGAAGGGAACCCAACCCAAGGATTAATTCCTCTGTGCCCACAGCTGTGACAGCAGAGCAGTTCCATGAATGAGGACAGAGGCCACACCCCTGGAGAATGACCACTCCTGCTGCCAGGCCGAGAGAAGGATCCTGCGACCAGCTTTCTCCAGAATGGACTCCCTGTCCTCCTTCCTGTCTCAACAGCGTGTTACTGCACTCCTCCAAAATCTACCAAGCCATGGATAAGACAAGCAAGAGGCATACCCTAAAGGCAGCCTTCAGGAAAGAAAGCAAGCTCAAAAGCCTTTCTTTGTACTTTTTTTCAATTTTAGCATGTTTTAATCTCCACTTCCAAGCAGTCAGTACTGAGGGCATCGTTTCCAGCTCTGCTCAGCAGCGAGGATGAAGAACGAGCTGTGCTGTGGCTACTGGGCTGTGCAAGTCTGTACTTGGCATTGGTGTAACTGGGCTGATGTGGAAACCCATCTGGTGGGTAGCAGTTCCCACAAGTGAATTCCTCAGAGGCAGTGTGGTTAGCCTGAGAGCCAGATCTGATCTGGCTCAGCTCACACCACTGCCTTCAGACAGCGGCTGGGACGTGAGAAAGTTTGGATTAGTGTTACCTCTGTTCAGTGCATCACTTCTCAGTAGAAAAGTTTTCTTCTTGTTTGGGTTCTGCGTAGCTCCAGGAGTAACAGGAATCTCAAAACATCTCACCTAAAGGTGAAACAGGCTCACAAGACTGGATGGAAGAGACACTAAACACTATTCCTTTTCTATATATCTGCCTTTTTAAACAGTCTCAGTTATAAGGAAAAAAAGCCCCACCACACAGAGCTAGAGCTGAAAAGCACATTGAGAATTTTAGAGGACAGCAGCCAGAGCAAGATGAAGCATGCACTGCAGGTTTAAAACAACAACAAAACAAATGGAAGCAACTTCCAAAGCTTGTAAGCTTCAAGTTATCAGAGCTTTACCATCTGACAAGCCAGCATACCTAGCTGCCACACCTGCAAGGCTAACACCAAACATTTATATTCCCCCTCTTCTTTCAACATTTTCTACCTACTGGTAGCCATGAAAACTGAGTTTGGCACACAGATACCATGCTGCCTCCAGAATGACTCTTTAAGGCCACAGAGATGAGTTGATAGAGCTGTGGGCCCAGGCAATGAGAGCCAGCCAGAACAGAGCTTTGCCACGTGAACAAATGTGAGCAAGGTAACCTTACAAGCTGTTGCTGCAAGTACTGGTGCAGCTCTTTCCCTAACACTGAATCCAGGAGCACATCAATCAGAAGTCATTTCCAGTGCTTGGGTGGGTCACTTAGCCAAGACAAGAACTGCCTAAAAGCTTTGTGGCAGGGAGTTACTGCTCCAATACCAGGAGAATCCACCAAATGAAGCTCCTCCAAGCAATGAGGGGGAGTGCTGGAGAGCTGTACTGGCTTGGCTCACCATTGCTCCATCTGGAAATGATTTGTGCATACTCCAGTGGTCTGTGCAGTCCAGGCAAAGGAACAAATTAATGGCATGGAGCTAAATCCTCAGGAGGGAAAAAAGCCATCCCAACCCCAAGGCAGCATTAACCATTAACTGGTTTGCTAATCTCATTTGTTAGGAAAACTTGCAAGCTAAGTAGAGCTGCAGTAAATGACTCGAAATCCATGGAGTCCAATTTAACAAATAAGTGAGCCTGTATTAGCATGTCATCCTGTCACACTTCCCTGCATCCTCTCCACTCTCTTACTTGAAGGAGATAAAAACAGAAAAATTAGTGATAAACTGCATGTAACTTTCTTAAAGTTCTACAAATCTTGAGGCATCAATAACACCTTGCAGTTGACAGTTAGAGGGAGGGAAGACAGGCAAGGTGAACAAGCAGCTAAAACAGACAACAGATAAAATGCAGGAATTCTCCAGGATGCAAAAGCATCATAGCCAGAGATTCTCTTTTCCCTTTTGCCTTGAACTTCCAGAGGTGCCTATTTTGTGTGAGGAAAGCTCCCCATCCCTTTTGGAGCCTGACTGCACAGAGCCGCCAATAATTATTTCATGGCACAACTTCCAGAAACAGAGCAAAATACTCTGCGCAACAGAGGAATGACAAGTCACATAACAAATAACATTTTATTTCATTTACCGTGATATTTTTGAGTAGCAAAGGAACCATGACATATAGGAGCCTGTAATAAAAGTTCATGTGTCTTATCTTTATAAGATAAATGAAATCATACACGCAACATAAACGAATGTGCTCTTTGAAGACATTTGAAAAATGTCATGTCTTGATAACTATTATTTTTACTTACTGATGTCTGTTCTGCACTGGCTATTCCACTCTGAAATATAATTTGTCAGCATGATAGCTTTTCTTATCCATCAGTATCTTCCAAGCCTAAAATGATCATAGAATCATAGAATGGTTTGGGCAGGGAGGGACATTAAGGATCATTTAGTTCCAATCCCCTGCCATGGGCAGGGACACCTTCCACTAGACCAGTTTGCTCAGAGCCCCGTCCAACTTGTCCTTGAACACTTCAGGGATGGGGCAGCCACAGCTGTTCTGGGCAACCTGTACCAGGGCCTCACCACCCTCACATTCTGTTAAAAATGCTGGTTTATCAAAGCATAATCTCCAGGACACTAAGTTGAGTCACAGATCAACCAAGTACTTGACTTCAAAAGTTTTTTGTCTTGCAAACAAACATACTACTACTGCTCTTTACAACTGAAAAACAAGCACCCTATTAAAAAATTAACCTATCCCTCCATCCCTCTTTCTGGCCGCCCCACCCATTCCAACCCTCAAAGAATCTTTTTTTTTTTGTAATTCATATTTGGCAACACTTAATGTCTTTATACAGTTTAAGATCTTCAATCCATAGTCCAGCTCTTCACTGATTAAAAGCAGTCACAAAAGTAGAGACAAGTGACTAGAACAAAAATCCATGGATACCATGTACACCTCCTTGGCGTTCAATGCACAAAGCTATAAAAACTGAACATAATTTTGTGGAACAAGTCCTCTCTTGCCATTTAATGTGCCTTCTAGCCATCCTGGCTCTCTGGAAAATTGCACTGCAAAAGAAAAGGAGAGAAAATTACTGCATCTTTTTATGTTTGAATTAGTACTTTTCAGCTTTAGCTCCACGACACCAGGCAAAGCATCCATAAAAACTTCCCATCATCTGCAAGGACCAGTTTAAGAATCTGGCTAGGAAAGATAAAGAGGATTATTAACTTGGCTTAAATTCTTCATAATATACTTCTGCAAAACCTACATGGTGAAATAGCTTTTAGGTGCAGGAGACTTCATTAGGGAAACGGTTTATGGAGCTTAGGACAGATTTATAAAATAGAAAAATCTGTGCCTTAGGAGAAAAGTCAGAATTCATATCAAACAGTGGAAAACACTTTCAGTAGGTGGGGCAAAATGAGTAAAAACCTGTCTTGAGCAGAAGTGGTGAATCTGGAAGGGCCACAGAAGCACAGCATAGGACCTTACTTGGCATGAAAAGTAAGCATGGAAAGGATTACAGGGGAAATACAGATGAGCCAGATGTCACTCCAAGTATCATCTCTTCAGAATAGAGCTGCTATTAGAAGTGACCAGTGGACAAAATCTGAATCGTTCTTCTGAGTAAATCCTCTCTCTGAAATTCAAATATGTAGTGCAACTCACAAAACACAAAGCAAAGGCTTGAATGGCTCCTTGTGCCATCCTAAGTGTTTAGCACTGCTGATCCCAATGTTAATGCAAGAGTATCCGTGAATATAAAACAAGAAAAAATTCAGCTTGGACTCTCAATGCCCCAGAAGTTACTCTGTGAGCAAGAGAACTAATGAAATCTGACTTCCTGTATATATATGTTGACCACATTTGACAGGAAGTTAAAAAAGAAGCATAAGCCTCCTTTCTTTGGAAAACAGACTAAAAAGTCCTCAAATTCCCCTCTGAGATGTCTTTTAAGGATATAATACAGATACCTATTTACCTATGTAACTGTAAAATCCCACACTTTTTAGCAACCGACGACATTCTCTACTGTATTAATTTATCCTCACAGTGCTTCTGAGACAGTATTTAGGGAAGACATCAGACAAATGCTGAAACATGCTGCCAGCCGTGTCAGTGCTTTATTTAAAACACATTAACACATTGGGAAATGTGTTATTTGTAGCCTTCTACATATCAGGAGGAAAAAAAAAGAGGGAGAGCAACATGTTAAGTCTCACTTCCAAGAGCATTGTAAGGCTCTTAATTTGAGGACTTAGAAACTTACTTTCCCTGTTGTTTTCCTTGTGTCCTATTATTGTCAGACAGCTGTGCTCAGAAACCACACTATAAACAACAGCTATAACTCCAAAGAACCCAAAAAACAAAACTGCTTTCAAATGATACTGATGGTTTAGATTCAGCACGGAATTCTGGGCTTATATTTGTAATAAATCTGTTCAACAAAAAGATTCTAAAGGAAAAACGTGCACAGACAATTACCTTTTAGGATCTGTGCTCACACAGTAACTTACATTACCATTAGTAATTAGCAAGCCCTCCTCTCCCTTTGTCATTTCTATTCCACAATTACAGAGTACACATGCATTTGAGACTGCCTGGCTGACACCACCACAAACCTCCCTCCAGAAGCCTTAATTCTACATTTCCAGCAAATGCACCAGCAGCCAGCCAAACCCCTCCCTGAGGTCTCTCATACCTATGGAGCACATCTGTATTACAGGAAACAAACACCAAAAAAAAAAAAAAAAAGATTAGGAAGAAAAACAACTAGAAAACCTAGAAGTAGGAAATTTCTACGTGTCCTCTGGTGCTTTATCCTAATTTCCATTAGAAAGTGGGTAGATACCACTGGCATGTGAGTGTCTATAAATCCAAGGTCTGTTCAAACTGAGGGGAGCCCTCATCTGAGGGGATCACACTGACATTAAAATTTACCTAAAATTTACGCAGGTGAGGAAATGCTCAAACTATGCTGAATCACATCACTCAACAGCAAACTTCCAAAGAACTCTTTTCTAAGCAAGTTTGAAAAGATAATGGTGAACTCTGCACACTGCAGCACGTTCATGGCCCAGCAGTTGCCTCTGAGTGGCAAACACCCTTTTCAGCCCAGATGAGACTTAGCTGGTACAACTGAGCTCGAGACTTAGGAAATTAAATATTGCACATGTGCAGTACACAGCTCAGGGCCTCACTTATTGGCAGGCAGTTCTTTTAGACTCTAGGAAGACTGAAGAAGGAATTATCACTCAATTACCCCTAAGGCCACCATTTCTAGAGATCTTTGCTTTAAAAAAAAAATAAAAAACACCACAGCAAAAAGTAATTGTTAATGTTCAGCAGCTGTAGTGACTCACAGCAGGGAAAGCTTCTGCCCCCACTCCCATCACCTTGTGCAAGAAGGGGTAAGAGACTCTTGTACATCCCTGACTGCTTCTGTAGGCAAATGGTATTAATGAAGGTGCCATCCAAAAGTAAAGCTGCTTTAAGCTCCAGTGATCCTGTTTTCTTTGCTAATCCATCTCTGAAGTACAGTGTACAACAGCATGCATTCCTTTAAAATCAAAGCCACTTAACCACACAAACCACACTCCTCTATCATGCACAGCTCTTCTTAAACCCAGGACACAGCCTATTTCTGAAAAAATACTTCTGAAAAAAGAAGACTTCTGTAGTGTCCCCTTTCTGTCATTTCTTCTCAGTCTCCAATAATTACAGTTCCTAGCATTTTCTCAGGCCTGCCTCATTTAAAAATACCTTGCTGCAGAAACTACCCACTTGTTCTTACAACTACAACTCATTACTAGAGCAATCATTCCATAGAACTGAGGCTCATGTTGGCACAGGACAGGAGGGGAAAATACTTGTAGTATAAAGATACAGAGCAGAGAACTAAACAGGAAGTATTTTCAGCAAGATTTAACAAGTGCATAGCAAGAGTGCACAACAAGACCAAGCACAGAACCACCACTAAAAGCCATCACCTCTTAGGACAGTGCAAATAGCAGCCAAATTGAGAGCTCAGAGGGGGACAGTGACTTCCTCAGTACCTGCTGCAAGGCCTTTTCAGCAGTCTCACTCATGGAGGCAAAGTGCAGAGAAGGAAGATGTCTGAGCATCAGTACGACAGCAAGTGCTATGGAACAATTACCCCAATGCAAATGGGCCAACAAAATCTACAGATTTGGAACTTGCAGTGAGATCTGAGTTCTTCTAATCAAGAAACACCATCAGGTCAGCTTGGCATTTGCAGCATTGCCTCTTACTTTTCTGTATTCTCCAAAGGAAATAGCTTTGACATTGCCAATGTTTTTATTTTCTAACTGCAAATACATAAAATTCGCAAGCAGCTCTTCCCAGAGACCCAATGCCACAAGCAGACTCTGCTCTGCTCTGGCAGCTCAAAAGTTTCTCAGGTCTCAGCTACAACGAGAACAAGACTCACTTCCTCAGCAGTATTAGTTCATTGCCTGGGTGCCCCTAACTTCAGCAAGACTGAATCAGAGTAAAAACCTCAAAAAGCAACATAAATGGGCATTACTGAGGGCAACAGAAATCTCACTGCTGAAACCACTGCAGCACTACAACTCACTTCCATAGAACTCAATGATGCTGGCCAGTTTTTCATCAGGAAATTCAATTACAGCAACCAAATATGCTTGCAAGCCCTCTGTGTTTAGAAATCCCTTTGGGCTTTTGAAACAATCCCTGTGGGTTTGGTTGATGGCAGAAATGCAGAAATATTTATCATGCTTAGGGTTGGCCTGGAATTTGAAATGTCAAGACTTGCTGTTTCCCTTAATTATGCTGTGAGAAGCAGAATTATCCTGTGGACAGAACACAGGACTAGGAGTCAGGGGGTCTCCTCCCCATGAATGTTTCCAAGTGCTCTGAAATACACAGATGAAAGGAGCACCAAGAAGTAGCTCTAGCTCCATTTTTAGTTCAGCAAAAAACCATTTGCACATACAGTGCAATACAGTATTTTGGGAGTACCACTTCTCTTTGATGTAAATCTTGGATTGGTCAGGACCATAAAGACAGAGTCCAGGAGCCACAGCATGAATTAGAGGGCAGAGAGTCAAAACCAGGAACATTGACTAAGGCTGGCACTTTGTTACAGTGGGAGAGAGAGATGGGGATGACAAGGGCTGTGTGAATGTGGCTTTTTGTGTTCCTTTTATGCTTGGTGGGGACAATGGGTGCCCCACTTTTCCTTAGGAACAAAGCACTCTCTCAGTTTTCCTCATGTTTTCTCTCCCCTAAAATCGGATTTTAAAAATTGTAAAAAGCCTTGATAAGAGCTATCTTGACAAGTTTTCAGGAAGCCTTCCTGCTAGCAGTTCTGCCAAGGAATTTTTATTGTATAAACACCATTTAACCTATCTGAAACACTTCTCCCCAGTGAAATTCCCATTTTACTGACTTTTAGGTAGTCTCTTTCAAGAACCAGAAATTTAATTACACTTGGCTCCAAGACTGGCTAAATTCCAGTGCCAGGCAGTTTGATTATTCTTTCCCTGATTATTGGGAATATCTGCCCCAACAACAACAGACATACACAGCCAGCATATATCTCTCTCAATCTCAGATCCTACTCTGCTTCTTCCCGATTGTGCCCTTAGCCAGCTGCAAACTCTTCAAGCTTTGCTTCCAGCCACTTGAATTATATTGTTATGTGCTGTCAATAATATAGCCTGGAACAACTGGGAAATAAAAATATTGGCACAGCCTAAGGCAAATTGAATTGAAGATTTAAAAAAAAAAAAATCCAGTGGATATTGTTCAGATTACATTATTCATTTTCTTACACAATTCAATTAACTAGAAAACTTTGCCTTTTCTTTTTAACTTACCAGATGGTGCCTTAGCATTTATATTCTATGGCACTTTAATGGAAAGACTGTGGGATTTGGGGAAGCACAATGTACATGCAGTGCTGAAAACACCTGAATGTGAAAATGCTGAGGTTCTGTACAGGTTCCTAGCTGGTGATGCAAAGCTTAACTTAAAATATTAGCAAATCTAACCTTGGCAGACTGAGACAGATTTTTTTTTTTTTTCCATTTAGAAATGGGAAATGGAGATGGGAGCAAAGGTTAAACTCACCTTCTTGCACCAATATTACATTTAGCAGCTATGACAGGTGCAAGACTACGTCCCTAAATGCCATTATCCTGTCTGAGGCTGGAGCAGCCAGAAGGATTCATCCAGAGTAATGACAGCTGAGAGAGAACCACTGCAATCAACATCTATGGACCAGAAGAGACAAACCAAGCATGGGGAAGGAAACAGGAAACAAAGCAGAAAAGAGAGGAAAGAAAAAATAAAGAAAAAAGAAGAAAAAAAAAAAAAAGACAGGATTAGAAAGTGAGACAGGCCGGGTGGAGAAAGGAGAGACAGATAAAACCTTCACTAATGGAAGCAGCACTTTTTAGTAGACATTAATTTAACAGTTACTTTAATGGTTGATACTAGTTGTATGTCAACTTGATTGATGCGTTGTCACTTTGATAGTTAAGGTTATTGGTGGAGCTGCAGAATTGATGTATTATTACTTTAATTCTTCATTTGGGGGCTTTATTAGGGCATATGGGAATTTAAATTGAGTAACTAAAGAACCTGAATTGATTCACTGCAATCTGATTTCAGCACAGACACAGGGGTGCCTGGTACAAAAGAAAAGGCTCGTGTGGAGGCATTTCAGAGGTTTCAAATGTGGAGACAGGTCTGCATTTGGCATGAAAAGAGCCATCCATGACATAATCTACTGGGAAAAGTTCTGAAATGACCATTACATACATTTACTGCTTTATTACTTGCGTGCTCTCCCCATTTTTTCCCTGGCAACCCACAGCCTACCCAAGGGTGAGAGCCCTGAAGGGCAAGGACAACACCCGTGAAACAACCACAATATAGCAGAACAAATCAAAACTAATGTCTTTAAGGAAATGTGAGCTCTGCCATTGGAAATCTGCAATTGGGTTTTTGAATGCAATCCATGCAACCTTTTCCCTAAATTTTGAACCTTATTTGTCTCATGACATGGAAGAAGTTACAACTGAAACATTTCTCCACAGATGCCAGATTCAAATCCCATACTTTTTTGGGGGCAATCCAGCTCTCCAGTTGAAAAACTCAACTGAGTCTGCAGTGCTCCAAATCATGGGGGCTTTGTCACCTCTTCTTGTGTTCTCATAGAAGGAGATAATCTAAATAAGATTAACAAGATAATCTTGTGCTTTCACACAAAAACATGGCACACAAGGTACTACTTCTTGAAAGGCTTTCTTACCCCAAGCCAACACAACTCTTGCTGTTCTGCAGCAGAAATGCCTCTCCCAGACATCAAATCTTTTCCACCATGCAGTAGATTTCTTTCCTGTACACAGTTTGATGTCTGCTGAAGAGCCCTATCAGTCATGTTTTAAAAAACTTAAATTAAAATAGCTGGTGTTAAGGACTTTAAAAAGAGCAATCACTTAGCTAATTCATCTTTAAAAGGTTTCCCAACTAACTTGATTCAGACATGATTTGCCTGCAAGGCAGTTCTAATAGGAAACATCAAGAATGATTTTGTAAAGTGGGTGCTAGTAGGGAAGAGCCTAGTGGGGACCCCAGACCACTTCATGCTGAAAAACAAAAGCAGAATTAAAGTGTGGACCAGGCTTTCTATTCACTTATTTGGGAGGAGACAAAGGACAGGAATATCCTATTACACATACTACTTAAAAAAAAAATTGCTGATCTTCCCATTCTGCATCTTCAGAATTTTTATTACAGTAGTCTTGGCATGTTTAAAAGGTTTAAGAACTAAAACCTTTGCTATCAGTTTGAAGTCGCTGTGCATTTGCTGAAGGGTGGATCCATGGAAGCTCACTGAGAACACAGTCTTGAGCACAGGAATCACCTTATGGGTGCTCATATGTAGCTTTATATTTGGATCCATAGAAATCATTGAACACAGGCCTTCATTCCACATCTTGGTGAGTATTCCTTTTCTATAAGTACATGCACACGCTAATGCAAACCTTGATCTAAATCAGTAAAAACACTGTCTTTTTTCCTCAATTGTTCATCTGATTTACCTGGCACTCTGTTTGCTTGAAAATCCTGAAACAGATTTTTTTTTTCTTTAAAGGAAAATCTCTCTATTATTTTACAACAAGAGTTCATATTTTAAAAAACTCAGTTTCATAGGGCAAGGTCTTCTTTTCTATTACTGAATAACCTCTTTTTTTTTTTTTTTTTTTTTTTTTTGGTA